>CACSLK010027751.1:2321662-2375510 GCA_902706635.1 Striga hermonthica | reverse complement strand
CAGTTGGTCTTTGACTGAAGGATTACACTAGCACTTATGTTAAGTGTTGAACAGGACCACGGAAGGATAAGGATATGAGACTCACTAACCGTTGTCGTAACCTAGACCTTTAGTGATTGATGCGTTCTCTTAAGTTGTAAGATAATATAAAATAGACATATATTTTTATTTCTTATTTATTTGATTTACCAAGTGATTCCTATTCTGTTAGGAAGACATACGAGGTATTTTGGCAAGTAAGAATAATTATATGATGTGCTATTATCAATTATTTACAGTCACTATATTCCAGTGCGCTGAATTGATGACGTCCCCGAAATGAGCTCAGAAAGGAACATTATGTTAAACCCTGCAGGTAGACGATTGTCTGACATAATGGTTAAAGGCTGAGTGGTACTAATTTTGGAAATGAATAAGAAGTTGATTAATTATTTTGTCAATAATTTAATTAATCAACGGACGTTATATCTTAAACATAGGAAGGTACATCGATCAATCAAATTAATATTATTTAATCATGGAGGCTCGATTTTATTGGTAAAATAGGAAGGTAAAATATATTTCCTATTAATCTTCATCTTCTAGAAGACTCCCAATAATATTACTCTAGTGGGATGTTTTATTATTTAATTCCATTAAATATGAATTAATTTTATTCCATATTAATTAATTACGAGAAAAAATTCCTACTAGAATCTTCTCTTGGGATTAGGAGACTTGGGAGTCTTCTAGAAGATGAAGATTAATAGAAAATATATTTCCTATATTATATTATTAATTGGAGTAAAATTAGGCTTCCTAAATTAGGAATTAATTTTATTCCATGGTTATTAATTTAATTAGGAAAGATATTTCTACAAGGATCTTCTCTATTGTTAGGAGACTTAGAGCATCTCCAATGCTCAAATGTTGTTGTGGAAATTACATTCCACATCAACATATTTATCAATACCACAACTATTTATTCTCCAATGTATAATGTAATCACATATGTTGTGATGACTTGGACATAATTAATGTCTACAATGTAGAGAAGAATGTGGTTCATTCACATTCTCCTCCACTTTGTAGCTAGCCAATGAAAAGAAGAGTGAGAATAGCTCTTACCAATTCCAAGCAATTTAATTATTTAATTAATGTTTCTTATTATATATTATAAATTTTATATTTGGTTAGTAAATAGAATTGTAGTTTGACTACATTGTGCATTGGAGATAATTTTTTAATTTCATAGTTGTAAACTTAATATTTTTCTTACATGGTTCACAATCTATTTAATTTATTGACATTTGTCAAAAATTATTATACAACAACATTAGAGCATTGGAGATGCTCTTAGGAGTCTTCTATAAAGGAGGAGATTAGTAGGAGATTTCCTTCCTACATTAAATTAGTATTGGAGTAGAATTAGGATTCCTAGGGCCTAATGGAATAAGCCCATATTTAGCACCTCCTTAAGGTCCCTAATGGAGCCTATAAATACACCATGTCTCAATCTCTCCTACAAGTTGATGTTGGCCGATTTTCTCACCTACATACACGCGAGAAATATCATTGTTCGAGAGTTAGGGAGATTCGATTAAACGCTCCACCAAGTTTAATCGAAGTAGGTGTTTAGGTAATCCGTTAGAAGGCTTTTGGGTAAAGATTATTCGAGCCTTTATGTTTCTATTTTCCGGTCATCATCATCACCTTATCGCTGCCCATCCGCGGCCGTGAGTGTTCGCCGGAGATTTCCTACCGACGCTGGAAGTCAGCCAGGCCCAACCGATCGCCACCGCAGGCCGACGCTCGCAGCCACGCACCAGCCAGGCCCGACGCCGACTCCTAGCAGCGTCCTCGAGCGACGCTAGTGAGGTCCTAGGGTCACCTGCTCGTTGCCGATCACCTGCGCTTCTCACCAGTTGCCGCCTGCGCATCCCCAGCACACAAGGAGTACACGCGCAGCATCCCACGAACGTCCAGGAGATTCGCCCCGCTCGCCCGCGTGCTGCCAGACGCCCAGCGGTAGTCCGCATAGGCATAGGACTCTGCCAGCGCACGTCCGTGACACGCACACCTGCTCGCAGCGCCCGTCCCGTGTTCCCAGCAGTCCCGCGTGTTAGCTCAGCGCCCGACGCGCCCCGCCAGCGATCCGCACGTCACGCTGCCCGCACGCTGTCCGTGCCCGACGCGCACGATCGCCCGCTGCAACCCGACGACCGAGACTCGCGTGCCGTTCAACTGTGATCTGTTTGACGTGTCGATTAGAATCGACTAAAGGCCAAACCTATCTGCCCATTAGGTTGTGGTGTTCAGACGAACTTCACCAACGGTACTCTACATCGTCTTAGAGATGGCAAAAATTATAAAAGGTAAACGTCCATATCCTAACTATAGATTCCGCTGCGTTAGGATTTATTTCAATAAAGTTCAATATTGTGCATGTTGTTTGACGTTCCTAACAGAACCCAACAACTGGTATCAGAGCCCAGGCTTAATGCAAACTCATGCGCAGTTTGAATTTTGGACTTTGCCTATCTACATGAATTATGTGCGTACGGACGCAGCGGCATAGTAGATTAGAAATTGCAATAAGTTCTTGCACGTGTTTCGAATCCGACTATTGTGGCCCGTATGTATGGATTTTAATTCATGTTGAATGTATGCTGTTTTTAAAGCCTTGGACATGTCAAGGAATTTTTGGGTTGGTGAATGCTTGTACAAAATTATTCGCACGGTGGGACACCGCATAGTTTATTGCTTTCATAGAAACTCATGTACGGCTCCTGCGTGGGTCATAGGATGAATTATGTAATTGTTGTTTATATTATTCATGATTGATGCGGCGGGTGTGGACCAACCTTGACGGGGCGAGGCATAAACACGTACACGGATGCCATGGTGTTGATCCAATGGCGATTTCCCAGAGACAACCAATTCAGTGGGAGTCACTGCGAAAGGGGAGTTCCAATACCTGAAACGGAAGACACACTCGACAAAGGACAGGACTGTGTTTTCTCCGTAAAATTGGAGATTGATTAATGGCCATGATAGTTGGATTATAGTTCCTAGTTTATTATTGCTCATTAATCATGCATGTTTTACGTGATTTCTTATGTGCAAATACAAACATGTTAAGAAAATCCCATAAAATAAAAATTATATTAAGTGTGTAATGGGTTAAAATAAATTACATCCAAGGCCTCCATTATAGGTTTGTCAGTTAAGTGATTTAATTCGAGCCCAAAGGACATTTTATTTCACAGTTCACAAGGACGAATCTTCTTCGGGATGGTCATAGTGAGCTATTTCAAAAGCGTACGGGTCACCCAAAGGTGGACGTATAATTTTGGTAGTAAACTTAGTACCAATTAATGGGTTACGCTTAAAGTGCAAATAATTACGATAGTCCTAAAGGACAATGTCGTTTTTATTCTTTTATAAAGTTATTCTTTTAAAAAGTTAATTGCGCTGGCCAAAAGATGAAACCGACTATTAGTTAAGTATTGCTCGGCAGTATGTTAAGCTAATGGGATTTATCCCTCCTCTTGCGAATGTTTGAACCGTAGATGTCCACACTCAGTGGCCTGCGGGGATTCGGTGTTTTGAGGTGTTGGTGAATTTGTACAAATGTTGTTTAATGGGATCAATATTTGATGTATAGATTCAAAACTACTTGACTGAGTAAAGACTATGTTTGCATGATCCCAGGAATTCAAAATGTCTTTCAATCCGTTGTCCGTAATTCTCAAAGAAAACAAACATGTTGGTCCCAATTATATTGACTGGAAAAGGAACTTGGATATAATGTTAACTGCTGAAGGGTACAAATTTGCTACTGTTGAGGCTTGTCCGGCTGTGCCTGCTGACAATGCACCAGACCGAGAGAAAGAGGAGTATGCTCGGTGGAAAAAGGCTAACTAGATGGCGAAGTGATACATCTTGGCATCTTTGTCAAATGTACTTCAACATCAAAATCAGTCTATGAACACTGCAGCGGATATGCTCCTCAATCTCAAGGAGTTATTTGGTCATCAGTCGCGGGTTGCCCGACAAGAAGCAATGAGGGTTCTGATGAACATGACCATGCGCGAGGGCACTCCCGTAAGGGAACATGTTCTTGCTATGATGGCCCATCTAAATGAGCTGGAGGTTCTTGGGGCTTTTATTGATGGGGAAACCCAGGTCGATATAGTGCTCCAGTCTTTGCCGAAGAGCTTCGAGCAATTCCGGTTGAATTACAACATGAATAAGATGTTGATGACTCTTCCGGAACTTGTTGCTGAACTTCAGTCGGCAGAGGGCCTGTTTCGTCAGAAGACCCAAGCCATGGTGGCCCAGCGGGGAGAAGCTTCCACTTCTAAGGCTCATAAGGGCAAGAAGAAGAGGAAGTCCGCAAGAAAGGGCAAGGCAGTCATGAGTGACACGCAATCTCGACAAAAGGCGAAGAAGCCGAAAGGCAAGTGCTACAACTGTCAGCAGAAAGGACACTGGAAGGCAAGCTGCCCTCTTCCCAAGAAACTAAAAAAAGGTACTCCTTTTGCTTTAGTCGTTGAAACATGTTTAGCGGTGTTATCTACCAGTACCTGGTGTGTAGATACAGGGGCCACTGATCACATCTGCAATTCATTGCTGGGGTTCCAGGAAACCAAGCGACTTAGGGAAGGAGAAGTTACCATCTACTTGGGCGATGCTAGTAGAGCGTCAGCAGTTGCAGTGGGAGACGTCTATTTAGATTTTGGCTTAGATAGGTTTCTAGTTTTGAAAGATTGTCTTTATGTTCCCAGCTTTAGAAAGAATTTGATTTCAGTTTCTAAGTTGTTTATGAACGGTTTTTATGCTACGGTTGATAATAAAGTTGTTATTCGTTTTGGCAAAAAGTTCATATGTTCTGGTTCATTAGTTGACAATCTATACATTCTAGAATCTAAGTCATCTCCACTGCAATAGAAACATTTACTTAATTCATCATCTAATCTGAATAAGAGAAAGGAACCTTCTAAAATGAACGAAACATATCTTTGGCATCTAAGACTTGGTCATATTAACCTTAGGAGGATTCAAAGGTTGGTAGCAGACGAGCCCATGAGGTCGTTAAAAGTCGAGGCTTTTCCAACTTGTGAATCTTGCCTGGAAGGTAAAATGACTAAGAGGGTTTTTAGTTCAAAGGGGCATAGAGCCGAAGATGTGTTAGGGCTTGTTCATTCTGATCTCTGTGGTCCTATGAGTATTCAAGCGAGAGGTGGTTTCAAGTACTTCGTCGATGATTACTCGAGATATAGGTACATTTTCCTTCTACACTGCAAGTCTGAATGCTTTGATAAGTTCTTAGAGTATAAGGCAGTTGTGGAGAAGCAGTTAGGAAAAAGTATCAAGTCATTACAATCAGATCGTGGTGGCGAATGTCTCTCAAATGAATTTGGGAGCTACTTGACGGATAATGGGATTACGTGTCCCAGCTGACTTCGCCTGGCACGCCTCAGCAGAATGGCGTAGCAGAACGGAGGAACAAGACTCTTATGGAAATGGTTAGGGCAATGATGAGTTATAGTAGTTTAACAGATTCGTTTTGGGGATATGCCCTAGAAACAGCGGTATACATTCTGAATAGAGTACCTTCTAAATCAGTACCATCTACACCATTGGAGTTGTGGTCTGGGCATAAGCCTAGTCTAAGACATCTCAGGATTTGGGGTAGTCCAGCACATATGCTGAGAACCGATACTGATAAGTTGGAACCGAGATCAGAAGTAAGGTTGTTTGTGGGATATTCTAAGGAAACGAAAGGTGGTCTACTGTATAGTCCCGAGGACCAAAAAGTAATCGTTAGCATGAATGCTAGGTTCTTGGAAGAAGACTATGTCTTAGATCATAAGCCCAGTAGTAGACATGTTCTTGAGGAGTTAAAGGGAGTGAGTACTTCAATACCGAGTGTGCTAGATGTTACACCACAAAGTACTGCAACACGTATCGCTGATGATGCACCTGAGAAGGTAGTACCTCATCGTAGTGGGAGGGTTGTCCGACAACCCAAACGGTTCATGGGTCTGGGAGAGTCTTCTGAGGCCGTCCCGGACGTTCTTGAATCCGACCCATGGACATACAATGAGGCACTCCAAGATCGGGACGCAGAGTCTTGGCAAAAGGCGATGAAATCTGAAATAGAGTTAATGGACACTAATCAGGTCTAGGATCTTGTAGAGCCACCCAGTGGCGTTCGGGCCATTGGATGCAAGTGGGTCTATAAGAGAAAGAGAGGATCAGATGGGAAGATTGAAACCTTCAAAGCAAGGCTTGTTGCGAAAGGGTACACTCAAAATGAAAGGATCGATTATGAGGAAACCTTTTCGTCGATAGCCATGCTCAAATCCATTAGGATTTCCTTGGTTGTGGCCGCTCATATGGATTATGAGATTTGGCAAATGGATGTTAAGACCGCTTTCCTTAACGGGAATTTGGACGAGGACATCTATATGCAGCAACCAGAAGGATTCATTGTAAAGAGCCAAGAGCATCTAGTCTGCAAGCTGAAGAGGTCCATTTATGGGCTAAAGCAGGCTTCGAGGTCTTGGAACATCCATTTTGACGAGGTTGTCCAATCGTATGGATTTACCCAATGTCCGGATGAGCACTGTGTGTACAAGAAAAGTGATGGAAACGTAGTGGTGTTTCTAGTGCTGTACGTGGATGATATTCTTCTCATTGGAAACAATGTGAAGATGTTGCCAGACGTAAAGGTATGGTTATCCAAGCAGTTTGATATGAAGAATTTGGGTGAAGTAGGACATGTTTTCGGAATCAAGGTCATTCGCGACCGAGAGAAGAGAAAGTTGTGCCTATCCCAATCCACATACATAGACACTGTCCTAAAGCGTTTCAACATGCAGGATTCCAAGAAAGGGGATTTACCCTTTCGACATGGAATACCTCTATCTAAGAGGATGTCCCCGAAGACGCCTCAAGAGATAGAGGACAGGAAGGCGGTTCCTTATGCATCGAAAGTAGGAAGCCTTATGTATGCTATGTTGCGTACGCGACCTGATATTTGTTATGCCGTGGGCATGGTAGCAAAATATCAGAGTAATCCATGACCGGAACATTGGTCTGCGGTAAAGCATATACTCAAGTACCTACGTAGGACTAAGGAGTACATGTTGATTTACCAGGCAGATGAGTTGCTTCCGTTGGGTTACACCGATTCTGACTTCCAGGAAGACCGGGACGAAAGCAAGTCAACCTCAGGGTTTGTGTTTACTTTAGGAGGAGGAGCCATAGTATGGAGGAGTGTCAAGCAAAAATGCGTGGCAGACTCAACCATGGAGGCTGAGTATGTAGCAGCCTCAGAGGCAGCGAAAGAAGCTGTCTGGCTCAGGAATTTTCTCCTCGACCTTGACGTGGTGACGAGTTTGCCCGCTGCAATCACAGTGTTCTGTGATCACAGTGGAGCAGTAGCAAATTCGAAGGAGCCACGGACTCATAAAGCGAGTAAACACATAGAGCGCAAGTACCACCTGATACGAGAAATCGTTGGACGAGGAGAAGTCATTGTTGCCAAGATACAATCAGAGGACAACCTAGCAGATCCTTTTACGAAGAGCCTACCGGCGAAAGTCTCTACGAGACACGTAGAAGGAATGGGAGTCAGATGTTAGGGCAACATAATAGACTAGTCTTTGAGAATTAGATTGAAAGAAATTGTGGTTATTTTGTTTAGCCATGAGCTTATAAAGCATAAGTGGGAGATTGTTAGAGGTATGCTGTAAAAGCGATGTTTTGCAGTTTCTATCAATTTCATTTTGATCTGGCAATCATGTTTCGGTCAAAGTACATATGTTTGCAGTTTATTTATTTATGCAATACATACTCCATGTCTTGTATTGAGGTAGTGTGGTTCAAAGAGTTTCGAACAGAAAGATCACCTATCGGTTCCTTATAAGACTAAACTATTTGTTCACAGTCTAGACTGGCAGTGATACCCCACTTGGAAAAAGACTGTAATGTATTCTCGATTCAGTTGTTCTTTGACTGAAGGATAACACTAGCACTTATGTTAAGTGTTGAACAGGACCACGGAAGGATAAGGATATGAGACTCACTGACCGTTGTCGTAACCTAGACCTTCAGTGATTGATGCGTTCTCTTAAGCTGTTAGATAATATAAAATAGGCATATATTTTTATTTCTTATTTATTTGATTTACCAAGTGATTCTTTTTTTGTTAGGATAACATACGAGGTATTTTGGTAAGTAAGAATAATTATATGATGTGCTATTAAAAATTATTTACAGTCACTATGTTCCAGTGCGCTAGATTGATGACGTCCCCGAAATGAGCTCAGAAAGGAACATTATGTTAAACCCTGCAGGTAGACGATTGTCAGACATAATGGTTAAAGGCTGAGTGGTACTAATTTCGGATATGAATAAGAAGTTGATTAATTATTTTGTCAGTAATTTAATTAATCAACGGACGTTATATCTTAAACATAGGGAGGTAAATCGATCAATCGAATTAATATTATTTAATCATGGAGGCTCGATTTTATTGCTAAAATAGTGGCTAAATGGGGAGAGCAATAATATTACTCTAGTGAGAAGTTTTATTATTTAATTCCATTAAATAGGAATTAATTTTATTCTATATTAATTAATTAATTAGGGGAATAAAATTCCTACTAGAATCTTCTCTTGGGATTAGAAGACTTGGGAGTCTTCTAGAAGATGAAGATTAGTAGGAAATATATTTCCTATACTATATTATTAATTGGAGTAAAATTAGGCTTCCTAAATCAGGAATTAATTTTATTCCATGGGTATTAATATAATTAGAAAAAATATTCCTACAAGGATCTTCTCTATTGTTAGGAGACTTAGGAGTCTTCTAGAAATGAGGAGATTAGTAGGAGATTTCCTTCTTACATTAACTTAGTATTGGAGTAGAATTAGGATTCCTAGGGCCTAATGGAATAAGCCCATATTTAGCACCTCCTTAAGGTCCCTAATGGAGCCTATAAATACACCATGTTCCAATCTCTCCTACAAGTTGATGTTGGCCGATTTTCTCACCTACATACACGCGAGAAATATCATTGTTCGAGAGTTAGGGAGATTTGATTAAACGCTCCACCAAGTTTAATCGAAGTAGGTGTTTAGGTAATCCGTTAGAAGGCTTTTGGGTACAATTTATTCGAGCCTTTATATTTATATTTTCTGGTCAACATCATCACCTCATCGCCGCCCATCCACCGCCGTGAGTGTTCGCCGCAAATTGCCTACCGCCGCCGGAAGTAAGCCAGGCCCAGCCGATCGCCACTGCAAGCCGACGCTCGCAGCCGCACACCAGCCAGGCCTGACGCCGACTCCCAGCAGCGTCCTCGAGCGACTCTCGTGAGGTCCCAGGGTCATCTGCTCATCGCTGATCACCCGCGCTTCTCACCAGTCACCGCCTGCGCATCCCCAGCACGCAAGGAGTACACGCGCAGTATATCGCGAACGTCCAGGAGATTCGCCCCTCTCGCCCGCGTACTGCCAGACGCCCAGCGCTAGTCCGCATAGGCATAGGACTCCGCCAGCGCACGTCCGTGACACGCACACCTACTCGCAGCACCCGTCCCGCGTTCCCAGCAGTCCCGCGTGTTTGCTCAGCGCCCGACGCGCCCCGCCAGCGATCCGCACGTCACGCTGCCTGCACGATGTCCGCGCCCGACGCGCACGATCGCCCGCTGCAACCCGACGACCGAGACCCGCGTGCCGTTCAACCGTGATCTGTTTGACGTGTCGATTAGAATCTACTAAAGGCCAAACCTATCTGCCCATTAGGTTGTGGTGTTCAGACGAACTTCACCAACGGTACTCTACATTGTCTTTGAGTCGGCAAAAATTTTAAAAGGTAAACGTCCATATCCTAACTATAGATTCCGCTGCGTTAGGATTTATTTCGATAAAGTTCAATACTCTTCATGTTGTTTGATGTTCCTAACAGAACCCAACACTGAAATCTTAAATATATCTTAAATCTTAGCTATATCTTAAATTCTATCTGAAATATATAGCTGAAATTCTATCTCTGAAATTCTATCTAAAATTCTATCTATGAAATTCTATCTGAAATATATATCTGAAACATATATCTAAAATTCTATCTCTGAAATTCTATCTGAAATTCTCGAACCATTTGGACTGCTCGGGATGATTCGACTTAACTGGACCGACGGCTCACTCGGAGTCGGTCGATCATTCGCTTGACTATGTGCAGCTTGGTTTGACCGTGGTCCGAGTTCGGCGTGGCAACTCGAGCTGGCACGGACTCGACTGACACGGCTTAGCCGATGCACGGGTTTGGAACGGTGCCACGGCACTGACGCAGGGGCGTGCTTGGACAACGGCTAACGGAGACGACGCGTAGATGGTAGGTCGAATGGACTCGGTGCACTCGAGGGTTTGACTCAGACTCGGTGCACGGACACGCACTCGGCAGTTTTGCTCCAACGGTCGAACAAGAGACGGTCACGTGCGCGAGACGATGATACGCATTACGAATGCGGTGGGGCCTGTTGTGCTGGTGGCTGGTGAGGTGGATGACGGGCGGCGCGAGTACGGATAGCCTCTATTCGGAGACTCTCATCAATCTGCTGAGCCCGAGAAACGGTCTCAACATATGTCCAGGCGATAAGGCCAACGAGATGGTGGCAAATCTCCCCACGAAGACCGCCCTTGAAGCGCCTCGCCCTCGTCTCCTCCGTATCAATCATGTACGGCATAAAGAAGCCGAGGCGAGTGAAGTCTCTCCCGTACTCATCGACAGTGCTAGAACCCTACTCTAGTGCTAAGAAATGTCTCTCCATCCTCTATCTGTGATGGGTCAGGTAGTACTTTGCCCAGAGGAGCTTCTTGAGGCCAGCCCAAGTGAGGGTTAGCTTCTCCCCGGGTCGCATAACCCTGTACGAAGCCCACCAGAGACCTGCGTCTCCTATCATATGCAGCTGTGCACACATGATCATGTGAGGCTCGGGGCAATCCATCACCTTGAAATCATGTCAAGACTGCTCAGCCACTCGTCGACCAGCCTCGGATCTCCCTGCCCATTGAACGTCGCAGGGTGATACCCACGGAACTGAGAAACTGAAAAGGCATGGTCGCGCTCTGGTGCAGTCGGCAGGGGAGTTGCATGCTGAGCTGCCTTGGGCGGGGCCCTTGCTCGACGCGGAATCGGAGCTGGGCGAGGAAGCATCTGAATGACCAAATGATAGGGATTAGCAAAAGAATTATGTAATTGATGGAGAAATAATTGCTCAAAAAAGTTAATAGAAATGCACAAAGTTAACTATCTCTGCCTGGAACAGTACAGCTGATTAAGAAATAGCTACACTATACTTTAACGAATTTGTCAATTTGCCGAAAACACCTAGCTTGGCTAGAGTTCCGGTTGCGCTAAATATTTTAAGTTCTGGTTATAGTTCTGCCTAGAATTCTCAAATCTTAATCGAAGGATAGATCGTACGCCCCTAAAATAATATGACTATAATTAAATATGCATTCGCAAATAATAAAGGTTGTTCAGGTGATGTGCCTCGGAGTCGGCGTGGCGTGAGCGTGGTGTGGTCATATCTCACTAAAATTCAATATACAGAACCACTAAATGGCTCTGATACCAACTGTAACACCCCGCCTAGACTTACTAACATCAGAGTAAATTTTTCGTGCTATAAATGGAAAGCGGTGATTTAATTTCCGAAACTCATATTAATTTTGCGAAAATAAACTTTAATAAGCGAGATGTTACTTAAATTTAATCTTTATCTTTATCTCTCTAATCTAACATGCATGCGACCAAGTAACATTCATTCTAGAATTAAGGCCACGAAAATTTACTGGAATTACACATGCATTCTAAAATGCTTAAATACTGGAATACTGTCTTAAATAATGGAATACTGAAATACTGACATACTGTTATGAAATTATGAAACATAGTTCTGAAATGCGAAAGCAAAGATAGTTTGGAAAGCACACACAAGCATAAATAAACATGCAATGACAAAAGATAGTTCAGACATGCTCAAAAAACTACATGACATGTTCAATCAAAATATACTGGCTGATGACCACCACTACATATCCGCTCACGCTCCACAAGGGACTCAATCACCTGAAAAAGAGTATAGTGGGGAGGCGTGAGCACAAAAGAATCAACGGTGCTCTGTTGGGACCGTCATTGAATACTCAGCACATTTAATAACAAACTATGAAATCAACATATATATGAATAAAGTGGTCTGAATATATGACTAACGGTAAACCAGTACTCATGTGCACACTCTGGGGGTCCCCTCCCACAGAAATCCAAGAAAGGCACTAATCACCCCATCTGGACGTTAGACTTAGGACGGGCCTTAATCACACACATCCAAATCATAATTGAAATACTGAAATATTGACCAAGACAGGATCACTCGGTCCTTCAATTTAACAAACTATGAAATCAACATATATATGAATAAACTGGTCTGACTATGAGACTAACGGTAAAACGGTACTCATGTGCACAATCTGGGGGTCCCCCCCCACAGAAATCCAGTAAAGGCACTAATCACCCCATCTGGACGCTAGACATAGGACGGGCCCTAATCACACACATCCAAATCATAACTGAAATATTAAATATTGACCAAGACGGGATCACTCATCCGTCTCGGTCCTTCAATTTAATCACATATAGATCTCAAACATGGTAAATTATTAAAAGCGATGAAATACACTATACATGGTCCACACCTGGAAACTGGAGAATGCAAATGCTGAAAATGCTGAAATGGGTAGTTGACGGAGGCTCGACTCACCTCAAGCTACAGAATATATTGAGCGAAATATTCTAAGTACTGGACTCATAATAAAACTCAAATATTTAATATCTTATTGTCTAGGTTCGCTCACTCTTCTTTAAAGATTTTTTAGGGATTTACGAGCTGATTTTGAAAATATTATTGTCTTTGAGGCATTCTAGAGTTCTGAAATATTTCTAAGTCTTGAACTAAGATTTGACTAAATAAAATCTGACTGGGCTATAACCTAACTAGACTTAACTATCTGAAATATATATCTAAAATTCTATCTCTGAAATTTATATCTAGAATTTATCTCGAACCGTCCAGACTGGCCGGACCGGTTCGATTGAACTGGACTGATGGCTCACTCGAAGTCGGTCGATCATTCTCTTGACTATGTGCAGCTCGGTTTGACCGTGGTCCGAGTTCGGCATGAATACTCGGGCCAGCACGAACTCGACTGACACAGTTAGCCGATGCACGGGTTTAAACCGGTGCCGCAGTCACTGATGCAGGGGCGTGCTTTGACCACGGCTAACGGATACAGCGTGTAAACGGTAGGTCGGATAGACTCGGTGCACGAGCATGCACTTGGTGGTTTGACTTGGACTTGGTTAATGGCACGCACTCGGAGGTTCGGCTACATCGGTCGAACGAGAGTCGAGCACGTGTACGGGATGATGATACGTGTTAAGAATTATTATTACGACGTCTGAAAATTATTTAAACGGTACTAGGGTTAGGTCAATTATATTCGGATCTGGAAAATACCCTGTTATCAGAACCGGATAAAACTAAGATTCTGATTCTCAAAAATCCTAACTCATTTAAGGCCGATATTAAAAATATAATTTCTATGTGTTTTATAATGAATTTATAACTCACAACTACAACTAAAATCTCAATCGGACTAATATTCTAAAATATCACGTTAAACGGCTAAAGTCCCGATTTTAAATCTAATTAAACGGAATCCAAAATTCACGAAACTTGAAACATAGCATCCTTAACATACGTATAGTTCATGGTCAAAGTATTAAGTCAACTCCTAACTTAATGAACTCAACATCGCTACGACCAGTAAACATATTCGACCAGCTCATTCGCCTATCAAACGAAGTTCGGAAATTCTCAAATCCGCACCTAGGCCTCAAGACAACGCAACGAATTTAATGATATTTATTTCACTTTTTTATCACATTTATATAAAAAAGTCCAAAATAATCGCTTCAAGCCCAAAAATTCTGATTTATTCAATTAATATATTTTATATCATCCAAATATTATATCTAAGCCATAAGAGTCAGTTTAAGCTATTTTACCTCAAATAGTTCAAAATCGGGTAGATCGGGAATAGATCGGCTAAGGAGTGAAGAAAAATGGAGCAATCGGTTTGAATGAGGGCTGCTCGGGTCAGATCTCGGCTATGCAGCTGCTGAAAGGGTCAGATTGCTGCTGAGGGTCACGGGTCCGAACTGGAAGGTCGTTGACGGGTCGGGTCTTGGGATGTGGAGCTCGGTTTAGCTGCTGTCTGGCTCGGAGGCGCTGGTTCGCGGGTTGTACGACACGGTGGCGCAAGGTGGTGCAAAAGCGAGCTCGACGCGTAAGAGAGGAGCTGTCGGGCTGGTCGCGCGTGAAGGATGAAAGGCGCGGGCTGTTGCGAACTTAGGCTTGACCGGATCGTGGACGGTGTGATGCTGTTGTGAACGGTCGTCGGAGCTGCTGGTGAACGGCCGGAGCTCGGGCTGGCACTGTGGTGGTCGCGGCTCGCGGGTTTGAGCTGGAGTTTGTTGAACGGCCCGTGAACGAGGAGCTGGGGTCGGGCTGAGGTTGCCAACCGGTGGTTCGCTGGAAAACGGGTGTGCTTCGTCAGAAATGCTCAAGACATGCTTGGAGGTGGAAGAAAGCTTGGGTTCTTGGTGTTTGAAGGTGGGTTTTGGATTTTTAAAGCTAGATCTTTGAATAAGCTAAGTCATCTTGGGTATATATGTACTAGATCTTGGAAAATGAGAGAGTTCTCAAGCTAGATCTTAGAAAAAGAATGTAGGAGAAGATGAATAGTAGCATAGGGGCTAGGGTTTCTTGTTTGAGTGTGTGGAAAATGAGGGTGTTGGGGTAATTATACACCAACACAAGATTAGGGTTTTTCTTTGTATCTTGGACTATTTGCTTGGGCTTTGATTTAAATCGGGCTAGAAGTATTAATCGACTTGGGTCGAAGATAGTATTGGGCTCGGAATTAAAATCTTACAAGGGCTCGATATTTAAAATATCGCTTAGTCTTGGAAATTAATTCGACTACTCGAATTAAAAATGGGGCGATTAATTAAAATAAATTCCAGAGTACTCGACAAAATAATTTATCGAAGCTTAGACTTAGGGTTTTTATCTTGTTTCAGACATAATAAATCGAACGCTCTCTTGTGGCTTAGACTTGAAATTAAATAAATTATGCGATTAATACTAAAAATTCTAAGCATAATTAAAATATTACTAATTTTGATGAATAAGGTCGAGCTACTAATATAATTTTGGGTCGGGGCTTCTATACGCTCTTAGTAGGTTCCTTATGAGTCAAGCCTCAAAACTTTTTCAAGCTTTTGTGTGATATTTCATGTAAGGTGGGTGTTAATAAACCTTAATATGCAGTTATTTTCAATAATTGGGTGTCTTTATAATCAATGTATGCCTATGAACCGCTAGTCTATGCGTGTTTTATCCCCCAATGGGTTATACCGGCGACATCGTATTATTTTTCCTTTGAGTGTTTCTCCCATCGAAGGGTTATGTCGGTGGTTAGCTCCTGCCGATGGGTTATGCCGGCGAAAAGGTGTGTACACATGAGCATAAGGTCGTATAGGAGGTAGACGTAGTGATTTGTATTCATGTTGTGATTATGATTACAAATATTATATTGAATATATTGCATGCATTCCCATTGTGATCTTGTTGTTTGCTCATCCCCATTATTCTTATGTTTTTCAGGTTAAGCTGGTGGACGTTGAAAAGAACGAGCGAGTGGTGTCATTATTATTGTTACTATGAATTTTTTACTTGCTCCCGCTTGTTATTATTATGTTTTGGAGATATGATATTGACTATGAACTTGAATTGTTATGCATGACTGGAGACTTGGTATTTGAATATATTGTCTTATGTCTTGATTGGATCATGTGACTATATGTTAATTTGGGATAGTTTATTCCCAAGGTCTTGAGTCGATGCTGACACTAATAAATTGAAATTCAGTTTTGAGTGATGCCCATTAAATGATTTCAAATGTAAAATGTTTTTCGAAAATTTACTCTGATCTTTGAAATTTGGTATTTTTCATTTATAAACAACGAGGCATTACAGTGTCGTATAAGACCAGGTCTACGTTTCTGTAGAGTGCTTTTGAAAAAAAATTGAAGTGTTTATGTTAATGACCACTCGTCTTTGTCATGCCGCGCTAGCTCAAGGTATGTGTCAGTTCTGTTATTTGCTTGCTTAAAGACTCAAAGTGAAGGAAAACACATAATAAGACATGAAACGAACTAAAAACCGTAAGAAAAAACCTAAAATGGGGGATAAAGAAAAGCAAAACGAGCAAGAAAAATGTAATAAAAATGGGACAAACAAACTCACCCACACTTAAAATGAGGCAATGTCCCCATTGCTTCAACACATAACCAGGAAGTCAAAAAACAAGACTTAGCAATTTCATATCATGAACCAATACTAGCAGCTAACACAAAACCACCAAAATCAATAGAAAAGGCAAAAGGAAAAAAAAAACTTAAAAAAGATAAAAAGATAAAAGGTGTGCAAACCGAAGATTCATCGAGTGGAGTAAGCCTTGGTGCGCCAGCCGTTCGCCCATGCTCAACCCAGTACCTTGATTATCCTCGTTCATCTGAATTTCCCTACTCAAGCTCTCAAACTCGATCCTGCCACGAAAATCACAAAACTCCAAAACTCTCATTATTCACAGATAAAAGTAAAAGCAAAATAAAAATAATTACGAAAGCGATAAAACTTGGGTTGCCTCCCAAGAAGCGTTTGTTTAACGTCATTAGCTTGACGAAACCCATAAGAAGATCAACAGTGATCTAAAAAGAAGTGACGATCGTTCCACGCTTTTGTATTCTCGAGAAGTGGTAGCATGGGCAGTGTGACAATGAGGCGGGCACGGTGGATCCGGGTGGTTGTGTTCTGGAGGAACTAGACGTGGGCACGAGCAATCCCCAGTAATTGACATAAAGCTTTTCCCACCCGAGCTCTATCGTCGTCCTCAGAGATTATGAGCACATCCGTAGAACAAGTCGAGCTAAATCTAGCCCACTTGGTAGAACTGTGTAATGGCTGTTGGACTCGCTAGTATCGTACGGGTGTAACGCAGCGGAATAAAAATTTTCAAAACATGTATTTATTATATAAATACATAACCCGTAAATACACAAAGCGAATTAACAGATCGTCATCTTTAAAAATAAGTAATAATACAAATTTTGATTTGTTACAAGTAATATCAAATATTACCTTTTATCTTGAACTCCTTCAAATTGACGATGGATGTGGAAATAAATTCCCGGTTTGGTAACGTCCACTTCTTGGTGTTACTTGCTTTAGGAATCTAAATGTTTTTCCTCTAATCGTATCCACCTTTTGAAATCCGGTTCCGGAATAATTTCTTCGCTAGTAGAAACCACTCGGTTGTTATTCAATAAATATAGAATATGTATTTTGAGGAAATTTTTACAAGAACTCTTTCTTGTTTATTATTTTGAAGAACACTTTGTCTTTTCTCTCTTTTCAAATCTTGAAAAACTTAGCTAAAAACTTAGCTAAATTGAACATCAAATATGTCCATATTTATACTAAACATTTTAGTATAAAATAATAATAATAGGTAGAATATTTTAATAAAATATAAAAAGTCTTCAAGAATATTTTCATAAAATATTAAATCTTGAAGAATACTATTACCCACCAAATATTCTATTAATAAAAATAA
Source organism: Striga hermonthica (assembly GCA_902706635.1). NCBI lineage: Eukaryota > Viridiplantae > Streptophyta > Magnoliopsida > Lamiales > Orobanchaceae > Striga > Striga hermonthica. Next base: position 2,357,708 of record CACSLK010027751.1, on the reverse strand, counting down.
AATTAATTATGTGAATTGGTTAACAACTCCAAACGACTATAATTAATTTATTCTTATTAATATTAATCTTCAATCATATTAAAGAAAAATAATAAAATAATAATTCTTGAAAACATTATTCAAGACTTTATTATTTTAATCTTTTCATTCATCTCCTCATTTAATAATCATATTATTATTTGGATTTGAAATTAAAAATCTAATTTTAAATTCCAACTATTAATTTAGTAATTCCATTAATTACTAAATTAATATCCAAAATTCAATTAATCAATCTAATTGATAAATTTAATATATTCCATAAATTGACATCTAATCAAATTAGATTTGTCAATTAATTCTAACTCTTTAAAATTATTATTTGAATTTTACCTTCATTCAAAAATTGGTGTGACCTTTTAGGTTCACAATTAATACTAGTAGTGGGCTTACAACTCTTTATAATTTGGGTTAGTCATATTAACTCTTATTCTTCAATTAACTCTTTAATTCAAGAACCCACATATCATGGGAACATCTAGCAAGTAGCATGAATCTAGTATTAAGTGAATAGCGAGTAAACCTATTTCTATTACAAGTCCATACATGTAAAATCCTTTCGACATCCAATTTCCCGATTGAATCTTAGGTATGATTTTGTCGAAACCCAAATTGATTTAATAATTATGATTCCATTTCAAGTTTAGTAATTTGTTTATGAATCTCTATTCATCCTGCCTTGGCTAAGTACTTTGAATTACTAACTATGAAACACATAGGAAATTCACTTATCTTCATAAGTATCGAATCCTTTGTTGGCCACTGACAAACTTCCATACATATTAATATAATACCCAAAATATCCCTTTATACGATTGTGCTAGCAATCAAAAGGATAAATCAAAGTAAAATATAATATGCACAAAGTTACCATCGTGCCTCAAGTCTAAGGATTAATCATGTACTATTGTAACATGAAAATTCTTATTCGACATGATAAACTTTCATTAAGAATTTTCATACGGTCATGTTCAGTGAACTTGTTCTCTAACAAGCACCCACATATATGTATTTGCGTCCCATGCTAATGTTGATGGAATGCAACATTCTTGTCCAACAAGCATACATCATATGTGCAACTCTTTTCCGGATTTATTCGATATCCCATCTCGAAACATCCAACGACTTGGAACTGTATTTAAGATCACAGCTTTTAAGATATGTTCCATGATCACCATCTCTATGCGCAACCATACCTTATAGCTAAAAGTGATCTAGGGACTTTATCTTAAGTGCAAATATAAGATAAATGCTTATTCTTAAAATAAAGTAATGCCTTCTAATTAATATAATTCCAATAGATTGTATTTACCAGTAGAATACATCCATTCTGATTGGAACGCCGGGTATCCTACTCTAACAATCTCCCACTTGCCCTAGTTCCAATCACTTATGTATCTTAGACCCATCTTCTCAAGATGTCCTTCGAACACTTTCTGTGATAAAGGCTTAGTTAAGGGGTCTGCTATATTTTCTGCTGAGTCGACTCGCTCCATTACGACGTCGCCTCTACCAATGATTTCTCTAATCAAATGGTACCGTCTCATGATGTGTTTGGATCTTTGATGAGATCTTGGCTCCTTTGCTTGTGCAATAGCCCCATTGTTATCACAATAAATCATTATTGGATCAACAACAGATGGTACTACACCCAACGCTTGGATGAAGTTCCTTATCCAAACAGCTTCCTTTGCAGCAATATATTCAGCCTCTGTTGTGGAATCAGCAATTGTTTCTTGTCTGGAACTTTTCCAGCTAACCGCTGCTCCATTCAGAGTAAACAAGTAACCATACATGGATTGAAAGTCATCTTTATCGGACTGAAAACCAGAATCAGTAAAGCCTTCTAGTTTCAGTTCTCCATTTCCATACACCATAAAGATATCCTTAGTTCTTCTCAAGTACTTAAGAATCATCTTAACGGCTTTCCAGGGTTCTTCACCTGGATTAGGCTGATATCTGCTCGTTACACTAAGTGCATGAGCCACATCAGGTCTTGTACATAACATCGCATACATAATGCTACCAATAGCTGATGCATAAGGTATATGACTCATTCGTTCTCTTCCTTCAGGTTTCTTTGGAGACATCGTCTTAGAAAGTAAAACCCCATGACTCATTGGAATATATCCACGTTTGGATTCTTCCATGCTAAACCTTTTAAGCACCTTATTTATGTACATTGACTGGGATAGTCCGATCATCCTTTTACATCTATCTCTATAGATTTTTATCCCAAGGATAAAATATGCTTCTCCCAAGTCTTTCATGGAAAATTGTTTTGACAACCATGTCCTAATTTATTGCAACATCCCTATATCATTCCCAATGAGTAAGATGTCATCAACATAGAGTACAATAAATACAACTACATTCCCATTAACCTTTCTATAAACACATGGTTCATTCGGGTTCTTATGAAAATCAAAAGGTTTGATTGTTTCATCAAACTGAATGTTCCAACTCCTCGAAGCTTGTTTAAGTCCATAAATGGACCTTTGAAGCTTACATACCATTTGTTCGCTCACACTGGATATGAAACCCTGCGGTTGTTTCATATAAATGTCTTCCTTAATGTTTCCATTAAGAAAAGCAGTTTTAACATCCATTTGCCATATCTCGTAGTCATAATACGCAGCTATAGCAAGCAATATCCGAATGGATTTAAGCATTGCTACTGGTGAAAAAGTTTCCTCATAATCAATTCCTTGTTTTTGAGTATAACCTTTAGCAACCAGTCTTGCTTTAAAAGTATTCACTTCTCCATCTACACCACGTTTTCGCTTGTAAACCCATTTACAACCTATAGGTACAATACCCTGTGGTGGATCAATGGTCCATACCTTGTTTGAATACATGGAGTCCATTTCGGATTGCATAGCTTCTTGCCATTTATCTGAGTCAATGTCCGACATTGCCTCATCATATCTTATTGGATCATTATCCAAAAAGATTACCTCTTCTTTGTTCTCTAACAATAGGTACAGCCTCTCAGGCGCCCTAGAAACCATTTCGGATCTCCGAAGAGGTTGTGTTTCAGATGGTCCAGTCTCTACTGGTATGTCATTTGTGGTAACTTGTGGAATTTCTTGTGGTTCTTCATTAAGTTCTACAACTCCGCTATTCTTTGAGAGAAACTCTTCCTCTAAGAAAACAGCATTCCTCGAAACAAACACCTTTTGTTCAGAGGGGTCATAGAAATAGTATCTAATAGACTCTTTTGGATATCCCACAAATTTACATAAGATGGATATCATATCCAACTTACCTCCCACTAACTGCTTCACATAAGCAGTACAATCCCATACTCGTAAATACTTGTACGAGGGAGTTTTACCACACAATATCTCATAAGGTGTGTTGGGCACAACTTTAATCGGCACTTTATTCCAAATATGTGTTGTTGTTTCTAAGGCATAACCCCAGAATAAAAGAGGTAAACTAGTGGAACTCATCATCGATCGAACCATGTCTAACAATGTTCGATTCCTCCTTTCTGAAACCCCATTGAGTTGTGGAGTTCCAAGAGGTGTCCACTGTGAAATATTCCCATTATCTCTTAAATAATCAAGAAACTCATTAGTCAAATATTCGCCTCCTTGATCCGATCAAAGAACTTTAATACTACGACCAATTTGTTCTCCACTTCATTTCTGAATTCTTTGAACTTTTCAAATACTTCAGATTTATACCTCAATAGGTATACATATCCATACCGTGAATAATCATCAGTAAAAGTTATGAAATAGTGGTAATTCCCCTTGGCACTAACATTTAGTGGTCCACAAGCATTTGTATGGATCAAATCCAATAGATCTTTAGCTCGCTCCACTTGTCCAACAAATGGTGATTTTTTCATTTTTCCTTTAAGACATGACTCACATATAGGTAACCTTTCCTCTCCCCCTAAGGTTAAGTTTCGGTCCCAATTTGTGAATCCTCTTTTCAGATATATGACCTAATCTAGCATGCCAAATTGTAAATGAATTATGATTATCTAATTTCTTTTTATTTTGTTGAATGGTTAGGATGGGACTTTGTGGTGTTATGGTGTATAAACCATTTGTCAAATTTTCGGAATATATAAAAGTTGTATCTTTAAAAATAGAACATATTCCATTTTCAATTACAAACTTAAAACCCTCTCTATCCAATACTGGAATAGAAATTATGTTTCTTATAACATCCGGAACATACAAACAATTTGTCAAACAAATATTTATACCACCATTTAATGCTAGATAAACAGTCCCAATTGCTTTGGCAACTACTCTTGCCCCATTGCCCATCCCTAGAATTGTTTCTTCATTATCTAGCATGTTACTTCTTGCTATCATTTGCAAATCATTGCAAATATGTGAGCCACAGCCGGTATCCAATACCCAAGAAGAATCATTAACTGATAAGTTAACTTCAACAAAATAAACACCTGAACTTTTCAGGCTTGCAAGATACTCCTTGCAGTTCCTCTTTCAGTGCCCAGTTTTACCACAATGATAACATTCGTGATCATTTAACTTGTTTTGCTCAATTATACTTGCAATTGAGTTTTTAGCCATTTTAGTAGATTGATCTACAAAAACAACAAACGAAGTAGAAAATAATTAGACTTTGGAATTTATATTTATTTAACATTAGGTTTTTAATATTAAATGTCTCCCACTATTTTAATTAAACCCATTTTAATTATGAAAATCTAATTTTCATAGTGAGCTTGAAGTCCAATAAAAATATTCCATATCCCAATTTTATTAGTACGCATGGAACATTTATATTGGTAGTCAACTTTTGACAATTGTATCTCTATACAACCTTCAAGATATTTTGCCTCACCTTTCCTTATATACCTCAATTTTATGACCGTATATATTACTCAGTGTCAAATCAAACCCATCAAACATTCTTGATAACGGCCCACCAGAATGTCCCACGACTCATGGTTAACATAAAGAGGAATCCGTCTCACGAGTATCTCTATACTTAGTAGGGATCACAACTTTTGACACAAAACCACCCCACGACTCATGGTCAGTGATAAAGCATCGTAGCATCTCATGTCGTTTATTTTTTATGGAAGGCCTGGATTTACAAGTTCCAACTTATTTTTATCCATTATTGATTTGATATGAATTAATCAAATTAATTCTTTAGGGTTCCTTAGATCTCATCGATTACCATCTTTACGTGTGTTTATTTAGTGCATCTTTCATCACATGAAACACAAGCATAAATAAACCTAACATACATCTAATGCATGCATACGGTGGGATGATCATGACCTTGACTATAAGACCCATTCGAGCCAAAATGTGTCTATTCTTATGCACGTGATAAAACAAATAAATAGAACTACTTCTGTTACATTTTATTTTATCTACCTGTACAAGCACAGGCCTTCGAGTTTTATAACGTATAAAATTACCCACACGAGCGTGGGCCTTTTGCATCGAATGGTTCTCTAACCTGATCTAATGTTCTAACGATACAAAAAATTAAAAATTTTACACATCATAACTCAAGAGACTCGCAGGTCTCGATATATTACAATCATTCAATCATATTGAATAAAATTACAACCATTCAATCATATTGAATAATAATAGACATTCAATCAAATTGAATAAAAGGCTCATGATCATCCCTAAATTAAACCATCCATCACATGAATTAAAACATAAAAAAAAATTATTATGTCACACGACCCGTGTGAACCAATCACACGACTCGTGTGAAAAAGCCGTAAGAAAAAATTAAATTTTTCCTTAACTCACACGACTCGTGTGGCTCATGACATGACTCGTGTGAGCCCACACGACCCGTCTGACTATGTCACACGACTCGTGTGAAAAAACCGAAAGAAAAATCAAAATTTTCTTTGATCTCACACGACCCGTGTTGCTCATGGACACAGCTCGTGTGACTTTGTCACACTACTCGTGTGAAATTTACGAAACATAAAATCAAATTTATGTTACTCCACACGACTCGTGTGACACCTCACACGACTCGTGTAGATCCACACGACTCGTGTGACCCCTCACACGACCCGTGTGGAAAAATCAAATTTTTATTTTAAATAATTAATATGTTTATCATATAAACATTTAATTATTTTGCTTATCCCATAAAAATTAACAAATCAATATCTGTTTTTAAAGTTGATAACCGTGGCTCTGTTACCATTGTTGGATTCGCTAGTACCGTACGGGTGTAACGCAGCGGAATTAAATTTTTCAAAACATGTATTTATCATATAAATACATAACCCGTAAATACACAAAGCAAATTAACAGATCGTCATCTTTAAAAACAAGTAATAATACAAATTTTTCTTTGTTACAAGTAATATCAAATATTACCTTTTATCTTGAACTCCTTCAAATTGACGATGGATGAGGAAATCAATTCCCGGTTTGTTAACGTCCACTTCTTGATGTTACTTGCTTTAGGAATCCAAATGTTTTTCCTCTAATCGTATCAACTTTTTGAAATCCGGTTCCAGAATAATTTCTTCGCTAGTAGAAACTACTCGGTTTTTATTCAATAAATATAGAATATGTATTTGAGGAGATTTTTACAAGAACTCTTTATTGTTTTATATTTTGAAGAACACTTCTTCTTTTCTCTCTTTTCAACTCTTCAAAAACTTAGCTAAAAACTTAGCTAAATTGAACATCAAATATGTCCATATTTATACTAAATATTTTAGTATAAAATAATAATATTAGGTAGAATATTTTCATAAAATATAAAAAGTTTTCAAGAATATTTTCATAAAATATTAAGTCTTGAAGAAGACTATTACCCACCTAATATTCTATAATAAAAATAAAATTAATTATGTGAATTGGTTAACAACTCCAAACCACTATAATTAATTTATTCTTATTAATATTTAATCTTCAATCATATTAAAGAAAAATAATAAAATAATAATTCTTGAAAACATTTTTCAAGACTTTATTATTTTAATCTTTTTCTTCCATCTCCTCATTTAATAATCATATTATTATTTAGATTTGAAATTTAAAATCTAATTTTAAATTCCAACTATTAATTTAGTAATTCCATTAATTACTAAATTAATATCCAAAATTCAATTAATCAATCCAATTGATAAATTTAATATATTCCATAAATTGACATCTAATCAAATTAGATTTGTCAATTAATTCTAACTCTTTAGAATTACTATTTGAATTTTACCTTCATTCAAAAATTGGTGTGACCTTTTAGGTTCACAATTAATACTAGTAGTGGGCTTACAACTCTTTGTAATTTGAGTTTGTCATATTAACTCTTATTCTTGAATTAACTCTTTAATTCAAGAACCCACATATCATGGGAACATCTAGCAAGTAGCATGAATCTAGTATTAAGTGAATAGCGAGTAAACCTATTTCGATTACAAGTCCATACATGTAAAATCCTTTCGACATCCAATTTCCCGATTAAATCTTGGGTATGATTTTGTAGAAACCTAAATTGATTTAATAATTATGGTTCCATTTCAAGTTTAGTAATTCGTTTCTGAATCTCTATTCATCCTGCCTTGGCCAAGGACTTTGAATTACTAACTATGAAACACATAAGAAATTCATTTATCTTCATAAGTATCGAATCCTTTGTTGGCCACTGACAAACTTCCATACATATTAATATAATACCCAAAATATCCCTTTATACGATTGTGCTAGCAATCAAAAGGATAAATCAAAGTAAAATATAATATGCACAAAGTTACCATCGTGCCTCAAGTCTAAGGATTAATCATGTACTATTGTAACATGAAAATTTTTATTCGACATGATAAACTTTCATTAAGAATTTTCATACGGTCATGTTCAGTGAACTTGTTCTCTAACAATCACCCACATATATGTATTTGCGTCCCACGCTAATGTTGATGGAATGCAACATTCTTGTCCAACAAGCATACATCATATGTGCAAGTCTTTTCCGGATTTATTCGATATCCCATCTCGAAAAATCCAACAACTTGGAACTGTATTTAAGATCAAAGCTTTTAAGATATGTTCCATGATCACCATCTCTATGCGCAACCATATTTTATAGCTATAAGTGATCTAGGGACTTTATCTTAAGTGCAAATATAAGATAAATGCTTATTCTTAAAATAAAGTAATGCCTTTTAATTAATATTTTTTTTTTTTTTGATAAAACATCCCAGGATGGGATGGGGGGTTGAGGCCGTACCCCCGACCTATGAATATAAAGGCCCAGAAGGGCTAAAAAAGTCAAGAGTCTACATCCAAGTCGAGAATACAAGTCTAGAATACATAAAGCAACAACAAAAGCAGAGAAGATAAAGTACAAAGATCACAAAATATCCGAAGTGAAAAGAAAATAAAGTCCTCATAATAGGTCTCCCTGGTCAGGGTGACCTGTCCTGTAGTCCAAAATGTCAAAACTAGTCAGGGGCAGGTGGTGGCGGTCGGCTGAATCTGAAGAATGGGTACTCTAGCTGATCCATCCGAATGAGCGTCCGAAGCCGGAGGGGAATGTCCCTAGGAAGAAGGGTGCGCCTCTGGGATAAAGAAGCTCCGGTGCTAGCAAGGAAGTCAGCGGGCTGATTCCCCTCCCGGAATATGTGTGAGACCTGGTAATGGATCGAGCGAAGGGTGTCTTTGATACGCATAAGAGGATGCTGGATCTGCCATGAGCCCTGGTGGCCAGATGTCAGAAGTGTAACGACAGCCGCAGCATCCATCTCTATCCAGACATGAGAGGAGATCGAGGCAGCGATCTCTAGACCAATCTGGAGCGCCTGAATCTCTGCATCATAGCTCGAGGAGGCCCGGAGTGGCCCATGGAAAGCAGAGATGAGTGCCCCACCATGATCCCTAATCAGGCCCCCTCCTCCAGCAGCTCCGGTCTGTCTGTCGAAAGCGCCATCAGTGTTTAGATTAACCCAAGGGGCCTTGGGTTTCAGCCAAACAATGGTCCTGGGTCGTAAATGTTGGACAGGTAAAGTAGGTGGTGGCCTCAAGCGGTGAGGCGGTGTACACCCTGTCCAGTCTCTCGTAGTAAGTCTACCCAGGGCAGTGAGGAGAGAAAGGTGTCTGTCAACCTGCAAAATAATATGAGCACAAGAAAATATAATATCCCTATGCTTCGCATTATTCCTTTCTGTCCAGGTGGCCCAAAGGATCAGACAAAGAATAAGGAAGCCCACGTGTTTACTGTGTGTGCGAAGTGAGAAAAAACTCAGAAGCTAAAAAAAACTGTCTGTGGTGGGTAGGGGTATATGAGTATATCTGGCATAGTGCTCCCACACTCTCCTCACAGTCTCACTCTCAATGAAAAGGTGGGTGAAAGTCTCGATCTCAAAGGTACCGGTCTCAGCACAACAATGGCAGCGGGAGGGAAAGGAGAACCCTCTCGCCTGCATCACAGTGTCAATGGGGATGCACCGTAATAGTAGGCGCCACAAGAAAACAGAAATGGCCGGGGTGAGAAGGTCGGTCCATATGGCCCGAAGAGGCGGTTTGGCCGGTTGCCCAGCCTTACATCTCCCCAGGCTGATGACGTAGAGAATGCACCCGAAGATGTAAGTCTCCACCTCATGCCATCCAAACCTCCCTCCAGAATGGGAATCTGACAGATCTGGTCAATCTCTAGACTACTAAAACCCCCGCCCTCACCAAGAATGCCCTCCATCTTATCTCTATCCCAAACCCCTCCCGACCAAAGGTCCTTCACCTGCATGAAAGGCAGGTGAGTGACAGTCCTAGTACTCGAGAGAGGGGCCTCGCCGAACCACCACTCATCCCAGAAGCTAACCTCCCCAGAACCCAATGTCCAAAAAATGTGCTTCTGAGCACGCCTGCCAACAATAGTGAGACGTCTCCACTGTCGACTATCTCGAGAAGTGGTTGTCACCCTGCATGGGTGGGCAGCACCACCAGGGCAAAATTTTCTCAGGAGGTATTGGGCCCAAAGGGACTTGCCCTCCCTAAGGCGCCACCACATCCTGTAGGAAAACGCAGTAACCATATCAGAGAAACACCGAATCCCGAGCCCACCCTCAGAGTGGGGGCGACAGATGGAGTCCCACTTCACCCAGTGGGTCTGCCGTCGACCTCGCGAGCCCTCGCTATAGCTCCAAAAGTAGCGGGCTAAGATCTGGTCTAACTCATGAATCGTAGACTGATGAGGGTCAAGCACCGTGAATAGGTGAAGAGGAAGGGCACAAAGAGTGCTCTTTATCAGAGCAAGTCGGCCTCCGAAGGATAGGTGTCTATGAGACCATCCAGATATCCGGTCAATCATCCTCTGGCGGACGTCAATGAAAAGCTCATGGGAACGGTGGCCCTTGTATAAGGGGGCCCCAAGGTAAGGAATGGGTAAATCCCCACGAGCAAATCCAGTGCGCTCGTGAATCTGGTGAGCCCAATGGTCTGCAACATGGTGGTCCATGATAAAGGTACTCTTACTAACACTGACTAGCTGGCCAGATGTCCCGCTATAGTGGTCTAAAAGACTCATGAGAGCAACTAACCCATTATCATTCGCACGAGTGAAAATGATAATGTCATCCGCGTAAGAGAGGTGGGAAATGGAGGGCCCACAGCCACGCGTGCTGTAGGTCATCCTCGGAAAATCGCGAATGAAGCCGTCAAGGCAGCGAGAGAGATAGTCAGCCACTAGAACAAACAGAGAGGGGGATAAAGGGTCCCCTTGGCGGAGGCTGCGGGTAGAAGGGAAAAAGGACGTGGGACTACCATTAATCAAAACGGAGAATGTGCAGTGCTCCACACACGCCTCCACAAAGCTAATCCAACGGGAAGGGAATCCCATCCGGAACAGTACCTCTCTGAGAAACGACCACTCGACCCTATCGTATGCTTTGGCCATGTCTAGCTTCAGCACAAGGTTCGGGGTTCGTGTTCGATTCGCATGAGAGATGTCATGTATCATCTCCTGAGCCAGCAGGATATTATCACTAATGACTCGGTCCTTGATGAATCCACTCTGGTTCGGAGAGACAAGGTGGGGGAGAAGAGGACTGAGGCGGCTATTGAGGATTCTAGAAATGATCTTGTTAGTCACGTTACATAAGCTGATAGGTCTATAGTCAGACCAATAGCTAGGTCTCGATCTCTTCGGGATCAAAATGATGGAGGTTGCCGTGAAGGACTCTGGCATCTGGTGGCCAGAGAAAAACTCCCTCACAGCTTCCTCTACGTCAATACCCACAATCTCCCAGCAAGACTGGAAGAAGAGGGACGAAAAACCATCCGGTCCGGAGACGCTGTTGGGATCAATACCAAAAACAGCCTCCCTGACTTCCTCCTTACTCGGGAGATCACAGAGATCGACAAGATCGACCGACTGCGGGATGGTCGGAAAAAGGGCCGGGTCGGGACGCGTGAGCAAGTCCCGCTCAGAAGAAAAGAGAGAGTGGAAGTAAGCCTTAGCCGACTCCCGTATCTAGGACTCCTGGGTCACGGATGACCCGTTATCCTCGACACTATGGATTTACGACTTGACTTGCTTCTGCCTCACGAATCCCTGGAAGAACTTGGTATTACGCTCCCCCTCAGCCACCCAGCGCACAGCAGCCTTCTGCTTCCAGAAATCTTCCTCCATGAGGAGGCGCAACTGGTACTCAGCATGGCAGCGGCGCATCTCAGACCTATTCTCTGGCGAAGAATCCAAATCATAGGTCCGTTCCGCCTCCGCATACGTAGTCTGAGCTGCAGTAAGGCGCTGAGAAATGTCACCAAAAGTCGTCCAGTTCCACTGCTTCAAAACGCAACGGAGTCTCTTGAGCTTCTCCTCCAGGTTGCGCATCCCATAGAGGTGCGTAGCCTGCTGCCAGAAGGCTCTAACAGTGTCGTAGTAAGAATGGTGGCGAACCCACATGTTCTGGAAACGGAAGGACCCTCGACGCAGGGAAATAGAGAACCGACAACGAATCAGAAGGGGGGCATGGTCGGATCCAATTCGAGGAAGGTGCGTTACAACCATGGTCGCAAACACCCTCATCCACGCCTCTGAATAGAGAGCGCGGTCGAGCCTCTCCCTGACTCCGGCCCTCTCCCACGTAAAGGGAGTCCCTTCGTAACCAGCGTCGATGAGCTCACAATCTGATACAGCATGCGAAAAATCTAAGATCTCCGCAGAGCGGTCCGATACACCACCAATGCGTTCATCGGGATGCAAGAATATGTTGAAATCACCGCTAATCATCCATGGTAATCCCTCCATACTCTCAGCAATCTCACGCATGGTATCCCAGAGGACATAGAGACCAACCCTCGCACAGCTGGCGTAAACCAAAGTGTGGAAGATCGGCTCCGGAAGATGGACGGCGGTGACTTTCACGTGCAAGACTTGATCAGTATCTCGAAGGATCTGACAAGTAAAGTCACGTGAGTGGAAAAACCAAATCTTGTTAGAGGTGTTTCCCATCCCGGCATGAAAACCAAGGCGGCGCGTATATACGTCAAAAGAAGGGTCACGAGTCATAGGTTCTAAGAAAGCTACAAAGTCAAGGTTGTGCTCACGAATGAGAGATCTAACATGAGCAAGAGTGGTCCTATTAGCCAGACCACAGGCATTCCATGTAAGTAATGTGACTGACATGACAAACGTCAGTGATACCGCCTAACTGGAGTTGTCCGTGGTTAGGCTGAGTCTGTATGTCTGGTAGGGTCAGAGCTCGGCTAGCAGAGAGTTGCGCAGTCATCGATCTGGTCTGTGGTCTCTGGAGCTCTGAGATCTCCTGGAAAGGTCCCCCTTGTATAGGGGGAAACTCCTGGGGTAAGAGGATGAGCTGAAGGTGCTCCAAAACCTCGGGGCTCTGCGCCTGGCCCTGAGGGGAGGACGGTCTAAGCTCACTAGCGGGGGATGAGGTGGAAGTGGAAGGGAAGGTCAGAAGTGGGCGAGCTGGTGGGCAAAGAAGAGAGGTAAGGTGGGGGGAGGACTCTACGATCATGAGAGCTGAGGAGGAAGGAGAGGACTCGATACACAATGGGATGGCAGACGACTCTATCTCCTCCACTAAAAGGTCGTCATCATCAAAAGGGGAGCTGGTCAATGCTCCCAGGTGATCGGGGGGAATGTGGAACTCCTCCTCCTCCGACTCAGAGTCAAGCACCGAGAAACGGGAATGGGTAGCTATGGTAGCTGACTGGAGGGACTGGGGGGGAAAAAGGCCTGTAGCCTTGGCCTTAGGCCTATCAAGGTTACCCTCCTTGGGCTGAGTCCCTTCAAAGGTGACCTTGGCCTTGCCCTTCTGTCCCTTCAGATCAGGGTCATGGGCCGGGGCCTTGCCCTTCTCCTTAGGGATCCTCGGGGCGGTAGTAGGTCCATGTCTCGCTGCACGCCGACGGGGGGGCAAAGCAGGGCGGGGCTTATTGCCCTTGGTGTAACACTCTGCAGCCCCATGTCCCACATGACTGCATAGGGTGCAAAAAGGTGGGATTCTCTCGTAGACCACTTTCTGAATAGTGGTCTTTCCCGCTTGGTCGAGCTCGATCTCCTTGATGAGCTCGTCCCTGAGGTCAATCTCCACACACACCCGTGCAACAGATAGTCTCGAACAGTTCGCCGTAGTGGCGTCAGTCTCAATGGGATTACCAATGCAGCTGGCAATCGGAAAGAGAGTAGTAGGATCAAAGAGATGTGGTGGAAGGCCTGGGAGGCTGCACCACACCGGAACGATGGGAGATTCCTCAAGGAAAGAAAAATCAGGGGTGTATTTGAACACCCAACCCGAGCAACCGAAGATATTGAGATGCGTCTTAATCCAAACCGAATTGTAATCCTCTTTCAATTCAAACAGGAGTAAATAATGATTATAGTTAAGAAACTTAGGAGTAACTCTATCCGATTAGAACGCTGGGTATCCTACTCTAACAATGGTTGGGTATCCAATAGATTGTAGTTACAAGTAGAATACGTCCAATCCGATTAGAACGATGGGTATCCTACTCTAACAATGGCTCCGAAGGTGAATGCTCCAATTCGATGGTGGGAGGAGGGAATCGAAAAATGGTGACGTGGAATCTTTTGTCAAGTCCATGAATCTCCTCCTCTGAAACAACATCGTCTCGCTGGAGTGCATCATCTTCCTCTTCGGTCTCACACATGTGCATCGGAATGCATGTTTGGGCACCTGCCATAAGATGGGAGTTGTCAACTTTCAACTCGAAAGAGTCGAGACGTGCTATTAGATTTTCAATCTGAGCGCTCAGTCGAGCATACCCGAGCTCAATCTCTGCTTTTCGGCTTTCTTGGGCCATCATACGATCGAGGATGAGATCAAGTTTGGCGTTGTATCTCGAAGAGTCATCCTCAAGCTCATCGAAAGGTCCGGGCGTCAGATGTGGGTCCACAACCATGGGCTCATTGGCTTGTGACTCGATAGAGTCGAATAATTGGTCGCTCAAACGGGCACATCTGAGCTCAATCTCTGCTTTTCGGCTTGCTTGGGCCATCATACGATCGAGGATGAGATCAAGCTTAGCATTGTATGCGTCCTCTTCTTCTCGAGCTGCTATAAAAGCAAGAATTCGTTCGAGCTTCTCATTATGCTCTGTGTATTGCTCCTGAAATTTATAGGTCTACTAAACCGGTGCCACATTCCATTGCTGCTCATAAGGAAATGAACACGCTTGGCCATATTCCCAAGAACTGTAGCTCAGCCCATTATTCCAAGATCGAGCGTACGAGGATGCGACTAGGTTGCATGAGTTCATTAGGCTCTTCGGTCAAATATCTGCACACAAGAACCAAAACAACCACGCGTAGCCACGGAAAAGAAGACAAAAAGAAAACAAAAATAAAAAGAGAAACAAAGATGCAGAGAAAAAAAAAACAAACACGAAAAACAAACAAAAATAAAGAGAAACACAAAAAATAAACTCAATACCAAACTAAATATCCTACTTGCCTTCCCCGACAACAGCGCCACTTTTGTTGTAGCAAATGATTTTTATTTTTTCCAAGTATCGAATCAAAATATTCATTCTCTGGGTCGATCTCTCGAGGAAGAGAGTTCGGAATTTAGCGTTGGTATTAATCACACACGAAAAGAAATTAAATCCTAAACACTCTAATCAAGGATGATTTGGAGAAATATCTAACACTAATTAGAACTAGGAAAGCGAATAACGAAATAACAAATAAATTGCTAGAGAAATAGAAGAAGTTCTAGGGGTCGGAAAATCTCATCAAGTCTCAAACTATGTTGAACGATTATTTGTCCATTTACGAGATATAACAAGCCTACACGTCTAGAGGGCTATGCTCAATAACTCTTCGTAACAAGAGCACATACATAAACGATAAACTCATTCAAACAAGCAACACATAAACAATACGTTTCCGAACATGTCTACTCTATACGAGCCTAAATCGATCGACATCTCCCCTCTCGGTTCTAAACATCGATTAATTAGGTTAGAATGGTGATCAATCAACTAACCCTATAATTCACACAACTCGCATAGATTAAACAAAACACATTCAGACAATTCAAAACAAGAATCAAAATCCTTAACCCTAGGTGAATGGATTACCTCATGCTTAGATTCAATTTCATGTTAACCAGAATTAAAAACATAAAACCAATCAACAATAATAGAATAGAATTGAAAAACTTACAATCAGATTAAGACTTGAAAGATTTCAATCCACATATCTTTGTATTCAACAATTCAAGCATGAGAGAAAAAAAAAAGCAGAGAAAATTATCCTCACAATATTGAGTTTTTGGAGAGAAAAATTAAAAAGAACGATATTGTGGGTTGTTCTCACGAGTCTAAGGATCATTTTGATATATAGTGCGCGATAAACGGAGCTAAAACGAGTAGAAACGAGCAAAAAATAAAACCAGAGGCGAGCAACTCGCGAGTCGCGACTCTGATGGGTCGTGGGATCGCGGGCATCGATCGGAGGCTCTGTTAATGTCGCGAGTTGCGACTTTACTTTCTTGAGTCGTAAATTTGGAGTCTGGAGTCGCGACTTTGCGCTTGCGAGTCGCGACTTTGGCTGGCTACACTGCATGACTTACGTTTTGGCTTCACTTGGGCTCGTCCGAACTCGGAATTGAGTTCCGTTTTTTCCTACACCTAGCTAACAACCCCTCTATCTAATTTATGCTCTCGAAACTAATTTTTCCTGTTGATAAAATTCACCCGAATCTCCCTGCCTACACACCAAAGACGACAAAACACAAAAAAAAAAAAGACTGGAAAAACAAACGAAAAACACCTAAAGACTCAAAATGAAGGAAAACACATAATAAGACATGAAACGAACTAAAAATGTAATAAAACCCCTAAAACGGGGGAAAAAGAAGAGCAAAACGAGCCCACTATCGAATTCCAAAAGTACAAGGACTAAATTCATGTACCCATGCTCGTGCCCGAATCGAGCTGAGCCTGTCGCCGGCAGGGGTGCGCGGTGTGGCCAAACCAAAGATCAATACTTGGGTCATAGTTTTGTTGTTTTTGTTGTTATCATCTATTTATTTCATTTACGAGACCAATGTGGATAGGATTTTTTACTCTTCAAATTTCACAACCAACACTTTAAATATTCATTATTGGCTAACTTTAATCATTAATTTCTCACTCATTAAAAATAAATCTTAAGAAAATAAATATAATATGAGTATTAACATGTGCACAGATTCTTTTTACACAATCTAATTCAACACAAGTTAAATATTTAAACATAAAAAAGTTTGTCAAACCAAATTTTATTTAATTGTTTTTCTAACAAAAATATGTACTACGTGGTTATTAACATAATGCTAAAACATTAAATGATCTTGTACATTATAATAACTTCGCGAGGACTTTGATTAAAATTAGTCATAAGATTTAATGACGCGTAGCTTCGGCATGAAAAACATTACTTATTTATTAAAAACAAATATTGTTAAGAAAAAAAAAAAGAAAAGATAAAGAAAAAGACCCCCAATGACCCTCAGTGTTAGTATATGTGTCCTAGAGACAATCAATGTGGGACAAATGTACTTGATCATATTCATATTATATTTGATGATATTTGTGGTTTTGCGTTAATTAATGAATTCTTTTGATTGTCTGTAATTTATTAGTTAAATGCTCCCTTGAGTTAATATTGTCATTAATAGAGTAAGATGTTAATCGATAGAGTATAACTCTTAGATTGCCTCAATCGGTGATCATTAAGAAAAGGGATATTAATGATACGTTGTAGATTGACATGTGGTCTGCATCATATTCTTCGAGAATATAGTATGTCTCACTACTATGAATAATTGTTATTCGTGATGGACACATGAATACTTTAGAGAGTATTGGTATACCCTACCGAGAAACCATTTGTTTATGTGTCTATGAGAGTATCAGTGTGTGGAATGGTGTAATAGTCCTTTGACTTGAGGTCAATACGCAATTCATGTATAGAGTGATTTACTTAGACCTAGTCCAACGCTTACTCCCTTATGAGTAGACACGGGCTTGTGTTGGGTAGATCATGATATACATGGTGCTAGAGGTATGCTGTAAAAGCTATGTTTTGCAGATTCTATCAATTCCATTTTGATTTGGCCATCATATTTCGGTCAAAGTACATATGTTTGCAGTTTATTTATTTATGCAAATCATACTCCATGTCTTATATTGAGGTAGTGTGGTTCGAAGAGTTTCGAACAGAAAGATCACCTATCGGTTCCTTATAAGACTAAACTATTCGTTCACAGTCTTGACAGGCAGTGAGACCCCTCTTGGAAAAAGACTGTAGTGTATTCTTGATTCAGTTAGTCTTTGATTGAAGGATTACACTAGAACTTATGTTAAGTGTTGAACAGGACCACGAAAAGATAAGGATATGAGACTCACTGACTGTTGTTATAACCTAGACCTTCAGTGATTGATGCGTTCTTTTAAGCTATAAGATAACATAAAATAGGCATATATTTTTATTTCTTATTTATTTGATTTACCAAGTGATTCCTATTTTATTAGGATGACATACGAGGTACTTTGGTAAGTAAGAATAATTATATGATGTGCTATTATAAATTATTTATGGTCACTATGTTCCAGTGCGCTCGATTGATGATGTCCCCGAAATGAGCTCAGGAATGAACATTATGTTAAACCCTGCAGGTAGACGATTGTCTGAAATAATTGTTAAGGATCTGAGTGGTACTAATTTCAGAAATGAATAAGAAGTTGATTAATTATTTTGTCAGTAATTTAATTAATCAACGGATGTTATATCTTAAACATAGGGAGGTAAATCGATCAATCGGATTAATATTATTTAATCATGGAGGCTCAATTTTATTGGTAAAATAGTGGTTAAATGGGGAGAGCAATAATATTACTCTAGTGGGATGTTTTATTATTTAATTCCATTTAAATAGGAATTAATTCTATTCCATATTAATTAATTTTATTAGGAGAATAAAATTCCTACTAGAATCTTCTCTTGGGATTAGGAGACTAAGGAGTCTTCTAGAAGAAGGAGATTAGTAGGAAATATATTTCCTACATTAAAGAATTAATTGGAGTAGATTTAGGCTTCCTAAATTAGGAATTAATTTTATTCCATGATTATTAATTTAATTAGGAAAGATATTCCTACTAGGATATCCTCTAGTGTTAGGAGACTAAGGAGTCTTCTAGAAGATGGAGATTAGTAGGAGATCTCCTTCCTACATTAAATTAGTATTGGAGTAGAATTAGGATTCCTAAGCCTAAATGGGATAAGTCCATATTTAGCACCTCCTTAAGGTCCCTAATGGAGCCTATAAATACACCATGTCCCAATCTCTCCTACATAGATGTGTTGGCCGATTTTCTCCTCTACATACGCGCGAGAAATATCTTTGTTCAAGAGTTAGGGAGATTCGATTAAACGCTCCACCAAGTTTGATCGAAGTAGATGTTTAGGTAATCCATTAAAAGGCTTTTTGGTACAATATATTGAGCCTCTAATATTCATATAATTCCGGTCATCATCATCATCACATCGCCGCCCATCGCCGCCGTGAGAAGCTGCCAGAAAACATCATTGTCGTCCTTCGTCGCCGGAAGCCACCTGAGCCCAGCCGATCGCTCCGATGGGAGCTTGCGATTCTCTCAGGTGGGAGCTTGCGATTCTCTCAGGTGGGAGCTTGTGATTTTTCCGATCTCCGGCCACATTTTAGGTTCTTCTCCATATTTGATCGTGTTCTATTCGCACCCTCTTACCCTCTCTATCCCTTTTCTCTGTATTCAATCTCCCTCGCATCTAGCTGGTACTAGGGTTGGGCACAATGCCAGAAAACCCAGATGAGGATCTTTCGATTCAATTGAGAGTTTTTTCTCTCTCAGATAAAGAAGCCACATATATTGATATTGCAAGATCTATAGCAAGATCTGACATCACCTTAAGTGCGGATGAATGTAGCAGAAGTCTTTTTGGGAAAATTATTGGGGACAGAACAACAAGCTGGATTGGAGTCGAGAGAACGATGAAGAACATCTGGAGACTCTCTCATGATATGGAGATAAAGGAACTGAACCCAAATTACTTCCAGCTCATCTTTCAAAGCAGAGAAGATAAATTGAAAGTGGCCAATGGAATCAACTGGAGCCTTGAAAATCAATATCTTGTTCTCAAGGAATGGAGAACGGGCATCTCAAGTAAGCATCCATGTTTTAATGAGCTTAATTTATGGGTCCAAGTAACAAACACCCCGTTGGACTGGTTAAGCACTGAAGTTGGTTTAAAAATTGGCAAAGTGTTTAAGCAAGTGAAGAATGGGGTTCTTGCCAATGCTGGTAACCATGGAGGAAAATATCTACGACTGTTAGTCACCTTAAATTTGGAGGAGCCTTTACCTCGTGTATCTAATATCAGGCTTGGAGAACAAACTGCTCAGGTTGGCTTCAAATATGAGAAACTCTTAAATCTCAGTCATTATTGTGGTATGATTGGACAATTAGACTGCAGCTGCTCAAAGAGAATCACAGACATCAACAACAAGTCTCTTAAAGAAGGACAATATGATGATTTATGAAGGTGTCAGAAGGATTGAAAAGGTTCGATCCTACATCATCAGGTTCTAAAGGAACTCCTCAAACAGAGTCTCCCAAAGAAAATGAGCACATGTCTCATCCTCACACATCCTCTCATCAAGCTGAGACTAGTCAGCAACTCATCCACATTCCTGATGTCACACCTGCCACCCTTAATGAAGGTGATCAAGATTCAGTTGCATCTGCCTCACATTTTCCTAGTAATCAAGAAGCTCTGGTAGAATCATCTCTATTGTTGAATCTTACAAAGCCAAGGCTATGGAAGTTGATCCAGAATCTCCTCACCCTATCTCAAATTACAGCATTAGTGAAACCCTCCCATCTCAGACTGCTCAATTGTTGAGGACATGGAGAAAGGACAGAAGCAAGGATGGCAGGCTACTCAGGGAATCTACCAGTATTATAATCTCTGATCAAAAGCCAAGAGGGAAAAGGACAAGAATAGAGGACGAGGATAATTTAGCCTCTCCAGAGGACTCTCTGCAAAACCAATCAGTTCCAAAGAAAAGCAAGTTGCAATTACAGAAGGTGGGGGATGCCAGACTGGATTGGCACCAACATTCTCAATGTTAGCTTTGGTGTAGAATTGTAGAGGGCTGGGTGGGCCCTCTACAATTTCCAAATTGCGAGAGCTAATTAAAGCTCATCACCCCAATTTTCTTTTCCTCTCTGAAATTAAAAAGCAAAAATCTTTTGTTAAATCTATTGGCTCTAAGTTAGGTTATGCAGATAGGCTTGCTATAGTTGATCCTACTGGCCTTAGTGGTGGCCTAGTTCTTTTTTGGGATTCTAATGTTGTTATCCAGCAAATTATTTGTAAAGAATTTTTTATAGCTGTTCAATTCTCTCTTCCTTCTAGCACTCCTCTGTGGGGGCTTTTTGTGTACCTGAATCCCTGCAGGATTATTAGAACAGCTCAATGGGAGGAATTATTGCAACAAAAATCCAGCTGGGGTTCTTGTTGGTTTGCTATAAGGGATTGGAATGATATCTGTAAGGCTTTAGATAAACAAGGAGGTATGGTTAGAAGCACTGCAAGTTTGAGACCATTTAACTCTTTCATTGATGGTATGGAAATGTAGGAACTCAACATGAGAGGTTACCCCTTCACCTTGTGCAACAATAGAGTTCCTGATGAACTAGTTGAAGAGCAGATGGATAGAGCATTTGGTTCACTGGATTGGCACCAGACCTTTCCCAATGCTTCTGTGACTAACATTTTAAGGAGTTCTTCAGATCACTCAGCCCTCCTACTAAATTCTGGATTGCTTTCAGATTGGAAACAGTCAAGATTCCATTTTGACAAACGGTGGGTTGGCAGAGATGGATTTGCAGATACAGTCAAACAGGCATGGCTCATCCCAGTCTCAGGAACTCCTTTTTTCAGACTCAAAGAAAAAAATCAAGCACACCAGAATAGCTCTACTCAAATGGAGCTCATCATTTAGATCTCAGAACCAAGCTTTAATTGAAGAACTCACCCATCAGATGAATACTTTTAATGAGGATAAAATGGGGGAATAAATGGGCTACCTGGGATGAAACAAAGAGAGCTCTTAACAAAGCTCATATTCAGGAGGAGCTATATTGGCAACAAAAATCAAGACAGAGATGGTTGAAAGAGGGTGATGCCAACACCAAGTTTTTTCATGCATTCACACTTCAAAGAAAAAGGCAAAATGCAATCACTAGGCTTGTTTCTAATCAAGGAAGAATCTTGACTTCTCAGCAAGACATTGAAGGCCACATTTCTGAATTCTATTCAAACATATTCTCTTCTGAAGGCAGCTGGGGTGGAGATTCTCTTCTTCACTTAATTCCTCAAACCATTTCAGCTGAGATGAATGATGACCTTCTTAAACCTGTCTCTGAGGAAGAAATAAAGTCAGCTCTTTTCAAACTGCCTGCTGATAAAGCTCCTGGTGAGGAGGGGATGAGCTCCTTTTTCTATCAACACTTCTGGGAGCTTGTCAAAACTGACCTCATTGCAGCAATTCTCAGTTTTTTTGATTCAGGTATGTTGCTGAAATATTGGAATCATACCATTCTCACATTAATTCCTAAGTTCTCAAACCCAGAAACAGTTAGTCACTTTAGACCTATAAGTCTATGTACTGTAGTCTACGAAGTTATTTCTAAAGTGTTGGCTCAGAGGTTGAAATCATGTCTTAACTCCTGCATTAGTGATCATCAATCTGCGTTTATTGAGGGGAGACAACTCATGGATAACGTTAGAATTGCTCAGGAAGCCTTTCACTTTTTGAATAGACACACTTCATGCCCTAACTTCTTCATGGCTCTAAAACTTGATTTGATTAAAGCATTTGACCGTGTAGAATGGACTAGTGTGCAAATAATTATGCTTCAGATGGGTTTTCACAGTAAGTTTGTCAAGCTGATCATGGGGTGCATTACCACTTCTTCATTTTCCTTTAAAATTAATGGCACTGTGGGAGGTTTTGTTAGTCCATCCAGTGGCATTAGGCAAAGGGACCCCCTGCCCCCTTACCTGCTCATCATTGTTGCAAAGCTTCTATCATCTTTGATTCTCCAATCTGTTGAATCTGGTCATCTTAAAGGACTCAGTCTTTCTAGGAATGGGCCCCTGCTTACTCATTCATTATTTGCAGATGACTCTATATTCTACTGTAAAGCAGGGGTTGATCAGGCAGCCATTCTTACGAACATTCTTAAGAGATACAGACTTTTTACTGGGCAAGAAGTCAACAAATGATATCGGTCTACGAGCCCCCCTTGTACCTGTATTCATCGAGTAAATACAAACAGTACACGATCCATCTCTTCTCGACGCCAAATTAAACCCTACGCTCGACAGGCTTACAATTCAGACAAACGTGTTTTAACTACTGATTTACGAGATCTTATCAATGCACGGAGTTGTCCTATCACTTTCAGTACCGAGGACGCGAACCTGTTTGCACACCCTCATTCTGACGCGCTGGTCATTACTGTTCCGATATGAGGAATCCCAGTTCATCGAGTTATGGTTGTTACAGGGGCCTATTCAAGTATTTTGATGTTACGAACATTCGACAAGTTGGGCCAAGATCCTGCGGACATCAAGCCTTGTAATGACGAAATTCAAGGATTCAATGGGAGCATTTCTCGACCAATCGGAGAAATCACTTTGCCCATCCGATTCGGCATTCCAGGACAAGCTACTAAACTTATCATGGAAACTTTCAAAGTCATGGATATCCGCAACGAATATAATGCCATCATCGGAAGAACAGCGCTCTACAAGCTCCGAGCAGTTGTGTCTATATTTCACTATGCGCTAAAATTCCCGACAACTTTTGGGGAAGAAACTCATTACGGTGATCAAAGAGAAGCGCGAGAACTTGTGTTGATTACTCCTACCAGCGAAATTCAATCCAGCCAGTCAACTACCGAAAAAGATCCCTTGACCTCGACTCAACATACCAACGTGCCTTCAACCTCAGAATTTCTTGAAGAAACAACTCAAAATGAAGACCGAGGAAGAAGACTGGGGAAAGAACCAGTTCAAGAAGAAGATGAATTGGATCTCGAACTCAGTTCAAAGAAAAAAGCTGAAGTGAGAGAAGAAATCAAACTTATTTATGTTGACGAACCAACATGCTAAAAACCACTCCGTATCGGACGTCACCTTCAAGAACCAGTTCGGTCTGAACTTATTACATTCCTTAAAATAAATCTTGATGTTTTTGCCAGGAAACATGAAGATATGAAAGGAATTGATCCTAGTGTTGCTTGTCATAAATTAAATCTTGATCGAACAATCAAACCTGTCGTCCAGAAACGAAGAAAATTAGGACCAGATCGTCAGCAAGCTTTAGAGCAAGAAGTTAAGAAACTCATTGATAACAAGTTTATCAAAGAAGCCAAGTATCCGAAATGGGTCTCTAACCCAGTCCTTGTCAAGAAAAGCAACGGCCTTTGGCGGTTATGTATCGACTTCTCCGACCTGAACAAAGCTTGTCCCAAGGATAGTTATCCACTTCCTCACATTGATTACATGGTTGACGCTACTTTGGGACACGCGTTGATGAATTTTATGGATGCTTATTCAGGATATAATCAGATTCCCATGGATCCCCAAGACGCAGAAACATACGTCTTTTTATTCCGCTCGGGGATTATATTGTTACACAATGATGCCTTTTGGTTTGAAAAACGCAGGGGCCACTTATCAACGACTTGTCAAAAAAATGTTTGTGAATCTGATCGGTCGTACTATGGAGGTTTATGTTGACGATATGCTCGTCAAGTCGGTCGACGCCATCGACCACGTCCATCACTTACGGAAAATGTTTGGTATTCTCCGTGATTATTCAATGGTATTAAATCCGAAGAAATGTACCTTTGGGGTGGGATCAGGTAAATTCTTGGATACATGGTTAGTCAACGAGGTATTGAAGCTAACCCTGCAAAAATTAAAGCCATTCAGGAGTTAACCCCCCCGACGTCGGTCAAAGGTGTCCAAGCTCTGACTGGCCGACTTGTCGCTCTAAATCGCTTCATCTCTAAATCCACTGACCGATGTAAACCCTTTTTTGAGGCTATCAAGAAAGGTAAATGTTTCGAGTGGACTGAAGACTGCCAAAAAGCTCTTGTCAGCATTAAAGAGGCACTCATCCATCCACCTACTTTGCAAAAACCACTTCCAGAGGAAATGTTATTTCTTTATTTAGGTGTTAGCACATCGAAAATTAGCATTGTGCTTGTCCGAGAAGAAGGAACCTCGCAATTTCAAGTATATTATGTCAGCAAAGCTCTACATGACGCCGAGCTGCGTTATCCTCCTCTGGAAAAAACTTACGTTTGCTCTCATTATTGTTGCTCGGAAACTACGACCATATTTTCAGGAGCATTCAATCACTGTTCATACATCATATCCATTGCGACAAATTTTACACCGGCCTGATACTTCGGGACGAATGGTTAAGTGGGCTTTGGAACTCGGTCAGTTTAATATACATTATCAACCGAGAACTGCTAACAAAGCACAAGCTTTATCCAATTTTATTGCTGAATTTACTCCGACTTTAGAAGTCCAAAAATAATGATCAACCCTGGATCCTTTACATCGATGGTTCGTCTACAGATAACCGAGCGGGGGGAGGAATCGTTTTAGTAGATCCTAAAAACAAATTGTTTTGCCATTCCGTCAAATTCCTCTTTCTGGTGACAAACAATGAAGCAGAATATGAAGCCTTGTTGTCTGGACAAAGCTTGGCTGAATCTATGAACGTCCGACATCTTAAGGTATTTTCGGATTCTCAACTGCTTGTCAACCAAATCAACGGAATATTTGAAGTTAAAGAACCTCAGTTGGTGCCTTATCAATCCCTCACCAAGAAGAAGTTATCGATGTTCTCTGTCCATGTTAAACACATCCCGCGAACTCTCAATGTTCAAGCAGATGCTCTATCACGATTAGCTTCCAATATCGGCATGGAAAGTGTTGAATATGTTCAAGTCGGACAGCACGAACAACCATCCACTCAACTTCTGGAGGTACTTGCGATCGAAGTGGCAACATCATCAAAACCTCCGACATGGATGGATCTGATTATTGAATACATACAAACCGGGGTCTTACCCTCCGATCTGAAGAAGCTCGAGCCCTTCGAATTCTAGATGCTCAGTTCACCATAGATAATGGAATATTGTACAAGAGAGGATACTCGGTTCCACTCTTAAAATGCATAGCTGAACCTGAATCCAAATATATTTTGGAAGAAGTCCACGAGAGAATTTGTGGAACACACCCTGCCGCCCAAGCTTTAGCTTATAAGATCTTACGACAGGGCTATTATTGGCCAACTCTGAAGTCGGATGTTGTAACCTGGGTAAGAAAATGTCCGAAGTGTCAAATATTTGCACCCAACGTCAATCGGTTTCCCGAGATACTCAAGTCGATTTACAGTCCTTGGCCTTTTCCTAAATGGGGGATCGATTTAATTGGACCATTACCAACCGGAAAAGATGGAGTAAAATTTTCCATAGTCGCTGTTGATTACTTCACGAAATGGGCCGAAGCAGAACCATTGGCCACAATAACCGAGCAGAAGGTCAATGATTTCATATGGAAGTCTTTAGAATGTCGGTTTGGGTTGCCAAATTCCATCATTACCGATAATGGCAGGCAGTTTGAAGGAAGAAGACTTGAGTCCTTCTGCGAGGAATATGGGATAAAATATTTCTACTCTTCCTGTATCACCCCCAATCCAATGGCCAAGTCGAAGCCATAAACAAAGTTATAAAAAATGGTCTCATGGTTCGACTTGATGCAGCCAAAGGAACCTGGCCTGAAGAATTACCAATTGTTTTATGGGCTTATTGAACAACTGCTCGAACTTCAACAGGCGAAACTCCATTCTCTTTAACGTACGTATATGAAGCTGTTATTCCTGTAGAACTTGGTGCACCAACATACCGAATTCAAAAATATACCGAGGAGACCAACTCAAAAAACATGAAAGCAAATTTGGATCTGATCGACGAGCTTCGTACTCGTGCTGAATTGAAAAATGCTGCCTTCAAGCATAGGAGCGAAAAATATGTCAATTCAAAGCTTAAGCCGCGCACATTTCGAATTGGAGATTTAGTTCTTAAAAGAGTTATGGGGCCAGACCCGGGGCCTTTAAAGCCGAAATAGGAAGGACCATTCAAGTTTATTCGAGTACTCCCTCATGGTGCGTACCGAATTGCACACTTTGACGGAACTCTACATCAGTATCCCTGGAACGCCGTCTTTCTCAAAAAGTTTTATCAATGATATGTTGGAGATTGTCTCGAATACCATCTTTTTTATAAGCCTTCTATGCCACCTTTTGATGATGTTACCTTTTGATGAGACAAGAAGACCCTTTTGATGTAATATATTGCAGTATCTAATCACTAAAAATCTGAGTAACGAAAAAAGAAAAACTCGGTACCGAGTAACGCATTTACACTCGTTCTAACTTACACCTTATAAAACATCCAAATCCCATGACTGATTTCGTCAGGTTGAAGCTCGTCCTTTTGTTAAATCCGCAAAAAATGATTTGACAAGGTCCCATTGACAGCCGAACACACTTGGTTTGGTTGGGGCCGTTCTTTAACTAGACCGTGACGAAGTCTAGTGACCCTGTACAATCTCAACTATCGCAAAATATGTTGAGTTTCTTGCTAGTTACTAAACAGCTAGCAAGTCGGTTCTATTTTTCAACCGAAGTTCACCAGAAAACTAAGTTGCCCTCGGATTAAAACCTATCACTATGTTCCAAGTAACTCAACTCGGTAAGTAGCTTAGTTTTTCCCAAAATACTTTATGTCTAAATCCTATGAAATTTGATAAGCTAATTCTGAGTTGAAGCATTGATCGTAATCCGAGTTCACCACACTTGGTCAAAAAAATTTTTTTCTAAGTAACAAAACACCAAAACAGAACAACTGAAATAAAAAATATTAAACAGTTGTTCATTCATTCAAATATTATCGAAATAAAGCAAAAATAATAATCATTCATTTATCATTAAACATAGTCGGAATAACATTGCAGCCTACTAAGGGTATCCAAATATTGGGCCCTCGATAAAAGGAAAAACAAACAAAACCGAATCAAGTTAGCAGGCAGAGTTGTTCCCTTTATCAACTTTATCAACCCCACTACTCCCACCGACTTTGGAATCCACCGAGGACTTCATTTGATTGCGGAGCAGTTCGAGAATTTCATCTTCTTTGGCCTTCGCAGCTGCATCAATTGCGGCATCTGACACCGGGACGAGTTCATGTCGAGGATCCCTTAACTCAGTTGAAGGAATGTTCACCTCAGAGACAGTCTGAGCCTTATCAGCTATTTCGTCTGCATGTTTAGCTCTTTCCTCAGCATAAGCAACAACAGCCCCATGAATTTGTTCCGGAGTCATGTCATCAAAGTTTTGTTCTACTACTACCTCGGCGAGGGTCTCGATGTAGAGGTCGGCCAATTCATTCCTCTTCTCTTTTTCTCCCTCCAAGATCATGTTAACATAAGATCGGCGAAGACGGGCTTCGCGCTCTTCGGTCAGAGTAGGTAGAGCTTGGTTTTTTTACCATCTCGTCGGCACGACGGAGCATCCATTCGCAAAACTCTTTCTCATCCTCATCAGGCTCGATGTACATCCACTTAATCTCCATATCGAAGCCGTATTTCTCAAGTTTGCGAAAGAGAAAATGCCGAAGCTCATCGAGGGCATAAAGTCCGTTATCGAAACGCTCAATGACCCACCGAAAATTAATACAGGTGTTCATTTCCAGATCTAAATCTGGACCAACAGCTTTACCCACAACTCCGACCTCAGCCTCCACTTCAACTTGCTCCTGACCGAGCTGATTCTCCTTGGTTGCAACAACCTCTTTACCTGCTAGCACACCGTCGTTATACATCAACTCTCCGTGAGTCTTCTTCTCTTCCTCAAGTCTTGCCAACTCGGTCAGATGGACTTCCCGAGCTCGGATCAAATCCTCTTCTATTTCTGAACGACTTTTCCTAGTCTCTTGGTGCTTGGTTTTTTCCTTCATTAGCTTCTCATTCAGCACCTCTGCCTTACCTTAAATAGCCTTGTGACTCTGTTCAACGAAGGCTAGACGATTTCTCAACTCCTCAACCTCGGTTTGCAAAGTTTTTTATCAAGAGTCAAAGTCGCAATCTCACTCAGAGCACCTTCAATCTGTGCACTTTGTTCAGCTAATTTTTCTTTCAAGGCTGCTTCAAATATTGCAACTCTTCACGCAAAGATACTAATTCAGCATCACGTAAAGCCACCGTATGTTTTTTGTCCTCCAACCGAGCAGATATTCTTCGGTGGTCATCCTCAGCAGCTACGAGGCTAATCAAAGCCCTCCCCGTACACGCTTTGGCATAAGTTAGCCTTTGAACACTATATAAAGATGAGACACCAACTTTCGATTTTTGATCCCAAACCATCAATGGGACCTGAGCTGCATTCAGAGCATTTTTCGGCAAAGATGACTTCTCAGTAATCCGAGGCGTTTTCACCAACTGAAACGTCCTAAAGCAATCTTCGACAATTCCATTAGGAAGATTTATGTTTTCTAACTTCTCTTCATCAAAAGACAAAAAAGATTTTTCGAAGATCGGGGATTCATCCGTATCCTTCCCTTTTTCCTGGCGACCAGAGTCATGTTTCTTCTTGGACCTTCTCTCCTCAGTGCCGGGAGTTTCCTCAACATAAATCTTCTTCAACTTTCATTTTTTCTTCCCCGGCTGAGAGATCTACATAGAATTCGGAGACGATTGTCTTTCTATAGCCACAACTTGAGTCGGCTCGGTCGATGCTTGTACCAAAGTTAACTCGGTCAGATTAACATTTCTCTCCGGTTCAACTTGATATCCATCTCCGTGTTCAATGTCGGAATTGTTTCCGAGTTCTCAACCTCCTTTGGAAGTTCCGTATGTTCAAGATTAATAACTGGAGCCGCCTGAGTTTCGGCTTCAATGGGCTTTGGCGCGACCGATTTTTGTCTCAAAGCCTTGACTAAGTTCCTTCTCGTCATACTCGTCAACCTCTGCGAAAGACTCTTACCAATCTTACTTCGGAGCTCTTTGTTGGGAAACTTACGCCGGAATTCCTTCGCTGCTTCAACCGTCTTGAATCCCATAAAGCCGAGTAAAGGGTAGTACAATGCAATGAAGACAAAGGTCATTAGGTTAAAGTTCAGTTCTGAGGCTCATATAAAAGATTTTACGAAGTATCCCGCAAAGACTCTTTCAGCTTGAATATGGTAGCCAACACCCCTCCGAATTCTGGACTCAATTTTGGCTCCTTTGTCCACTTCGCTACAAACACAAAAATCCTACCTAGTAGTACACAAAATACAAAATAGTCAGAAAAACTAATATCAAAACTGTAACACCCCGACTTATCAGAGTAAATTTTTTTCGCAACTTATTTCAAAAATACTTACAAATTTTAGAAATTCTTCTTAACTCGGGATGCTACTAAACTTATTTATTTAATATCTGTTTTCTTTAAACTTGATCTAATAACTAAAATAAACAAATTTTAAATATTGAACATATATAAAAACCTTACCGTTGTTAATTACAAACCAGTAATTTATTCAAATCACAAATATAATCACACACGTTCAAACTTTTAAAAAACATAACGGAATATCTTACAAGCATAGTTTTCAAACCGAAACCTTATTAAAATCCACACGAGAAACTTAATCAATCCACGACCACCACAGCTCCTCACACCTCCGCACCATCTTTGTTTCCTGAAAATGATAATAATGGAGCGTGAGTACTACTCAACTGTACTCCGCAAAAACTCATACTAAACATTAATAATAATATCAATATCATAATTATAGGTATATATATATTCTACTTTTTCGGACACTAAACTCGGTAACTTTATACTTTTAACTTCTTTGCTCTTGAATTGATAACCGTGTGCACACTCCGATGGTTAAAGTCTCCATAAGAACTCGGGATGGCTTATTAAGGACTCTGGCCTCCACCTAAAACGGATAACTTATATACATACCTTTGAACATGATCTAGCTATTATACTCAATGTAATACCAAGGCTGAGTCCCCACCTTTCTTCTCGAAATTGTGTGAAAATATAAATGTTGTTCTCGTGTAGCTAACTCCTCAAGCTACATAAAAATATACACAAATGTACTAAGTACTATGCTCATATACTCAATAAGATGTTTTAACATTTTTTTTTTTCCAAAACGATAGAGATATTATAAATCAAAACGCACAACTGTGCAAAAAGCAGCCCAAGGCTGAATAATACAACCCGAAACTAGGAACTGAGAGAACGGATCAAAAGTCCGCCTAGAACCTTGCTAGCCACGCTAGAAAAGAAAAACAAACACACAACTAACATACACAAACACACCAACTAAGATCGCTCCCCACAGGAGAATTGAAACGGCCCCCCACAGGGGAATCGGAACCAGTACCGGGGCCAACGGCCCAAACCTAAAAAACAAGACCAAAGAACACTGACAGACTCAGGCAAAGAGCCCAGACCAAAAACACTGAGCTAAACAGACTCAAAACACAAAACTAACTAAAACTACAAATGACCCTCCCCCGAGGAGGCAAACTGAAAAAGCAGCCACTTTCGACTCCCGGTCAGGCCCCTAGCCAGAACCCAACCCCCGAAACTGCATAAGGCCTATACAAGAGTCCAGTCCCCGCCCCCGAACCTCACCAAAGAGCCAGAACACACCGACCGAGAGAGTACAAGTACAGCAACCCCAACCGGAACAACCCAAACTCAGCTAACACCACTAGCTAAGCCCAGGATCCCCAGATCCCTAACAATCCAACACCGAGAAAGCAAGGGATAGTTGCTCCATACCCGCATCCCAACCCCAGCAGTCGCCACGCACGGAACGCGACAGCTGCTGGAGCCCCGATCCAATCTCCCAGCAACACAGCCCCACTGATCTACCGCCTCAGCCCAACCATCGCCTTCTCCCCTGAACCAAGCCATACCCTGGACCACCCTGAGCCACAGACCACAGCCCCAAGCCACAAGCCCTAACCGGCATCAAAACCTCAGGACGCCCAAATCGAACAATCGAGCCCAGCCAACCAAACCCAAACAACGCCACCCATCCCCAACCAGATGATGGCGACGGACTCCCAGCCAAACTCCACCACACCGACGCTCGCCGGAGGCCCCAGACGACGACCAGATGCCGCCAAATCTCGACCTGCGCCTGCGGCCGGGAGAGAAGAGAGGCAACAAACCAGGGGTAAAATCGCCGGAGAAAGACGGGCGTCCAGCGACGGCCACAAATCCGGCCCCGCCGCCGCCGGAGGAGGCCAAGAACAGCCGATTAAAGAGAAGTTGAGGGTGGAGGGTTTGGTTAGAGAGGAAAATCGCCTGCGGGGTGGAGGGTAAGTTAACTTGAACTTATCCGAATCTTAAAAAGATTCTGGCTATAGCTCAAATGAACACTAATTCATTGAACAACTTAACTTGAACTTTTACTTAAGGCCAAATTTTAACCATATAAATCATGATTTTTGAATCTTAGATATTGACTTATACTCTCATGTAACTTAAATTGACTCGGAAGTGAAAGTAAGCTAAATTTCACATAATAGATGACTGAGTACATGAACTCAAAACATGCTCAACTTTTACCAACATCATACACATGATTTATAAGGATTTATAGCTATCAAGCTGGGCTTAAACATGCTTGGTACTAAAAATTCATATTTAAAGCATATTTAACTCAAGTGTTAATCATAACATGAAAATATGCTATTTACATGCAAAACTTCAACAATTTTATAATATCGTATAATCCACATATTAAGATGAAACTTGGTCAAATTGTTCATCCCTCATGTGAGAATTTTAAATAAAAGTTTCATGTTAAAAACTCAAACTTGGACTGAGTACTCTTGCATATAAAATCATCTTGACATATATGGGGTATAAATATTTTAACTCATTCATTTCTCAGCCTAAAATCATGAAATTTTGCAAGCATTATCTCAACACATACATAGACATGTCATAAAAAGTTCATAATTTTATCATGCATATATCTCAACTTATTCCCATTCAAAGTTACTGCTGGAAACATGCATATAAAATTCAGCTTGCATGATAAACTTTAAAAATTTATAACTCGAGCTATACTTAACCAAAAAACATGATTCTTGCTCCTATGTACTCATCATTTATACAAAAAAAAAGTAGCCATAATAATTTTAATATACCAGGTTATACATAGCATGCTTAATTCGAAATCAAACAACACATAACAATCATGCATACGATCTAACATAACTTCTTACTTCATGACATGATTATAAATACTTAAAGGCTGGAACTTTAACACATTCTAACATATATTAGGGCACTTTAAATTATCTATAAATCATGCTAAAATAATGACTTATTACCTTCTTCTTCTTGCTTGAAAATAAAAGTTGCACTCAAAAATAGATTCTTCACCTCTCCAAAATTCCCACAACTTATTTCTCTCTAATGAGTTATATTACTCTTAAAATTTTTCTTTGATGAAAATAATCTGATTTAAGGCCTCTATTTATAGCCGCAAAAGAGGGGACAAGATGATTGAGTGAAGAAATAAATAAAAATAAACAAACATAACTTATGAAAATTAATAAAGATAAAAAAATGAAATCATAACTTGTAAACTTCCCTAATGTATAGTCAATGCTTAAAAATACCCATAATGTGATCCTCATCTGATTGGCATTAAATAATTTGTGAAATAAGGAAAAATCTAGAATTTACGGAACCGAATTTTGATTTAAAATGAACAGTTACCGTAAAATCAAAAATTTTGACAATTTCAGATTTCCTTCTTTTTCTTTTGGCATTTTTCCTTTTAATGCTAAAAAACTTTTCTTATCTTGTAGCCTACTAAAAATATAGAAAGGAAATAATTTAATTTATTTTCCGGAAGTGAAATCGGACTTAAATTCCGACTACAATCGAAAACCGAAAACCCGAAAATTTTAAAACCTTCATATTTCTCTCTTAATAATTTAAATAGACTAAAATGTCTAAATAATTTATTTTACTCAAATGATTAATTTAGACACTCATGTCAAATTAATCATAAAACTTATAAGACTACTCGAAATAATGAATCCCTACTAATAAAATCCATTTCTAAAAGTAAACGAACCGGAACTAATTAATGAACTAGCTCGATTACTAAATAAAATTTAACCGAGAATACTTTCAACTTAAAGTCAAACTTATAACTTATAACTTAATAACTGATTGGGATATTACAATCTACCCCCCTTAAAATTATTTCCGTCCTCGGAAATACTTAAACTAAAATAAAGAAATTTAAAATCATACTTACCAGAAATTTCAAAACTCGAAATTTGGAAATCGAGCTCTAATATCTGCTTCTCGTTCCCAAGTCGCATCTGATTCTCCGTGGCGATTCCATTTGATACGAACAAGAGGCACATCCCGCTTTCTGAGTCTACGAACCTCTCTGTCCAAAACCGCTACTGGTTGCTCCTCATAAGATAAATCTGGTTGAATTCGAATTTCATTGTGCTGAAGAACATGATCTGGATCGCAAACATATGCACGTAACATCGATACGTGAAATACATTATGCACACTTGCCAACTCAGGAGGCAAAGCTAATCGATACGATACTTCTCCAACTCTTTCAAGAACTTCAAACGGACCGATATAACGTGGATGCAACTTACCTTTTCTTCCGAAACGAATGACCCCTCGCATGGGTCGAACCTTCAGGAAAACTTTATCTCCAACTTCAAAATGCATCTCTCGTCTATGCTTATCAGCTGAAGACTTCTGACGACTTTGAGCAGT
Organism: Striga hermonthica; assembly: GCA_902706635.1. Taxonomy (NCBI): domain Eukaryota; kingdom Viridiplantae; phylum Streptophyta; class Magnoliopsida; order Lamiales; family Orobanchaceae; genus Striga; species Striga hermonthica. The sequence goes on along the minus strand of CACSLK010027751.1, from coordinate 2,323,234 downwards.
CTTGAGCCTTTCTCGAATCCAGGCTACTTGCTCAACAGTTTCTTCGATCATCTTTGGACCAAGTACTTGCTTTTCTCCAACATCGTCCCAATAAAGGGGCGAACGACATTTACGACCATAAAGTGCTTCGTATGGAGCCATCCCAATAGATGAATGATAGCTGTTGTTGTAAGAAAACTCTACTAATGGCAACACTTCTCCCACTTGGCACCTCTATCCAGAATACAAGCTCAGAGCATATCTTCAAGCGTCTGGATCGTCCTTTCTGACTGTCCATCATTCTCTGGATGATAAGCTGAACTGAAACTCAACTGCGTACCCATTGCTTCATGTAAAGTTCCCCAAAAATTACTAGTGAATCTGGGATCTCGATCAGATATGATTGTGACAGGCACTCCATGGAGTCGAATAATTCCACGAGTATAAATTTCAGCTAACTTGTCCATCGACATAGTCATTGTTACAGGCATAAAATGAGCGACTTTCGTCAACCTGTCTACTACTACCCAAATTGCGTCATGTTGTTCTGATGACTTAGGTAGCCCTGTAACAAAATCTATGGTAACCTCCTCCCACTTCCACTTAGGTATCTCGATTGGCTGCAACAAACCTAATGGACTTCTGTGCTCGGCCTTAACTTACTGACAGACCAAACACTTCTTTACAAAGTCTGCTACATCTTTCTTCATCCCTTTCCACCAAAACGACTTTTTCAAGTCATGATACATCTTGGTGCGTCCAGGGTGAGCTAAATATGGTGCACTATGTGCTTCAGTCAAGATCTCCTTTCGCAAGGCCTCGACTTTTGGCACAACAATCCTTCCCCTGAACTCTAATGCTTCATCGAAACCTCGATAAAAGCCTTCTACTCCTCCAACGTGAACTTTTTCTTCTATCTTTCGAACAAATTGATCGAAAGATTGTTCCTTCTGGATTCTTTCTCTCAGCATAGGCTGAACTTTCATTAAGTTAACCCTTCCAGTAACCTCCTTGGGAAGTGTCTTGACAACTTCAATCTACATCTGAGCAAACTCTTTAATAAGCTGGTTTTGTTGAGTGATACAACATGCCGACCCATTCTTCACTTTACGGCTTAAGGCATCTGCTACCACATTCGCCTTTCCCGGATGATATTGGATAGTGCAAGCATAATCCTTTACAAGCTCCAACCATCTCCGTTGGCGCATTGTAACGCCCCGTTCGTTTATGAATAAATTGGATTATTATTATTATTATTATTATTATTGTTATTATTATTATTATCATTGTTGCCATTAATATTAATTATTATTTGTCTAATTGCCTAAATGAATTTATGTGCCTTATGTGTATTTATAATATATATTAAATTGTGGTGATTTTATATAATTATTATTTTAATTTATTTAATTTAATTTAATTTAATTGTTTTAATTTATTTCGTCGAACCGAGCGTCCAGTCGAACCCCATGAACCGCGCCCGTAGGCCGTGCCCAACCAACCCTAGCCGCCCCCTTTCCCCTTCTCTCCTTGTGTTTTTAGTAGGTGGAGTAATCATGGGCTCCTTCCTTTTTCCTTGGAGATGACTTTGGC
>CACSLK010027751.1:2303307-2313952 GCA_902706635.1 Striga hermonthica | reverse complement strand
AATATGTTATGATGTGATGTGATTTGGAGACGTGACAAATGATTGCTTTATGTTCATACTCTAACCATACCAACTGTTATTATTATATATGTGCATAGTGGTGAGCACGTTATTCATCTTGTGCTCATCTCCACCTGCTTTTCACCGATGCAGGTTAAACAACAGCCGGGTGACGAGGAAGGGACGAGTTGGGTCGGTCTAATTACTTATGCATTTTAATTGCTTCCGTTGAACTTGAATAAGTTTGTTGCACGTTATGTTTTGTGCAAACTATTTTCGAACCTTGTGTGTTGGTTTTGAAACTTATGAACCTTGGTTGTTATGGGATTGATGTTTGGTTATTTATTTCATGAGTTGATGTTGGTTAATGAAAACCGATTGTGAAAACCGGGTAATGAATCCCCGTAGGCCCAGATAAGACTTGGGTTATGAAAATGTTGTTTAACACCCACTAAATTTTCGAAAATGATTTTTGAAAAAGATTATATTAGTTTTTGAAAAATCTGGAATTTCTGTAAAATCAAAGTGGGGTGTTACACGCATATTGAGCTCTTTCTGAGTAAAAATATATTGCAAACTCTTGTGATCAGTGAATATTTCACACCGGCCACCATAGAGATAATGCCTCCAAATCTTGAGTGCGTGCACTACTGCTGCCAACTCTAAATCATGAGTTGGATAATTCTGCTCATGCGGTTTTAATTGTCATGACGCATATGCAACAACTTGACCATCTTGCATGAGTACACATCCAAGACCCCTTTTCGAAGCATCACTATAAATAGTGAAACTTCTAGTAGGATCAGGGATAGTTAGCACTGGAGTTGATGTAAGCTTCCTCTTGAGCTCTTGGAAACTCCTCTCACAACGATCGGACCACTCGAACTTCACAGATTTTCTCGTTAAATTTGTCAAAGGGAGAGCAATTTTTGAAAACCCTTCGATGAATCTACGATAATAACCTGCTAATCCGAGAAAACTTCGAACTTCTGATGAATTCTTGGGCACTGCCCAGTTCTGAATTGTTGCGATCTTTGTTGGATCCACTTCTACTCCTCTTGCAGTGATAATATGGCCTAAGAACGCCACTTTCTTCAGCCAAAACTCACACTTAGAGAATTTGGCATACAACTTCTCCTTTCTAATGGTACCGAGAACTACCCTCAGATGTTGCTCATGCTCTTCTTGACTCTTGGAATAGACCAAAATATCATCAATAAAGACGATGACAAATTGAGCTAAATACTTGTGGAAAACACGGTTCATCAAATCCATGAATACTGCTGGTGCATTACTTACCCCAAACGGCATCACCACAAACTCGTAGTGACCGTATCTTGTTCGAAACGCAGTTTTAGCTACGTCAGATTCTTTAATCTTCAGTTGATGATAGCCTGAGCGTAAATCTATCTTTGAAAATACGCAAGCTCCTCTCAACTGATCGAACAAATCATCAATCCTTGGAATCGGATATTTATTCTTTATCGTTAACCGGTTTAAATCTCGATAATCGATACACATCCTCATGGATCCATCCTTCTTCTTCACGAACAGTACAGGTGCTCCCCACGGTGAAACACTTAGTCTGATGAAACCAAGTTTCAACAACTCTTGAATTTGAGTTTTCAACTCTTGCAATTCCTTTGGTGCCATCATATATGGTGCCTTAGACACAGGTGCTGCTCCGGGAACAAGATCAATTGTGAATTCCACCTGCCTACTGGGTGGTCTTCCTGGTAGTTGGTCCGGGAACACATCCAAAAACTCACGAACAATTGAAATGTCATGAGGTGTTTGTGCTCTCGAATTTTCATTGACAATGTTCACCAAGTATCCTTGGCAATCCTCCCTTCTAATGATCTTCCTCGCCTTCGCCATGGAAATCACCTGAGGCAATGTTCGCGTCTTCGAGCCGTAGAAAGAAATTTGATCATCCTCCGAAAGATAAAGAATTACCTCTCGGTCAAGACAATGAATGTCCGCACGATAACGTGTTAACCAATCCATACCGAGTATAAGGTCAAAGTCCCTCATCTCGATGACGTACGCGCCAACTTCCAAAATTCTACCTCCGATATTGAGTTTAAGGTTATTTGCCTTAGAACTCGCCACTATTTTCCTTCCTGAGGCTAGACTTACCTCAAGTGGATCATCAGTGTTAATAAGTTTAGCTCTTATGATTTCTATACATCGTTTTGACACGAACGAATGAGTCGCTCCCGTATCAAACAAGGCAAAAATAGGAATATCGTTCATAATAATCATCCCAGACATAGTACCTGGGTTCTGCTCCACCTGAGCCTTTTCCACAGCATACACTTGAGCCTGAGGTCCTGCCCTATGCTGCTGAAATTGCCCCTGATTCTTCTGCTGCTGCCTATCTGGGCAATCCCTAAGAGTATGTCCGACTTTCCGACAGAAAAAGCAAATATTCTGCCCTGCTAGACATTCTCCTGGATGAGTACGTCCACATTTACCACAAGCTGGATATTGTGGTTTATTAACTGGACCTTGCTGCTTCTGCTTGTTATTATTCTGAGGACCTTTCCACTTCCTTTTGTTCTTATTCTTGGCTTGCTGGATAGGCATGGGCTGCGCTGGTGGTGGTGCTGGAGCTTGAACAATTGGCTGCACCTGGACTTGGCCATCGCCCCTCCGAAAACTGGCATCTACTTCTTGAGCCTTGACAACTATATCAGCATAAGTCTGAATACAGTGTCCACCTACATGATGACGGATTTCTCGTTGTAACCCGTCTTGGAATCGTCTTGCCTTTTTAGCCTCCGTGTCCACAAGATAAGAGACAAAAGATCCCAATCGAGTAAACTCTCGCTCATATTCATCAACTGAGTGGTTTCCTTGGTTTAACGCCAAGAATTGACGTTCCATCTCAGCTCGAAAGTGAGCTGGATAGTATTTTTCCTCCATCATCTCCTTGAACTGCATCCAGGTGAGATTCTCCTTTTCCCCAGGACGCATGCCCCAGTAGGAGTTCCACCATAGTCGGGCGTCTCCGGTCATTTGAAGTTGAGCACAAATAATACGCTGCTTCTATGTGCATTCAGTGATCTCAAAAATAGTTTCGAGATCCTGAATCCACTCCTCCACTAGACGAGGATCTTCTTGTCCTGAGAATTTCTCAGGATTGTACCCACGGAATTGAACAACGACTTCTGATGTCGTCATCTCCCTCCGACCTTGGGGTGCCATCTAAAAATTTATCATAAACTTTTAGCACACTCCAAAAATATATGCTTAATTCTATAAATATCGAGCATCTAATATAATCTCTCACTTCGAATATCTTATTGAGCATAGACTTAGTAATTTGCATATATTAAAAAAATTTTACAACATTTACCTGATAATTGGTGAGGTGTGAGCGTGGTGTGGTCGGTTTTCCTGAAACTTAAATTTTTAGTATTCAGAGCATTTGAACTTTGGCTCTGATACCAACTGTAACACCCCGACTTATCAGAATAAATTTTTTTCGCAAATTATTTTAAAAATACTTACAAATTTTTGAAATTATTCTTAACTCGGGATGCTACTAAACTTATTTACTTTAAAATCTGTTTTCTTTAAACTTGATCTAATAACTAAAATAAACAAATTTTAAATATTGAACATATATAAAAACCTTACCCGTTGTTAATTACAAACCAGTAATTTATTCAAATCACAAATATAATCACACACGTTCAAACTTTTAAAAACATAGCGGAATATCTTACAAGCATGGTTTTCAAACCGAAACCTTATGAAACTTAATCAATCCACGACCACCACAGCTCCTCACACCTCCGCACCATCTTTGTTTCCTGAAAATGATAATAATGGGGCATGAGTACTACTCAACTGTACTCCGCAAAAACTCATACTAAAGTAAACATTAATAATAATATCAATATCATAATCATAGGTATATATATATATTCTACTTTTCCGGACACTAAACCCGGTAACTTTATACTTTTAACTTCTTTACTCTTGAATTGATAACCGTGTGCACACTCCGATGGTTAAAGTCTCCATCAGAACTCGGGATGGCTTATTAAGGACTCTGGCCTCCACCCAAAGCGGATAACTTATATACATACCTTTGAACATGATCTAGCTATTATACTCAATGTAATACCAAGGCTGAGCCCCCACCTTTCTTCTCGAAATTGTGTGAAAATATAAATGTTGTTCTCGGGTAGCTAACTCCTCAAGCTACATAAAAATATACACAAATGTACTAAGTACTATGCTCATATACTCAATAATATGTTTTAACATCAACTGATAACTTATCTGAATCTTAAAAAGATTCTGGCTATAGCTCAAACGAACACTAATTCATTGAACAACTTAACTTGAACTTTTACTTAAGGCCAAATTTAAACCATATAAATCATGATTTCTGAATCTTAGATATTGACTTATACTCTCATGTAACTTAAATTGACTCGGAAGTGAAAATAAGCTAAATTTCACATAATAGATGACTGAGTACATGAACTCAAAACATGCTCAACTTTTATCAACATCATACACATGATTTATAAGTATTTATAGCTATCAAGCTGGGCTTAAACATGCTTGGTACTAAAAATTCAAATTTAAGGCATATTTAACTCAAGTGTTAATCATAACATGAAAATATGCTATTTACATGCAAAACTTCAACAATTTTCTAATATCGTATAATCCACATATTAAGATAAAACTTGGTCAAATTGTTCATCCCTCATGTGAGAATTTTAAATAAAAGTTTCATGTTAAAAACTCAAACTTGGACTGAGTACTCTTGCATATAAAATCATCTTGACATATATGGGGTATAAATATTTTAACTCATTCATTTCTCAGCCTAAAATCATGAAATTTTACAAGCATGATCTCAACACATACATAGACATGTCATAAAAATTTCATAATTTTATCATGCATATATCTCAACTTATTCCCGTTCAAAGTTACTGCTGGAAACATGCATATAAAATTCAGCTTGCATGATAAACTTTAAAAAATTATAACTCGAGCTATACTTAACCAAAAGACATGATTCTTGCTCCTATGTACTCATCATTTACACAAAAACAAAAATAACCATAATAATTTTAATATACCAGGTTATACATAGCATGCTTAATTCGAAATCAAACAACACATAACAATCATGCATACGATCTAACATAACTTCTTACTTCATGACATGATTATAAATACTTAAAGGCTGGAACTTTAACACATTCTAACACATATTAAGGCACTTTAAATTATCTATAAATCATGCTAAAAGAATGACTTATTACCTTCTTCTTCTTGCTTGAAAATAAAATTTGCACTAGAAAATTGATTCTTCACCTCTCCAAAATTCCCACAACTTATTTCTCTCTAATGAGTTATATTACTCTTGATTTTTTTTTTTTTTTATGAAAATAATCTGATTTAAAGCCTCTATTTATAGCAACAAAAGAGGGGACAAGATGATTGAGTGAAGAAATAAATAAAAATAAACAAACATAACTTATTAAAATTAATAAAGATAAAAAAATGAAATCATAACTTGTAAACTTCTCTAATGTATAGTCAATGCTTAAAAATACCCCATAATGTGATACTCATCTGATTGGCATTAAATAATTCGTGAAATAAGGAAAAATCTAGAATTTATGGAACCAAATTCTGATTTAAAATGAACCGTTACCGTAAAATCGAAAATTCTGACAATTTCAGATTTCTTTCTTTTTCTTTTGGCATTTTTCCTTTTAATGCTAAAAAACTTTTCTTATCTTGTAGTCTACTAAAAATCTAAAAAGAAAATAATTTAATTTATTTTCCGGAAGTGAAATCGGAGTTAAATTCCGACTACAATCAAAAACTTAAAACCCGAAAATTTTAAAACCTTCTTATTTCTCTCTTAATAATTTAAATAGACTAAAATGTCTAAATAATTTATTTTACTCAAATGATTAATTTAGACACTCATGTAAACTTAATCATAAAACTTATAAGACTACTCGAAATAATGAATCCCTACTAATAAAATCGATTTCTAAAAGTAAACGAACCGGAACTAATTAATGATCTGGCTTGATTAGTAAATAAAATTTAACCGAGAATACTTTCAACTTAAAGTCAAACTTATAACTTATAACTTAATAACTGATTGGGATATTACAAAAAACATCAAAGAAAACTTACAATATCCAGAAGAAATGTTCATTGGGATCGTCATGCCGTCTATAGGAGTCTCCTCGACAAAATCCACAGACTTCCAATAACCCCCGACCCATGACCATTCTTCTTGGAATCCATGAAGAGTATTCGGAACATCCTTTATCAACTCACCAATTTTAAAGCCAGTACCTGCTTTCGCACCAGCAAAAAAGCAACATGATGGTCCAGCAACTTTCCTATTCGAGCTTCTCTTTAAAGTGTAAATACTCCGTATATCTGCACAGAAAGGCAACCCAATCCCTCAGATAATCAGTAATAATATTTGGCAAAGGAAATCTCAAACCCGACCTCAAGGATTCAGCAAAAACTCCTACACAATCAGGAGGAGGGGAAGTAATTCTCTCACCAGGATACGAAGAAAATAATTTAACTGAGGGTGGAACTCGGATTTGTTCTCGCAACATAACTACATCGACATCAGTTAGAATACTCGGCTCACCTTCGTAATCTACTGTTACATCGAGCCACCTCTTTTCCGGTCGTCTCCAATGATTCTTCAATACCATGGCATTCACCTCCACCAACTCATCCTCTTCGGTACTATTAGGTTTTACCTCGAGATGGACAACATAACTCGGATCCCACCGATAGTATTCATAAGCCAACTCGACAAGCTCGGAATCATGATACATGGAAACCAATTTCGAGACTGTTCTATCTGAAGAATCCTCGCTACCGATGTCTTGTGAAGCCATGGTTCAAATCTCACAAGCGAACTGAAATGAAAGACAGAATGCAATAACCAAAAAATTACAAATAAGACTCACCCTCAAAGTCAAAAAGTTACAGTAGAATTCTTCGACGACACAGAAATCACACTTAAAACGAAGTTCAGAGTATTATACAAGTCCCAGGAGTTGCAAAAGCAAAAATTTCGTCAAAATACCAAAACAGATTATTTATAATTTATGGATTTTGACCGTTACGTCCTTTAATTGGGGGCGCGTGAGTCCCACGCAAGACGTTCCCCTAGACGACGTGACCCTTCATCTGCACCACACGTGTCGGTCTAGGAAAACGACCGTTATTTGCATTTACTCCAACGCGGCGCTTCACTATACGTCACATTAATTAATCTTTCTGTTACACCGCCTCAAGGTTTCACACCTATTGAAAGTATCAAGAGAGATGATTTCAAGTGTTCTCACTTCGGTCCGCCTTACCGAAAATCATCCTCCACTCCGGAATACCAACAAATATCAACATTATCTCAGTTTGACACGTCAGATCAGATATCTTTCTCATTTTTTCATTATCAACGATCACAACTGTGTGTAATCGTTAATATCGGGTGCCTCTCTGTTATTACCTTACCTGATGAACCTTTATTAAAACTGAGCCAAAGGTTTACTTAACAAATAAGAGTGTAATAACTACCCGTTCAACCAAATTGATTCCACCTCGGTCTAAATTGGAACGTCTCACATCGGTTCTGATCAACGTCAACATACCGAGATGAATCTCAACCGAGGTCACCAAAATCAAAACTGATAAGACACCCTCATAATGCATCCTCATATCAAAGCATTCAACATGATACCAGGTGGGACCCGCTGACAATGCCGCCCATCAAAAGTAGCTTTACAGAAAAGGCATCGTACAAATCCCAATGTTTGTAACCAAAAGTTACTATAAATATCTAATCTGTATACTTGTACGGGGATCGAATCCTGAACATTTTCAACAAGAAACACGTAACAGCTCACTGTAGCTTTTCACCTCGGTTCACCTTGGACCAGGGCCATCGTCTTCGTTTGATTACGCAATTTCTTTTAATTACTCACATAAATTGATCCAGCATCAATGTAAACCCGTTGTTTTACTCCACATAACAAGAATTCATCTTCGATTCGCTTTGTATGTGCTTGACGAGTCGAGCTTGCCGCCTACCCATTATTGTTTGTGCTTCACTTGCTTTCGACCAGGTGGGTTTTTATTTGAAATTGATATGTCTTAAATGTTATTAATGATTTCGTGGTATGATCAAAGTATGCATGTGGATCATGTAGACTTCGATGTGAGTTGTACCGGCCGTCGAACGGTTATCCCCGTAGCTGTAGAATGTACCCTTTGAGTAGTCTCCTTTGAGAGCCGTAAGACTAGGACTTAGCCCTTGTTTGCTTTTGGGGATGGGATTGGACTAATATAGTCCAACTGGAAAGGATTATACTGTTGGAATTGAATTAATCATATATTTGTTATACAGGATAAGAGGTAGGATAAGTTTAGATTAAAAATTAAATAAAAAATGTGTAGGTAGTGTAAAATACTTTTATACCCTTTCAATTAAACCAAAAATTATTAAAATGAGGGTAAATTTGACTTTAGCTTCTTGGGATTGAATTAATCCTATGTAAATGGAGGGATTCAATTATCCTGATTTCATGGGATAACTCACTTTTTTTATCCCGGGCCGACCCAATCCTGCGGGCCTTAATACAACGAACCAAACGTAGGATTAGGCTAGGATTAGACAGGATATCCTGCCTAATCCTACAAAACAAACAGGGCCTTAGGTCCCTCGGCTGGGTTCAAGGCAAAATTGAATGATAAGAATTGGTATTATAGAAGGTGGACTTGTTAAATTGAGGCGTCGTGGCAATATAGCGTACGTGTCGATTACAAGGAAGCTAAGTGTCATGCAGGCCGCTACTTGTACTGCCTATGCATTTGCATGCTCGCCACGCATTTTGCCCTCTTTCTTTTCTCCTATTTATAAGCCCACCCTTTTCTCCCCGGAACTACTCTACTTGGTCTATCTTAGCCAAAGGGTCTTGTTTTAATTTGTTTGTAGAGAGAGAGATGGCGTCTACCGTTGTGGCTGCCGGCGTCGATAGAAACGCTGCGATGGCTTCAGATGCGCCGCTTGCCCCGGTTACTTTGGAGCGCCCTGTGCGCACCGACTTGGAAACAACAATTCCAAAGCCTTGTGAGAGATTCTTTTCTTTTACAAATCATTTCCGCCCATTACTTATACATTACCTAATGATGTTATTTTTATATCTTGAAATTGAGGTGTTTCTACATCTCTTCTTCTTTTAAGTCTCTGGTAAAGGTAAATTCACACCGGATTTTTTCTCAATTTCATTTCTGATGGTAAATTTTCACAAATAAATGGTACTCTTGTTAAATGATTTTTTTTTTATTTTTTAATTTTTTTATAAATTTTATCATTATGTATATCAATTAGAAGAAAAAAACAGTGTATTCTTAATGTCAAAACTGCATGTAGATTTTGAAAGGATAGTGAAAAGTGGTTTAACTTCTTCCTGGATATTATGCATTATCATCCATTAGTTGAAATAATAGTGAATTTAATAATCTTGCGAAGCATTTGTGATATATATGATAATGTGATTTAAGATATGGCAAGAGGATTGGTTGCACCAGACAGTGATCACCCGAACGGGACACCCGGCCACCCACACCACAACCTCAGTGTCCTCCAACAACACTGTGCCTTCTTTGACCAAGACGACAACGGGATCATCTACCCGTGGGAGACCTATGCCGGTACCAATTAATTGTGTCATCATCAAAATCCCCAATTCCATTAATTAATCTATCTTGTTAAATTGCATTATAAAGACACTTGATTGTTCTTATTGGGTCTCAAAAGGCTTTCGCCAGATCGGCTTCAACATGATTGCGTCACTCATAATGGCGGTCGTCATTAATATGGGGTTGAGTTATCCGACACTCCCTGTAAGCTCTGTGATTTTGTAATATAGTAATATATATCTTCACTTTGCTTTTGTTTTTTGGTTCAATTGTGATGATGATGATGATGATGATTCAGGGTTGGATTCCGTCACCTTTCTTTCCAATATATCTGTACAATGTGCACAAGTCGAAGCACGGGAGCGACTCTGGGACCTACGATAAGGAAGGGAGGTATGACATCACTTCTTCATCATCCTATTATTTACTTACAAATATATCATTTAATTTAATTTAGTTTTTCCTTGTGTAGGTATTCCCCTGTTAATTTCGAGAACATATTCAGCAAACACGCACGGACCTTCCCTGACAAGCTCACCTTGGGAGAGCTGTGGAGCATGACTGAGGCCAACCGAGAAGCTTTTGATGTTTTTGGCTGGTAAGCCTTTTTGGCTTTTGGTTGATCGGTATTGACAAATATCAGAACAATAATCATGTGGTGTTGTTTGGGTGAAATAGTAAGAATATTGTGATTGTGCAGGATAGCGAACAAGATGGAGTGGTTGGTGCTGTACATACTGGCAAGGGACCAAGATGGCTACCTCTCCAAAGAGGCCATCAGGCGTTGTTTTGATGGCAGCCTGTTCGAATACTGTGCCAAAATGCACAGAGGAGCTGAGGAGAAGATGAAGTAAATTTCCAACTTTGTGTGGATGAATGAATGATGACTTGTGTTAATGTATATCTTTTTTTTTTT
>CACSLK010027751.1:2266278-2295934 GCA_902706635.1 Striga hermonthica | reverse complement strand
TAATAAAGAAAAATAAATAATAACTCCAAAAATCCACAACCGAATGGGGTATTACAAAAGAACATGCCCCTACACTCCACAACAAAATGGAGTTGTAGAGAGGAAGCACAGGTCCATACTTGACGTGGCAAGATCAATATCTTTTCAATCAAAACTGAGGAAGGATCTTTGGCCTTATAGCTTACTTGCAGCTGTACAAATCATCAACACTCTGCCAAGTGTGAAGTTAAATTGGAAATGCCCCTATGAACTACTTCATGGAACTCAACCAGCTTACACAATGTTCAGAACTTTTGGATGTTTATGCTATGTAAAAAGACTTGGGACATACAACAAGAAATTTGATGAAAGAGCTGCAGCTTGTGTGTTCTTGGGATATGTGTCTGGTACCAAGGGATATAGAGTATACAACTTGGAAACAAAAGAGATTTTTATCAGCAGAGATGTGATATTCTATGAAACCAAGTTTCCATTTTGTCAAGTAGTGTCAAACAGCACAGAACCAGCTATGTCATTGCCAATTATAGATGATGATGAAGATATAAAAGATATAACACAAGAACACACTCAGAAGACACCAGAAGTAAACTCTGATAAAGAAACTCTCAGAAGGAGCAGTAGGTGCAGGAAACCTCCATCTTGGATGTTTGACTATGTAATTGACTTGGCACAGGCTGAGGAGTTGAGCTTGTTCTTCTCTGAGGTGGACAAAACAGCCACAGAACCACTATATCATGAACAAGCAATTGGTGATCAGAGATGGATAGATGCCATGCATAAGGAACTAAATGCACTGGAGTCTAATAATACATGGATTCTTACAAAACTCCCAGCAGGAAAAAAAAGCCATAGGGTCTAAATGGGTGTACAAGATCAAGAGGAACCCAAATGGGACAATAGATAAATTCAAAGCAAGGTTGGTGGCAAAGGGTTTTCTGCAAAAGGAAGGGGTGGATTTCTTTGATAGCTTCTCACCTATGGCTAAACTTGTATCTGTAAGGCTGCTCATTGCTCTTTCCACACAGCACAGATGGAGAACTACATCACATTGACATAAACAATGCCTTCCTTCATGGATTTTTGGAAGAGGAAGTGTACATGTTACCTCCAAAAGGATATGCCAAAGCAAAATCCAATGAAGTATGTCTGTTGAAAAGAAGCCTTTATGGTTTAAAGCAGGCCAGTAGGCAATGGAACATAGAGTTCTCAGACAAACTCTTGGCCTATGGTTTCACCCAATCTCCTCATGACCACTGCTTGTTCTACAAAGGCTCAGGTGCACAATTACTCATTCTACTCATTTATGTAGATGATGTCCTCGTCACTGGTCACAGTTTAGCACAAATCCAGTAACTCAAGGCCTTCCTCAATCATCTTTTTACCATCAAGGACCTTGGACAGGCTAAATACTTTTAGGGCCTAGAAATTCAGAACACTACAGATGGAACCTTTCTGAGTCAAAGGAAATATGTGTTGGATATTATAACTGATTTGGGATTGCAGGATTCTAAACCTACTGCGACACCTTTACCCCAAGGCATGAATCTCTCTTCAATTGATTCTCCACCATTGGATCATCCTGAGAATTACAGGAGGCTCATTGGTAGACTACTCTACCTCAACTTATCAAGAGTTGACTTGTCTTATGGTATTCAACAACTTAGTCAATTCATACAAGCTCCTTCTCAAGCACACTGGAATGCAGCTCTCCACTTGGTGAAATATTTGGATGGAACACCAAATCTGGGACTTTATTACAAAGCTAGCCCTTCACAGTCTTTGGAGGCCTTTTCTGATGCAGATTGGGGTAGCTGTAACCTCACAAGGAAATCTCTCACTGGCTTCTGCATTTTCTTGGGGCAAGCCTTGATATCATGGAAGACAAAGAAGCAGAAAACTGTCTCTCGTTCATCGGCAGAAGCTGAGTATAGATCCATGGCTAGCATGGTATGTGAACTCCAATGGCTTTCTTTTTTAGCCAATGATCTGTCACTTCCTATTCACACTGTTATACCTCTTTGGTGTGATAATCGTGTTGCTTTACACATCACGGCCAACTCGGTTTTCCATGAGAGGACCAAGCATCTAGACATCGATTGCCACGTGGTCAGAAATCAGTACAAAGCCGGCTTCATCCTTCCCAGACATGTTATGTCTTCTCTTCAGCCAGCAGATCTCTTCACAAAATCATTGGGACGAGCTGATTTTGACAAGTTCATCTTCAAGTTGGGAATGCGCATGAATGGACACATTCCCACTTGAGAGGGGGTGTTGTAGTGTGTAATGCATGATTGAAGTCTGTAATGCATGTTATCATGCAGTTATCTGTTTTCTGTTGTTCATCATTTTATTAACTATGTCGCATTTCTCTTGGACTCTTTTAGGGCGCGTTTTTATTAATTCTGGGTGCATTTTTATTTTAGCCTCTTAATAGGACACGTGTTGGCTTATGGTAGGGTATTATGGATTGTACGGGTATTAAGCATGCTGTGCGTGTCTCTTTTCATTTTTGAGTTGAATTTACAGAGCTTCGAGCTCAAATGAAAATGGCGATTTAAGATCTGTTCATCTTTTCTTCTAGTTTTCGATTTATCACAAATTAAGCTCAAATTTACAGAGAGATTGGCAAAATCAAGATGTAGCTGGTCATGGGAGGTGCAGAGAAACTTAATCTGTAAAAATTCTCAGCACCACATTACCAGCAGATTATTACACAACAACAAAAATTGTAATCAAAGGAACTATAAGCGGACACAGAATCAGCAAAGGCTATTGCTCAAATATAACGAAAATAGAAACCCACGATAAACTTTAACTGCCGAGAAGGAAATTACCCTAATTGTACACTTTTATCAGCCAATAAATGAACAAACCCTTCGCACGGAGTTTCAGCTCCACTGGCTATGTAGATGAGGGGAAGTGGGTTTAGAGATTTTATTTTTTATGGTTGTCGCTGCTCGGTTTGCTTACTAAAATTAATTGCCTTGTTTGGTAATCAGCGGTTAGTTGTTAACTGTTAGCGGATTGCATTAGCTGTTTTGACCAGCGGATTGCATTAACTGTTTTGACTAGCTGAATGTGTTGGCGGTTTGCAAAAAAATATTTTGTAAAATTAGCTATTTTTTATTAGCTGTTAACATGTAAAATTATTTATAAGGACATCAACATATTTGAAAATTATTTTTATGTTGATATTTATAAAGTAAAACACAAATATCTACTTTTTAAAAAACTATGTTTCATTTGTTTTTTTCGACAACACATCTATCTCGTTCTTGTACAATACAATTGAATTAACAAAAATTTGGATACTAAATTAATTTCTGTTTTATTTTAACATAACCGTATTTTTGTTCGAGTAATGTTTGTTGATGTCAGTTCTACTTTCAAAATAACTCAATTTCACTTTTTTCGACAACATATCTAACTCGTTCTTATTTCATACAATTTTTTCTTTAGGATACTAAATAAATTTTAGTTTTATTTTAACTTAAGTAATATAATTTAATTTTATCTTGTTCGAGCTTCCGTTCTACTTTCAAAATAGTTTGGTTTTACTTTTTTTTTTCTTTTTCCGACAAGCATCTAACTCGTTCTTATACAAATGAATTATTCTTTTCAGATACTAAATAAATTTCAGCTTATTGTAATAAAAATAACATACTTGTACTCTATCTTATTCGACGATGTTTGTTGAAAATAACATACTTGTTATCATCCGACCCGGTAATTCGGGATTACTTATCCGAGATCACGTGATTATAATAATCAGCATAAGCGGCAAACCTGAATCCCGCTTACCCCAGGTTATATTGAAAAATCGGTCTTCGACCGATGTGAAGAAAAACCGACTTACTCTATGAAAACCGAGATCACCATGAACCGAGGTCACCATCCCCGGAAGCTGGTGACAAGGCGCCTACACGCCATCATCACATATCACGAGATCATTCATCATTCTAGTGGGACCCACTCACATGGCCGCCCACCAAAAAGCTACTTTGCAAGAAAAAGTGACCGTACACCGCGAGATGCGGACCCAAAAAGCTACTATAAATAGCACGTTCATATTCTTGTATAAGGATCAATCTCTGAACATTCGACACATATATACCAAAATGGAATCACCTTTCACCTCGGTTCACCTCGGACCGGGGCCATCGCTTATGTTTCGAATGCATGTTTTACGTCCAAACTACTCAGAATATTCAATTAATCATATACTTAATCGTTGTTAACAAATCACATAACAACAGTTTGGCGCTAGAAGGAGGGCCTCATAAATTATTTGAGGTTAATCTTTAATCCTTGCTCTTCAGCCACATCGATCACTGCAAACATGTCTCATTCAGATCATCGTGGTCACACGTCGCGAGACGGACACAGTCGTAGTGCTGCTCAATCTGCCAGGTGTCCTGCGTCGATACCCAACCTGCCTGATTATACCACTTTGTTTCAGAATCCGGAGTTTGCACGCGGGTTTGCCTCTTTGATGGCTCAAACTATCCCCGGGATGTCAACGACGGCACCAGGACAATATATTATTTCTACAACCCCTGCAAACCCGCGAATTCCATCTACACGACGAGACGGTGGCGGGACTACTTCTCACGCTACGTCTCAGCCTTGTAGTCGAACGTCTCAACCGCACCAAGAACGAGCAGCGCTTCACGCTGAGACAGCGCACATTCCCCCGGTGGTTCCACACGAAGAAATTGCTGAAAATCAGTCAGGGCAACCACGACGCTCTCTACCACCTGCGCATCCGCGAGCTCATTGCAATCCGGCACGAACGGATCTTCATCAGCAAATCGAAAGAAACCTGTCAGCTCCGCAAGAATCCTCTGAATTAGAGGTGTTACGACGAAGAATTGCTGAGTTGGAGAGTCGGTAGAGGGTGTCGGAAGATCCCCCTCGACGAGCCTCTACCTTGCCGCAAGTATACTTAGAAGTCGACTCCCCTTTAACTCCCAAGCTCACCTCGGAGCCTTTACCGGAAAAAGTCAAAGTCCCTCAAATCGGATTATACGACGGGACGTCGGATCCTGACTCTCACCTCGGTCATTATACATCATGGATGGATCTCCATGGGGCCTCGGACGGACTTCGGAGTCGCATGTTTTCCCTCACTTAGGGGTCTCGGGCTCAAAAATGGTACCACTCTTTACCCCCTCATTCTATATGGAAATGGCAACAGTTGAGGTCGGCTTTCCGATCTCACTTTATAGGGGCCCAAGTTTGTTTGGTTCCAAAGGAGTCTTTTGCTAAAATAACTCAAAAAGATGACGAAAGTGTCAAGGATTATATTGCTCGATTTAATGACCGAGTTCAAAACATGGAGCCATGTCATCCAGAAACCCTGCTCGTTGTGGCCATCGCTGGGTTGAAACCGAATTCCATTTTTCGTTGGACATTGTGCCAAAATAAGCCGAATACCTTCCAAGAATTCCTTGCTTGAGCTCAACAGCATATTACTGCCGAGGAAGTGATGTCGTTCCCGACTTTAATTTCAATCCGAAGTCATCTAAGTCGGGAGCCGATGACAGGAAGAAAAATAAGTCCTACGAAAAACAGACCAAACCGCAATTCCGAGGTTATCCCCGGGGAGATGCTAACGACCCTGAAGTTAGAGCGGACTAGAAACAGTATGCCAATGACGTAAAATCGAGTTACCAAACCGTCTATTCAGCTGGGGCCGCCACTATCTACGAAGAAATCAAAGGAAAGGGTATTCTACCCGAACCCAAACCACTTCGTATGCCTGAGGACAAGCTGGATAAGTCACGCTACTGTGACTATCATAAATCACCAGGGCACAATACCGACGAATGCCTAAGCCTGTTAGCTACTCTGCTACGTTTAATCAGTCATCCACAACTCCAAAATTTTTATCGCAACTCCGATACTCAGAAACGGGGGCCCGAATGTCAAATCGAGCCATATGATGAGGATGAGGATGAAGACCGAAGTACCATGCCGAAACGAATCCAACAAGGAGAAAAAGAAGTATTCATGTTCACCTCGGAAGTGCTTAATGTTGACTCAACCGGGAATTCTCGAGGACTTAAGAGGAATCGTCGCCGAGCCCTATGCGGATCACTGTCCACCGAGTAAACACCAATAATCCCCGATGTGTAACATCCCGTCGTCAAATTAAAGCTTATGCTCGACAAGCCTACAATTCGGGTAAGCAGGTTTTTACCACCGATTTGCGAAATGTCCTCAATGCCCGAAATTGCCCCATTACTTTCAACATGGAGGACGCGAATCACTCCGTGCATCGACACTCTGACGCTCTTGTCATTACCGTCCCGATATGCGGAATTCCGGTTCACCGCGTTATGGTTGATACCGGGGCCTATTCAAGTATTATGATGCTGAAAGCCTTTGATAAAATGGGTCTTGACCCCGTAGACATTCGACCATGCAACGACCAGATACAGAGGTTCAATGGAAGTATTTCACGACCTATGGGCGAGATCACGTTACCTGTCCGATTTGGTACGTCGGAACATATTACAAAACTCGTCATGGAAACATTAAGGTTCTAGATATCAATAACGAAAACAACGCTATCATCGGAAGAACTGTCTTGTATAAGCTCCGAGCTGCTATTTCTATTTTCCATTACGCTCTCAAATTCCCAACTACTCGCGGAGAAGGAACACATTATGGGGATCAAAGAGAAGCTCGAGAACTCATCACCTTCATACCTTCCACCGGAGTCCACTCAGCCGCTTCGGACGATGACGGAAATTCCCAACCACCAACCACCTCGGACAACATGACTTCCGAGGAACCGAATCCTGAAACCGACGTCCCCGTCACCTCGGATCCTTTAACTGAGGACCGAGTAAGATGACCCAGGAAAGAACCAATCCAAGAAGAAGATAAATTGGACCCAAGAACTTAATTTAAGGAAAAAAGACGAAGCGATCGAGCCGAACCCGGAGAAGAAGTAGAGTTGATTTATATCGACGAATCGACATGCTAGAAGTCGTTGCGTATTGGAGTCGCCTCCAAGAACCCCTTCGATATGAACTTATGTCATTTCTCAAGAATAATTCTGATGTTTTTGCATGGAAACATGAAGATATGAAGGGAATTGACCCCGGTGTTGCTAGCCAAAAGCTAAATCTCGACCGAACTGTTAAACTGGTCGTCCAGAAACGTAAGAAGTTGGGGCCAGAACGTCAAAAGGCCTTGGAAGAGGAAGTCAAAAAGCTTGTGGACAACAAGTTCCTCAAAGAAGCCAAATATCCGACCTGAGTCTCTAATCCCGTCCTCGTGAAGAAAAGTAATGGTTTGTGACGATTGTAAATAGACTTTTCAGATTTGAATAAAGCATGCCCAAAAGACATCTATCCATTTCCTCATATCGATTACATGGTTGATGCTACCTCGGGTCACGAATTGATGAGCTTCATGGACGCTTACTCAGGCTATAATCAAATTCCCATGGATCCCGAAAACTCAGAACACACTTCGTTCTACTCTGCTCAAGGTTTGTACTGCTACACCATGATGCCCTTTGGGTTGAAGAACTTGGGGCTACTTATCAGCGTCTTGTCAACAAGATGTTCGTTGATTTGATCGGTCATACCATGGAAGTCTATGTGGCCGATATGCTCGTCAAAGCGGTAAACGCTTCCGACCACATAATACATCTTCGGGAAATGTTCGACATTCTTCGATCGTACTTCATGGTCTTGAATCCTAAAAAGTGTACTTTCGGAGTCGAATCTGGGAAGCTCCTCGGTTATATGGTCAATCAACGAGGAATTGAAGCCAATCCCGCCAAAATCAAAGTCATTCAAGATTTAACTCCTCCGACCTCGGTCAAGGGTGTTCAGGCCCTAACCGGCCGACTCGTCGTGCTTAATCGGTTCATCTCCAAATCTACAGATCATTGCAAACCTTTTTTCGAGGCCATCAAGAAAGGAAAACGCTTTGAATGGACCGAAGGATGTCAGAGAGTACTTACCAGCATAAAAGAGACTCTCGCATCTCCTCCGATGTTACAGAAGCCAAGCCCGGATAAAATGCTGTTCTTGTACCTTGGAATCAGTGATACGACGATCAGTACCGTCTTAATACGCGAAGAAAGGGTGCTGCAATCACCTATATATTATGTCATCAACGCTCTACATGATGCCGAACTTCGCTACCCTCCTATGGAGAAACTGGCGTTTGCACTTGTCACGGTTGCTCGAAAACTACGACCTTATTTTCAGGAGCACTCCATAACTGTTCGCACTTCGTATCCATTACGACAAATCTTGCACCGACCTGACACCTCGGGATGAATGATAAAATGGGCCGTGGAACTCGGACAGTTCGACATCCATTATCAACCAAGAACTGCAATCAAGCCACAAGACTTGTCCGACTTCATTGCCGAATTCACACCGGCTGTGGAGTTGCATAGAGACAATCAACCATGGGTCCTCTACATCGATGGGTCCTCCACGGCAAACCGAGCAGGTGCAGGAATAGTCTTGGCTAATCCAGAAAACCGATTATTCTGCCATTCGGTTAAGTTTCTTTTTCCCGCAACCAACAACGAGGCTGAATACGAAGCTTTGTTATCCGGACTGAATTTAGCCGAGTCCGTGAACGTCAAATGCCTTAAGGTTTTCTCCGACTCACAACTCCTGGTAAATCAGATTAACAGTTCGTACAAAGTCAAGGAATTAACACCATACTTATCCTTGACGAAACAGAAGTTGTCGAAATTCTCTGTCGACGTCGAACACATCCCTCGAACTCTTAACGTGCAGGCTGATGCTTTATCCCGGCTAGCTTCGAGCACCTGGATGGAATGTGTGGAATATGTCCAAGTCGTTCAGCAGGAACAACCATCAACCCATCCTCCTGAAATCTTGACCGTTGATCCGGCCACATCTCGAAAACCTCCGACTTGGATGGATCCTATCATTCAGTACTTGGAAACTGGGGCCTTACCCCCGGATCCTAAAGAAGCTCGGGCACTTCAGATTCGAGCTGCCCGATATACTCTGGACAACAGAAACTTGTTCAAAAGAGAATAATCGGTCCTACTTTTGAAATGTCCGACCAAATACGAATCCCGCTATGTTCTTGAAGAGGTACATGAAGGAATTTGTGGAAGTCACCCCGGTGCGCAAGCCTTGTCATACAAAATCTTACGACAAGGATATTACTGGCCGACTTTAAAAGCAGATGCCGTTGCATGGGCCCGTAAATGCCCGAAGTCCCAACTTTTTGCACCAAACATTCATCAATTCCCTGAAGAACTCAAGTCGGTCTACAGTCCGTGGCCTTTCGCTAAATGGGGAATTGACCTCATCGGTCCCCTACCAACCGGAAAAGGCAGTGTCCAGTTTGCCATTGTTGCTGTTGATTACTTTACTAAATGGGCTGAAGCCGAACCACTGGCCACAATAACCGAACAAAAAGTTGTCGATTTCATATGGAAGTCCATCATCTGCCGCTTCGGAGTGCCGAACTCTATCATCACCGACAACGGTCTACAATTCGAAGGTAAGTGGCTTGAAACTCTTTGCGAAGAATACGGCATCAAACACTTTTTCTCTGCGCCTTATCACCCACAATCAAACGGCCAAGTTGAAGTCGTCAACAAGCTTATTAAAAATGGTATTAAAATCCGTCTTGATGCCGCAAAGGGGGGCTGGCCAGAAGAGCTGCCGCTCATCCTATGGGCATATCGAACAACCACGAGGACTTCCACAGGCGAAACTCCATTTTCACTAACATACGGTTCAGAAGCCGTTGTCCCAGTCGAACTCGGTAAACTGACATACCGAATTCAACATTATACCGAAGAGTCCAACTCGGACAATATGAAAGCGAACTTAGATCTACTCGAAGAACATCGCACCCATGCCGAACTCAAAAATGCTGCTTATAAACAGAGGAGCGAGAGGTATATCAACTCGAAATTCAAGCCTCGCTCATTCTGAGTTGGAGATCTAATTCTCAAGCGAATTGAAGTCCTACCCCACGGAGCATACCGGATTGCGCATCCTGATTGAACCCCTCATCAGTACCCTTGGAACACCGTATTCTTGAAAAAGTTCTACCAGTGAACCCATCCAAAGTCATACGGCTGGCTTTCCTTTTGACGAACCCTCCTTTTGCTTCTTTGAGGGAACAAAGTAACTCTTTTGATGTAATGAAAGTTCAAATACTTTCACTTATAAATCCGAGCAGCAGCTCGGTACCGATGTAAACATCTTGACACTTGGTTTTATCAATATTTTGTACCGATGTAAACATTGCCACACTCGGTTTTGCTGACGCTTTGTAATACATCCAAATCCCACGTAAGGTTTGGTTAGGCTGAAGCTCGTCTACGTCACTTCAGTGAACATGATTTGACGGGTCCCGCTAACAACCGAATAAACATCAAACAACTCGGTTGGGGCCACTTCATAATCGAACTCTGACGAAGTTCGATGAACCCCACTTGACTCATGCACGGCATAAATTTTGTTAAGTTTTGCAAATTCCTAATGAGTTTGCGTATCAGCTTACACTATAACCGAATTTATCAAAAGATCAACGTGGAACTCGGAAATCATTTCTATGAAAAATCCACAACTCGGTTTCAGGTTTCACTCATTATACCCATCATAATATTTTAAATATTTTTCATAAGATAAATCTGAGTTGAGATGTCAATCTTATATATTTACCGAGTTCATTACACTTGGTCTAAAAACTTGCTGAATTTGTACAGCAACATAAACAGAGTTGAAATTATGCCATAATAATAATTCATATTGAAAAGTCGGGAAACTCCTTACAAACTTCCTACTAAGGATGTCAAC
Organism: Striga hermonthica; assembly: GCA_902706635.1. Lineage (NCBI taxonomy): Eukaryota > Viridiplantae > Streptophyta > Magnoliopsida > Lamiales > Orobanchaceae > Striga > Striga hermonthica. The sequence goes on along the minus strand of CACSLK010027751.1, from coordinate 2,285,102 downwards.
ACTTTGACAACCTGACTACATACTTACAAAACACAAAATATAAATTCAAAAAATTCAAGCGGCGTCATTTTTGTCTTCTCTGTCCTGGCCAGCACCACTTCCTTCACCAACTTCCATTACAGATGTTTTCATTTGTTCCTGGATTCGCTCCAGCACGGTGATTTCCTTTGCCTTTGCCGTCGCAACAATAGCAGCATCGCTGACCGGAATGAATTCATGGCGAGGATCCGAGGCATCCTCTGGTATCTCCTCCACAACCGGCATGACCTCAGTCTCGACGGCCTCCTTGCCCGCTTGCTTGGCCTTATCCGCAGCATATGCCTCCACGGCCTCCCGAATTTGCTTCGGGGTCATATCCTCGAAATTTTGCTCGATAACCACCTCGGTGAGCGTTTTGATATAGATATCAGCCAACTCCTTCCTCTTTAACTTCTCGCCCTCAAGAATCATATTCACAAATGCGCGGCGGAGGAGATCTTCTCTTTCTTTAGACAACGGAGGAAGGTTAGTTTTCTTGGCGAATTCTTCAGTCCGACCCAGCAAGTTGGCGCAGAACTCCCGCTCATCATCATCAACTTCCACGTGCATGCCTTTGATCTCCATATCGAAGCCGTAACTCCAATTTGTGGAACATAAAGATACGCAACTCATCAACGTCGTAAAATCCAGCGCTGCACCGATCGATCACCCACCGGAGTGCTAGGCAGGCATTCATCTCCAATTCCAAGTCAGGACCGACCTCGCCCTCCACTCTGGTTTCGACGGAAGCCCCGGTTTCCACTTCATCAACTCGGTCCACACACACAAGAACCGAATCCTTTCCTGCTTGAAACCCGCTCTCGTACATGAACTCCCCGTACTTAGATTACTCCCACTCGAGCTTGGCCATCGTGGCCTGATGAGAGTCCCGCTGACGGGCCATGAGTTCTTGCACTTTGGTACACCTCTTGTGTGTCTCATCATGCTCGGTTTTCTCCACCAACAGTTTTTCATTTGCCTCATCGGCATTAGCCTCAAGCACTTTATTACGCTGCTCGGCAGCAGCAAGACGAGCTTTAAGTTCTTCCACCTCGGTTTGGAAGGACTTCTTTTCAGCGAACAACATTGCAACTTCTGCTTGCGTGACTTCCAGCTGCGTAGCCTGTTCGGCAATTTTCTCCTTCAAGCCGGTTTCCAACTTAGCTGCCTCCTCTTTCAGAGACACGATCGTCGCGTCTCGTAAGGCCACGGTATGTTTCTTTTCCTTTAATTGCGCAGCAATCCGGCTATGGTCGTTCTCAGTCGCGACTAGACTCACTAAAGCTCGGCCCATGCACGCCTTAGCGTAGTTCAACTTATCCACACTTGACAAGGATGAGACCCCCACTTCAGATTTTGGATCGCACACCATTAGGGGTACGCGAGCTGCATTCTTCGCACTTTCCGACATTTTAATTCTTGAAGACATATGAGGGGTCTTGACCGACTTTAAAGTGGTGAACCAATCCTCAACCACTCCTTTGGGCACATTCACGTTCGCTGCCCTTTGTTCATCAATTGACAAAAAAGACTTCTCAAACAACGGAGGTTCCTCGCTACTCTTCTCCACCTCACAACGACCAGAATCGTCTTTCTTCTTCGATCGTTTTTCCCTAACAGAAGAAGCCTCTCCGGCAGAAATTTTCACCAATTTTCTTTTCTTCTTCTTCTCCAGTTGTACAGTCTCTAGTGACTTCGGAGGAGACTGATGTCGCTCCGGCTCTTCCATTGGCACCTTGGTCTGCACTTGTTCCGTCAAAGCCAACTCATGTCTCGCCAGAGTTTCTTCTGGCTCGGCTTGATTAATTGCTGGAGCATTTAAAACTGGCGGCACTTCAGAATACGACACTTCTTGCGGAGACCTCGGGTTCTCCAAATCAACCACCGACGTCGCACCAGCTTTGATGCCGGCTGACTTCCGTGCAGCAGTCCTCTTCACCAACGCTAGCACCAAATCCCTCCTCATGGCGTCGGTTAGTCTTAAGTCTCGACTTTTGCCACACTTCGACTGCAGATCTTTATTCGGATAACGCCGCCTGAATTCTTTGGCGTCTTTGATAGTTTGATAGCCAGAAAATCCGAGTAACGGGTAATATACTACACAAAGTCAATATGGCAAAGTCAAATACAATCGTTCCAAGTATTCCGAAGCACAAATCACACATGGCAAACTAATTCTCCGTACTGGGATCAAATACCGAGGTAGAAACTCTGGGAGACAAACCTGCAGCCTCAAGCTTTGAATCAACCACTAACCTCTTGTAATTGCGAAGATCCTCGTCTAGATCGGCAAGCACAAGCAACTTACCACCAAATTCTGCGCTAAGCTTTGGTTCCTTTTGCTTTGTCTCTTTTTCTACAAAGGAGAAAAGTTCCAACCTGTTAGTACACAGAACAAAACTGATATCAGAAAAGTATTCAACGAGAGTAAGATAAATAAAAACTCATTAGCTCCGGAAAGAATATTCATTATGATGGTCATCCCGTCGATCCGAGGTTCATGGAAGAACTCTCAGATTTTCATTCTCCCCCTACCCACAACCACTCTTCTTGAAAACCGTGAAGAGTTTCGGGTATGTCGGTGATTATCTCTCCCACCTTCAAACCGACCTGGGGTTTGGCTCCGGCGAAGAAACAACATGAAGTCTCTGCCACCCTCCGACTTGGGAGCTTCTTAAAAGCATATATGCTTCTAATTTCTTCACACGATGACAATCCCTCGCCTCTTTCATGCAATAAAACCATCAAGCCAATAATTTTCTTTCAGCTATTCGGTGTTATTTGACACAGAGACAATCCCCAACTATGGAGATACTCTGTTATCAGACTCGGCAATGGGAACCTCAACCCCGACCTCAGGCTCTCTGCAAAAATGCCAGCACAACCCGGAGGAGGGCTAGTTATCCTCTCCCCAGGGTAAGGCGAAAAATTCTTCACCGAGGGCGGAATCTGAATTTGTTCCCGGAGTGTAACACCCCGGACTAATATTATATTAGTAGCTCGACTTATTTATCGGATTTAGTATTATTTCAATTATGCGGAGAATTATTAATATTAATTGCATATTTATTTTTATCCGATCCCAAGTAGTATTTTAAATAATCGAGCCTAGTAGCAATTATATTACCGAGCCCGGCATTATTTACTCGGTCCAAGTAACGGCATTTATTTTCCTAAATCGAGCCCAATCTATTAGGCCCGATTTCTAAGCCCAACAAGAGCAAAAACCCTAAGCTACCCACCCTCCTATAAATACCTTGTCCCCATGTCTCCCAACACACCAACAAAGAAACCCTAGCCCCCAAGTTACTATTCACTCTTCTTCTTCAACCCCACCACCTCCATTGAAGCTTAAAACACCACCTTCCATGTCTTGAATATCAAATCCGACCACACTTCTCAGCTCCGGCGAGCCGCCGCCGTTCTCCGGCGACCTTCACGCCAGCGATCCACACCAAGTGCAGCCACCACGAGCTCACGACTAGCCAGCCTGCAGCCACCACGAGCCTCAGCCCAGCCACAACTCCGCCACGACGAGCTCATCCCGTCGCCACCATCTCCGGCAAGAACACAGCCCGCAGCTCTCCAGCCCCATTTTTCCGGCGAGTTCGCGACCTTCCCGGCGAGCTCGAGACCACATCCAGGCAGTCATCATCTTCCCCTGCTCGTCGGTCCGCCTCTGTTCACGGCGAGGAACAGCAGCTCCGTGCGTTCTCCGACCAAAAACCAGCAGATCCGCACCTCCACTGTCGCGAGCTCCGTTTTCCGGCGAAGCTCGAGCCCACAGTTCACGCGCGACCTCGGCCTTAGCTCGCACCAGCGCCCTCCTCAGCTCAGACCCGACGAGCTCACCTTTTTCCCGTCACCAGCTCTCCTCTGCGTCGTCCCGACGAGTTCACGCCGGAAAAAGGCCACCATTTCCGACGGGCTTCTCACAGCAAGTTCGCAGCATTATTCCGGCGTCCCAACGCTGCTCGGAGTTACTGTAGCGCGACGACCAGCAGCCCAGCTCCTCAGATCCGTAACTCTCGGCCCAAAAACCGAGCCCATAGCCTAGATCCGAGTACACCCGAGCTCAACCGGGTCGTTCCCTAGCCGTTTTAATTTTTCTGACTTCCGATTTGAACCCTTCGAGAGGTATATCGGCTTAAAACTTACTCCATGAGCTTAATTGAGAATTTAGATGAATTTTAAAATTTACGGGAGGCGATTTCGAGCATTATAAGATTTATGGTGCATTTATCGGCTTAAATGACATTAAATTCCGTAAATATTGGTTGCTGCCCGGAAAAATGCGAAACTAGCGTGATAAAATTCGTATAGCTGACTTGAGGCCTAGGTTTTAATTTCGTAATTTTTGGTGCTCGTTTAGTATGTTAACTGGATTTTTGAATATGTAGCTGAAATGCCCGATTTTTGATAAATATGATAAGACCTCGGAATTCGATGCAACTTTCACGAAAAATCCTATAAATGCTGAATATGTCGTGGTTTAAATTTCGTAATTTTTAGAGGTCGTTTGGTATGCCTACAAATTCGAGACTTTAGCTGCTTTGGTAAAAACCTTAGAATTTATCCGGTTGAGATTTAGCTTAAAATCACTAGAAATCACGATGAATTTAAAGTTTGAGTTTTTGACTTGAACCGAGATAGATAGCCGGTCGAGTAGAGAACCCTAGTCTGGCCTTTTTCGGTCAGTCCGGATGAACGCTAGATCCGAGTAAAAAAGTTGTGCGTCGACTGATGTCGTGTCCGTGCGTATGCACCCGGACCACGATTAAGTCGAGTTGCACCCAGTCAGATAAATAAGATCAGATCAGTCAGATAAGTTAGATCAGATGAATCAGATAAGCAGACCAGACTTAGAAATATTTCAGAGAACTCTAGAATGCCTCAAAGTCAGCAAATCTTTTCAGAATAGCTCAAAGCATCTAAATCCAGATTAAATGATATTTTAATCGAGCGAGAGAACCGAGTAAGATTTATTAATAATAAGAATCAAGTTTTTATTTGAGCTTAGTACTTAGTACATTTTGCTCAAATATTTATGTAGCTTAAGGAGAGTCGAGCCTCCGACAGCTACCAGTCAGTCAGCACTTGCCTAGCAGTAGCAGTTATCAGGTGGGGGGTCACGTACTGGTTATACATCATCTTTAATTTCCGTACCATGTCCGAGGTATGTATGAGAAATAGTTAGATCATCATGAGAGAGGCCGTGGCGGGCCTTAATGATCCCCCGTGATTCTGAGGGAGGCCTTAATTGGCCTTAATGATCCCCCGGAGTGTGCACATGATTGGCTTTTAAGCCCCAGGGTCTTTATGACCACCAGATGCCCTAGTTACAGTTTCAGTTCAGATCAGTTCTTATATACTTAAAGTCATGATATTGTTATTAACGATGCTATATAATTAAGTACTGGTCTTTGCGGAGCATAGTGGTTTTGCTCACGCCCCCGCTACGTTTTTCAGGTGACGGAGCGGCGCGTGGCGCGTGAGATTTCAGTGGTGGTCGTGGTCATTAGCAGTCTTTTTGTTACGCATTTACATGTCACTTATATGAACATGTATTATTATTACTATGCGTAGACATATTATGTTTCAGCTTCCGCACATCTCAGACTTAGTATGTATTATGAGATTATCAGACTTATGCATGTATAATGCCTTTATCTCCGTGGTACCTTTATATAACGGATTTGATTAGGTTGCATGTATTTATTTACGTCTGCATGAGAAAGAGTTTAAGTTAGTAGCATCCCGCAAGTTAGTATGAGTATTTTCGAAAATAAAGTTTAAGAGTTTTTCGAAAATAAAAAGCAAAAATTTTACTCTGATTTTATAAATTCTAGAAATAATTAGGCGGGGTGTTACACGGAGCATCACCACATCGGCATCCGTCAAAATACTGGGCTCGACTTCGAAATCGATTGTAGGATTGGGCCACTTCCTTACCGGCCTCCTCCAATGATCCTCTAAGTCCAGAGCGTTCGCCTCTACCATGCTATCATCATCCTCGTCATTCGGTTTGATATCGAGGTGCCTCACCAACATCGGATCCCACCGATGATATTCAAAGGCCAATTCAACCAATTCTGAGTCGTGATATACCTCAAGCGGAACCGATTTGGTACTCTAAGAACTTGCAACGACCTTACCTTTACCCTTAGAAGCCATAGAATCGACGAAGAAATTAAACGCAGAAACCAATATCAAAGAAATTAGAGCTTACCAACAAATTTGATGCTATCCAGGGAAAAGAAATCACGCACAAGAACAACTCACAGTCAACAAACCAAGCGCTCAAGAAATTGATAACGCTCATAAGATTAAATTGCTCAGAAGATGAAAGTAAAGGCAGAAAAATTTAATCGCGATCCTCTACACCTTATTTAATTCTGCGATTTCTAACCGTTAGGGTTCTCAATTAGGGGCGCGTGTAATCGACGGTACCCCTAATCTCAAATGACATGATCTTTTCATCTGACAAGGCCTACCGGACACGTGGCACCATATTAAAGTAACCGTTACTTTATTTAATGCCATTACGGCGCGACCCTTCACACCATCTATTTAATATCCGACCGTTGCATCCCCTCAAGTTTCTCCCAACACTGCCAAGAATTTGTTGAAATGCTACCAAGTGTTCTCACTTCGGAACACAAGATCCACCTCTGCTACCTGTATATACGAACGCACCGGGGTAGGCATATTCTACTCATGACTCATTACCGACTCGGAGTTTCCGTCTATTTCGCAGTAGCGACGACCATCACTTCGTATGCCCGTCGATACTAGGGGCCTCACTATTATCATCCGACCCGGTAATTCGTGATTACTTATCCGATATCACGTGATTATAATAATCAACATAAGCGGCAAACTCGAATCCCGCTTACCCCAAGTTATATTGCAAAATCGGTCTTCGACCGACGTGAAGAAAAACCGACTTACTCCATAAAAACCGAGATCACCATCCCCGAAGCTGGTGACAAGGCACCTACACGCCATCATCACATATGATGAGATCATTCATCATTCTAGTGGGACACACTCACATGGCCGCCCACTAAAAAGCTACTTTGCAAGAAAAAGTGACCGTACACCTCGAGATATGGACCAAAAAAGCTACTATAAATAGCATGTTCATATTCTTGTATAAGGATCAATCTCTGAACATTCGACACATATATACCAAAACGGCATCACCTTTCACCTCGGTTCACCTCGGACCGGGGCCATCGCTTGTGTTTTGAATGCATGTTTTACGTGCAAACTACTCACAATATTCAATTAATCATATACTTAATCGTTGTTAACAAATCACATAACAACAATACTTTTATTCTATCTTATTCGACGATGTTTGTTGGCATCCATTGTACTTTCAAAATAGCACGATTTTTTTTTTTTTTGGCAATTTACCCAAGTCGTTATTATACCATATATTTGAATTTTTTCTTTTCAAATACTAAATTAGTTTCAGTTTTATTTTAATGATAATTACAAACTTTTACATCTCTTGTTCGACCAATGTTTGTTGGCGTCCGTTCTACTTCTATCTTGTTCGAGAAATTTTTTTTAACATACTAAATTAATATCATTTTTATTTCTCACATCATATAGAGATAAAGATGGAATCCATCTATTATTTTTTATTTTTTTTTTATCTTAGGAGTGGGTTTCTTCAATTTTCATGAGAATAGAATTCTAAAAAAAAAAAAAGAATGGAGGCATTTAAGGGCAAATGTGAACATTTATTTTGTTCCCTTCAAAGCCAACTCAAACGCTACAAAATGTAGCTTTTCAATTTTTAGCTTTTGAGCACCAAAAAGCCAATGGCAAAAGCCACTTACCAAACAAAAATTTAGCTTTTTGAAAAAAGTCAAATAAGCTGAAAGGTTAAAAAGCTATTTTTTTTTTTCACAAAAAGCCAATAGCCAAACACCCCCAATACTTTTTTGCAACACTTTGTTTTTTTTTTTCTTCTAGAACGATACGAGATCTCATACCATATACTAAAGATAAAAGGGTAAATTGCACTAAACCCTCCTGTGTTTAACGAAATGTGCGCGTTTCCTCACTGTGTTTTAAAAACTGCACCAGACCCCCTTGTGTTTGTCCCATTTTTGTTATCTTTTTCTTTGTTTATTTGTTAGTTTTTTCCCCCGAGTTTAGGTTTTTGTTAGTCATTTTGGCCCATCAGTCGTTCTTTTCGCTTGTTAGTCGTTTATTTCTCGTTTTCGATATTTTTTGCTATTTTGCGTGTTTTCGTGTGTTGTTCTTTTATCTTAGGTGGTGTACAAATCGGACTCTTCATCTCACATTTGGAGCTACTCGAGTTACCGAGCATTAAAGTGCAGCTTTTCAGTCCAAGTACCCGTTCTCGCGCCGCGGCGTCCCTCGCCGCGGCAGAATTCCTTCGCGCCACCCTCGCGCCGCGACAGAGCAACTAAGAAGTCCGACCCTTCCAGGTGATGCGCCGTGTCAAGCTTCGCGCCGCGAGTAACCACTTTGTCGCGCCGTGCCTCATCTGTCGCACCGCTGAGCTCCACCGCGCCGTGCCGCTGAGCTCCACCACGTCGCGCAGCTGCCACGAGATGGACAGAAGACCCCAAGTTCGCTGCCGCGCCGCGATGTTCCCCGCGTCGTGAAGAACCAGGCCACCGCGCCGCGAGACCTTTGCCACGCCGTGAAGAGTGATCTTGTCGCGCTGTTCTGGTTCGCCGCGCCGCGCCGCGATACAACCACCTAGCACGACCGTGACACTTCTCCGCGCCGTGGCTCGCTGCACATATAAATACGAGACCGGATCACAGCTTTCGGATTATTCTTTCCTCACGCACAAAAACTCACGAACCCTACTCTCATTCTTCTCTTTTCGTTCTTTCACTTTTCTTCAATAATTTTGGACATAGAACACGGATTTAACGTCGGATTTTGTTGTTGCTTACGGATTTAATCTTGTTTATCGAAGGCGACATTTGGATTTTATCAATCGTAAGATTTCCTTTAACTTTATCGTTAACTATTAATTCTTGGGTTGTGATAAATGCTTTCGTTGCTTCTTCGATTATGAGTAGCTAAATACGTAGACTAGGGATAGGGGATTGATGTTTCGAAATTGTGTGCGATCGTGAGTGCTCGTTGATTGTTCTACTTATGCGAGTAATCTTTAATTAGGGTTTTTCAATCATTATGTTGGATTTTGAGAATTGTTGAAGGGTGACACTTCAACTTGCAATTGTTTCAATTGAATTTGATAAATTCATGCTTGATGTTGTTAATTCTAAATGGGCTAGTTGATCAATTACCTTCTAGTTTAAGTTAATCGACTCTTATAATTGAAAGGGGAGGAGTCGTTCGAAATAGGCTCGCATAGGCTAGGCTTGTTCGTAACTGTATTGCCTAGAAGTTAAATGGATTGATAATCTGCTGTTCTAATTTTTTTCTCTTGTTACGAAGAGTTATTGAGAATGAATACTTGAACGTGTCGGTTATTCGAATCACTTAGCTGAACAATCACTTGCTTGATAATCGCATTTCGAACCGAAACGGATATCCCCAGCTCTCTAGCTTCTCTAATCCTATTTTTTCTTCATTGCTTGTTCTCTTTACTTGCTTTACTTTAATTCTTGCCGTAGTTGATTATTAAAAAAAAAAAAAAAAACCATCTCTGAATTAGTATGTTTAGGAATTTTATTTTTTTTATTTTCCTGTTTTGTGTTTGAATAAACGCGCATTATATTCCGGCTAACCTTCCTCGAGAGACACGACCCGGTGTTGAATCTTTTGATTCTACTCCGGTAAAAATATTTACAACAAATTGGCGCCATTGCCGGGAAAGGTTTAGGATGTATTTTGTGCGCTTACTAAATTTATTTTTCGTGTTTCTCTTGTGTCCTTTTTAATTGTTAGGTGTTAGTTCTCTGTTTTCTTTTATTTTTATTTTATTTTCTTTTATCTATCATTGGTGCTCGTAACCCCTGTTGGTTTAGTTTATGCATACCAGGAGTGGACGCAAATTGCTATCTCCGATCAACAAGTCAGTTAGCGAGAGCCTGAGAGAGCTTCTAGACGAGCTTACACTGGAATCCGAAGAAAAAGACCAGCACTCTCCAAAATCATCTGAGGGGAGTACTTCGAACATGGCTCAACAACAACAACAACAACCTCCTCGCAATGTCCTCTGAGATCTGGCCGAACCAATGATCGGGCCAACTACCTCATGTATCCGGTTGTCACAAGCCGCCCGCAACTATGAGCTGAAGGTGGTCCACTACAATCAGCTCCCATCATTCCATGGGCTCGCCAACGAGGACCCACTCCACTTACTCCGGGAGTTTTACAACGTCATCCAGACGTTCCCTATACACGGGCTGAGCGAAGACGAACTGAAAATGCGGTGTTTCCCGGAGACATTAAAAGACCGAGCCAAGGCGTGGCTCATGACCCTCGCCCCGGATTCCCTCGCAACCTGGACTGAGATATGCTCTAAATTTGTTGGAAAGTACTACTCCCACCAGAAGACCAAGACATACGGTCTCAGATAGTATCCTTCACCTAACTGCCGCACGAACCTCTTCACGAGGCTTGGGAACGCTTCAAAGACCTTCAGAGGCAGTGACCCCACCACAATCTCGCTCCGGGACTACTAGCGAACTGCTTCTACGACTCTCTCCACCAGAACTTGCAATACATGGTAGATAATGCAGCCGGAGGAGACATTGGGGCCAAGATGGCCGAAGAGATGATAGCGATCTACGAGACAATGAGTGCTAACTCATCTCAGAAGAGAGGGAAGAGGACCACAGTGAATGAGGTCGAACCAGGGAATAACGCCATGGCCCAGCAGTTAGCTGAGCTCACAGAACAGATGCGGTTACTAAACGCTAGAAACTCCTCGCCTATTCAGGCTATGGTCGTGAGTGATTGTGGAGCATGTGGAGAACAGGGACACAGTTCTGAGGTGTGCCCTATGGCCATCGAGCAAAATTATGGGGGGCAAGGAGTTGAACTGAACGCTGTGCAAGGGTACCAGAACAGGCCCGGGAATGACCCCTACTCAAACACGTACAACCCGGGATGGCGAAACCACCCTCACTTCTTGTGGGCCAATAACCACTATCAACAGCAACCTCAGACCAACTTTGTCCCTCAGCAGCAACAACCTAGGGGAGTGTTAAGGTTGCCCGCACCAGAAACCAGCCCAACCCCACCGAGCATGGACGACAAGCTTGACAAGATCCTAAACTTCATCACCAACCAGGATGCGTCCATTAAGCGTCTCGAGACGCAAGTAGGCCAGCTGGCCACATGGGTTGGGAACATCGAGACAGAGATGGACAAAGAAAAATTACCGAGCCAACTGGAGCACGCAAAATCTGTGACTGTGATTATGCCCGAGCTAGAGGGTCTGAGGAAGGAAGACCAGAAAGTAGAGCTCCCAGAACCAGCCTTACACAAATCTCTGAATCCGTACAAACTAAAAATCCCATTCCCGAGCCGACTCTTAGAAGAGAAGGACCGCCAAATGATTAGAGACCTGCATGCGATGCTGGCTAAGGCCAATGTCGACTTATCCCCACCCGATGTGATAAAGAAGATACTGGAGTATGCGAGGTTTTTCAAAGAATTGGCGGCAAATAAAAAGAGGCTCGAGAGCAGTGATGGGGTGCTAGTGTCAGAAGCCGCAAGTGTCTTCCAGCATGACTTGCCAAAGAAAGAAAAGGATCCCGGAGGCTTTGTCATCACTATGGCCTTCGGGAATGGGGAAGAGACTTCAGGCATGCTCGATTTGGGAGCTGGCATTAAGCTCATGCCACTTGTAGTTTATCATAGGCTCGGGCTTGGAGAGTTGAAGCCCACAAGGATGCGCCTACAGCTGGCTGATAGGTCATTTCGTCACCCCGAGGGAATTATAGAGGATGTGCTCGTCCGAGTGGGGAAGTTGATAGTCCCTGTGGACTTCGTTGTGCCCGACATGGGGAACGTGCAAGAAAATGGGAAGCAGCACACCACTCTCCTCGGCCGACCCTTCATGGCTACCACGAGCACTGTCATAGACGTGAAGAAGGGGACGACAAGTATGACAGTGTTGGGCGAGACCATTGCCGTTTCTGTTCGAGAGACCAGGCCTGAGCCGCAGGCGAATTTGGTTGAAGATTGTGCTTACCTCAGGGCTATTGAGCAGCTTACCGAGAGCGCGTGTATGCGAGAGCTTGCCAAGAGATCACATACCCCTCACCAGCCTATTTTGAAGGAGCTGCCCCGATCCGAGTGGGGCGAGAGATTTGATGCGATGGAGGCCCGTTGCTCGGGGCCTGATTACCTCCACCCTCATCCTGCACCTACGGATTCACAGTGAGTAGTCTAATCACTGTGCACTGTACGTTTGTATCTTTTCCTTCTCTCTATTTTCGTATTTGGTTTTGTGTCTTTGTCTTTCTTTTCTTGTTAATTGATTATATGGGTTAACTGTCCTTGCATTTAAGATCGACAATGGGGACATTGTTCGGTTTTAAGTGTGGGGGAGTTTTTACATGATTATGTGCTTATATGGTTGATCAGGTCTAGGTCTTTTAGGATGTTTTCTTCATTTTCTTTTCTGTTTTATTGTCCTTTCTTGAGTCAGTTTATGTGTTTTTTAGTATGGATTATGGTGAATTTTGAGATTGGTTGAGAATTGGTGATGATGTTGAGGAGATGTGATGATGATCATGACTAGTATATTTTGATGAACTTGATGTTTCGTTTTGTGGGACATTTATTTACCCTATGAGAGGTTTGAGCCTGATTTTGTTCTTGAGAGATATTGGTCGAATTCTTGTTGATCAGAACTTGCTTTGAGTTTATTTTGAAATGAATTAATTAAAGTAGTGAATTGTGAAGAGGATTGAGGCATTTCTTTGACATTGCTCGTTTAGCCTTTTTCTTTGACCCTTGATGTTCATTAGTAGCCCGTTGAGCCTGAACCGTATTTCTTGTCAACCAAATTGATTGAAATTCTTGAGTCTTGGCAGTATGTTTGATATGATGACGGAGCTTTTAATATGTGTTTGAAGAAGGTGTATAATTTGTTGGAGTTGCATTTTGGGTACTTGACAAAATAATAATAATAATAATAATAATAAAAATGGGGACTCGCAAGACGGACGGAAATGATCCTACTCCGCTTACTTATGGAATTCTTCACAGGTAATGAGTATTGGGAAACTATTCTAGGAAACTTGGATGACCTCAATTATTCAAACCTAGAGAATGTTGTCCTTACGTCTCGATTTTGTTAGAAAAAAGCAAACCCCCCTTAACAAAAAAAAAAAAGAGAAATAAAAAAAAAAAAAGAGAAAAAGTCGAGTACTTGAAGTGCAATTTGGTTGAGCATATATGAGTGTTGTATGGAGCTTTGATGGAATAATGAATTTGTGCTTATTTCGGATAGGTGGTGAGGTTTCGAGTAGTTTATATGCTCGAGGATGTGATTGTCTATTTGGACCACCTTATCTTTATATTGTTCCTTTCTTTGACGCCTACAATACAAACCCGAAAGTCATTTTGATTTATAGTTCTTGATTTTTGATTGTTTTAGAGTATGAATAGACGATAAGCAAGCTTATGTTGATGCATGATGATCGACCAATTCGAGTGTCCCAGTTTCATATTCATGCAAGAAACTGAGTGAGGCATTTACATATGATATTTCCTTGCTTGAGAGTTTGTCTTTTCAAAGCGTAGCATTCGAGTTGTAATTGAGGTGTGCTATATTGGTAATTGGAATTCTCCTCAGCTTAGTTGATTAATTTGAGACTTATCTTATCTGAAACTGTTATCCATGCTCGCTTGCTTGTTTTCGTGTCTTTTCTTTTCTTTTTGTTCGGGACGAACAAAGGTTTTAGTGTGGGGGAGTTGTTTGTCCCATTTTTGTTATCTTTTTCTTTGTTTATTTGTTAGTTTTTTCGCCCGATTTTAGGTTTTTGTTAGTCATTTTGGCCCATCAGTCGTTCTTTTCGCTTGTTAGTCGTTTATTTCTCGTTTTCGATATTTTCTGCTGTTTTGCGTGTTTTCGTGTGTTGTTCTTTTATCTTAGGTGGTGTGCAAATCGGACTCTTCATCTCACATTTGGAGCTACTCGAGTTACCGAGCATTAAAGTGCAGCTTTTCAGTCCAAGTATCATTTCTCGCGCCGCGGCGTCCCTCGCGCTGCGGCAGAATTCCTTTGCGCCACCCTCGCGCCGCGACAGAGCAACAGAGAAGTCCGGCCCTTCCAGGTGATGCCCTGTGTCAAGCTTCGCGCCACGAGTAACCACTTTGCCGCGCCGTGCCTCATCTGTCGCGCCGCTGAGCTCCACCGTGTCGCGTCGCTGAGCTCCACCACGTCGCGCAGCTGCCACGAGATGGACAGAAGACCCCAAGTTCGCCGCCGCGCCGCGATGCTCCCCGCGTCGTGAAGAACCAGGCCGCCGCGCCGCGAGACCTTTGCCACGCCGTGAAGAGTGATCTTGTTGCGCCGCGATACAACCACCTAGCACGACCGTGACACTTCTCCGCGTCGTGGCTCGCTGCGCATATAAATACGAGACCGGATCTCAGCTTTTGGATTATTCTCTCCTCACACACAAAAACTCACGAACCCTACTCTCATTCTTCTCTTTTCGTTCTTTCGCTTTTCTTCAATAATTTTCGACATAGAACACGGATTTAACGTCATATTTTGCTGTTGCTTATGGATTTAATCTTGTTTATCGAAGGCGACATTTAGATTTTATCAATCGTAAGATTTCCTTTAATTTTATCGTTAACTATGAATTCTTGGGTTGTGATGAATGCTTTCGTTGCTTCTTCGATTATGAGTAGCTAAATACGTAGACTAGGGATAGGGGATTGATGTTTCGGAATTGTGTGCGATCGTGAGTGCTCGTTGATTGTTCTTCTTATGCGAGTAATCTTTAATTAGGGTTTTTCAATCATTATGTTGGATTTTGAGAATTGTTGAAGGGTGACACTTCAACTTGCAATTGTTTCAATTGAATTTGATAAATTCATGCTTGTTGTTGTTAATTCTAAACGAGCTAGGTGATGAATTACCTTCTAGTCTAAGTTAATCGACTCTTATAACCGAAAGGGGAGGAGTCGTTCGAAATAGGCTCGCATAGACTAGGTTTGTTCGTAACTGTATTGCCTAGAAGTTAAATGGATTGATAATTTGTTGTTCTAATTTGTTCTCTTGTTACGAAGAGTTATTGAGAATGAATACTTGAACGTGTCGGTTATTCGAATCACTTAGCTGAACAATCACTTGCTTGATAATCGCATTTCGAACCGAAACGGATATCCCCAGCTCCCTAGCTTCTCTAATCCTATTTGTTCTTCGTTGCTTGTTCTCTTTACTTGCTTTACTTTAATTCTTGCCGTAGTTGATTATTAAAAAAAAAACAAAACCATCTCTGAATTAGTATGTTTAGGAATTTTATTTCTTTTATTTTCCTTTTTTGTGTTTGAATAAACGCGCATTATATTCCGACTAACCTTCCTCGAGAGACACGACCCGGTGTCGAATCTTTCGATTCTACTCCGGTAAAAATATTTACAACACCTTTTGTTTAAGTAACCGATACACGATTATCACATTCCGTCCAAGTTAACCGCGCCTGTATGACACCTTCTCCATCTGCGATATTTGTTTAGTTTCTTTGTTTTCAGAATTACTAATTTAACGTTATACCCAATTTTATTGCAAAAGCTAAAATATAGTGTAAGAAGTGGGACTCGAACCTGGGTTGCAAAGGAAGAGCATTCACACAACCACCTGGGCTACATGAATGATGTGTAAACTATTGAACACACATATATTTATAATATATACGAAAATGAATAGAATGAATAAAAATAACATAAAATCAAATAAAATAAAAATAAAGTAAATAAAATAAATCAAAGTCTAATAGGTAATAAAAATAAATTAAATAATTATTAATAGTAATAATAACTTGAAATAAATTTAATTAACATAAAAATAATGAAACAATTAAATTAAAATAAAGTAAGATAAAATTTATTATAGTAGCATAAATTAAAATTAAATAAACTTATAATTTTTAATTACTATAATAATTTAATTATATAAATTTTGAAATGAAAAACAATGATAATAAAATTAAACAAAAAATAAATAAAATAAAAAGAATAATATTATAAGATAATAAAGTATAAAAATTTTAAAATAAAATAAAATAATAAGTAAAATAACTTCTTATTATATAATAAATTAAAGTAAATGTTGTAGCAAATTATTTTTTATTTTTACCGAGCACCGAATCAAATGATTCGTTTCCCGGGTTGATCTCTCGAGGAAGACTGTTCGGAATTTAATAATGGTGTTGATAACACATAAAATAAAAATAAAGCCTAAACACTTTAATCAAGATGATAGGATGAATGTTAACTAAGATAGCAATTAATAAATAACATAAAATAATAATCTATCTAAAAATATATATGAGACAATGATAAAGAAGCTAGGGAATCGAAAATAATCGCTTTCGGTTTTACACACATTTAACGGCAATCAACAATTCGGTTAAAAGGATTGACTAATTAACTCATTTAGCGGTTTAACCATACTAACTCTCGTAATATATGGAAAAACATAAACGAGCAAATTAACGAAACAATTAATTCATAGACAATACGTCTCCAAACATGTCTACTCCAAACGAGCCAAGTTCTATCAATTCATCTCCTCTCGGTTTTGAAATCGATTAATTCTACGACTCCTCCCCTTTCGGTTCTAAAAGTCGCAATTCATAAAATTAACAAACTTTAACTTGACAAATCAATATTTAAGCATAAATCAAAGTGTCACTCTTTGATTATATCAACAAATTAACCTAAGTGTCATTCTTAGGTTATAAACATCTACCAAGTTTAATTTATCAATTCATATTAAAACAACTCGTCAAGATTGAGCTATAGTCATGCATATAAATGAGATCAAACGGGAATGATTATCCCCTACCCCTAGCTAGAAGATTAACTACATATAATAAATTCAACACAACAAAATATTTCTCCTAAATTAACCATTATGCATGAATTAATTTAAAGAGAAAGTAAACTTAATTACATAACAAACTTCAAATGTTGAATCCAAGTACAAGCTTCCTCCAAATACAAAATGAAGAAAAATACAATAATAAGAAAAGAAAATAGAAAGAAGAAAGAGATGAAGAAAATGAAGAGGGAAGAACCCCTCCTCTTGTTCATGCATGCATGGTAGATGATCCCCCTTTGGTGGTGACTGATGTATCCTTTTATAGCCCAAGTAGTCTCCCCTTTAGTTGTAGTTTGATGAGAAATAGCTGAAAATCATGCCTACATAATGCCTACATAATGCCTAACTCTTTGGTGGTGACTGATGTATCCTTTTATAGCCCAAGTAGTCTCCCCTTTAGTTGTAGTTTGATGAGAAATAGCTTAAAATCATGCCTACATAATGCCTAACTCTCACCAATTCAACCACAAGGTCAAAAATAGGTAAGAAAACAGACCCAACTGTTGTCTGTGGTGGTTAGCGCCGCTAAGGTGGGGCTTAGCGCCGTTAAGGTGCGGCTGGTTCGCACGTCTTCACTATTTTAGCTCGTTCGGGCTCGTTTTAAGTCGGAATTGAGTTCTGTTTTTTTTCTACACGTAGCTAACGAACCGCTCTATCCAATGATGCTTGCAAACCACACTTTTGCCCAGAATACGAATTTTGTGGAATTTTCAACCTTTAAATGGTCGGTAACTTGCTTAACTTTACATTTCAGCCCCGTTTGGATTCATCCGAACTCGAAATCGAATTCCGCTTTTTCTCACTTGTCACCAACTAACTTATCTAGTTAGTTGTTCTTGAATGGTCAAGTTCCAAGCTTAATCTAATCCTCACGGGGTTTTCGACCTGCACACCAAAAATAAGAAGAAAACGAGAAAAATACACGAAAAACACAAGAGAAACCAAAATAGATCAAAACACATAATAGATTATAAAAACGAATAAAAACCAATAAAAAGATCCTAAAATGAGGGAAAACGAAGAATAAAACAATAAGAAAAATTGCAACAAAAATAGTACAAACAGTAAATAAAAATCTTAAATTCATATAATAAAATAAAAAAAAAACATAATTTATCAAATACGTGTAATATGATTAACTCTTACATACAATATCACTGAAAAAAATTAAAATAAATTATAATTTTTTAGAAATGATTTTAGTTTTTAATAAATAATTTTAATTTCTATTTCTAATTTTATTAATAGAATTTATCTTATTTTTTTTCATTCTCTTAAGTGAAACAAAATAAATAAAGTTTGTTAACTAAGATAATATAAAATGAACAATGCAATGATATAATATGAATTAATATAAGTAATAAAATATAAAAATAATCTAAATATAAACACAATAAATATAATATTTTAAATTTAATTTTTAAATTTATTTATAATTTATTTTAATTATTTTATTTTTTAATATAATAAATTATTTTTATATATTTATTTCTCATATAATTATATTTTAATAATTTAATTTAGTATAATTTACATTATCTTCTAAATTAAATTTCATTTATTCATTTGTATTGTCCAAGTATATTTAACTTTACTACATCTATCACTCAAGTTTGAGTGGTGTAGTGGTTGCTTGCTTGCCATGCTCTTTATGTGGTCACAGGTTCGCACCCATGAGACATGAATTTTTTTTTTTTAAATTCAATTTCTCGCGATATATTCAATATATTGTGAGAAATTCAATTTATCATAAATATAT
>CACSLK010027751.1:2237491-2261324 GCA_902706635.1 Striga hermonthica | reverse complement strand
AAAAGCAAAATCCAGGGAAATTTGTAAGAGCCAAACAAAAAGAGAGAACATGATTGTAAGAGCCAGCATTGGAAAAAAAAAAAAAATAATAAAAAATTAGAATAATACGATATTTATCTGTGTTACGGAAAAACTAGAACAGCATTATATATTGCAAAACAATTAAGACGCCAAAAATTGACAGGAAAGCTAACTAACCATAACGAAACCTCTGATACTGAGCTAACTAACCATAACGAAACCTCTGATACTGAGGACTGGAGTTCGCTAACCAAGCAAGTATAAAATTTGAATTCACGACAGTCTATTAGATGCATATGATGCTAAGAGGTGAAACTACTCCAAAACCAAGATAAACAAAACAATGAAAGAAAAATAAAAAGAAAGGAATAGACAAAAATGTAGACAAAACTCATTCAATTCAATTCACCGTAGGTGCTGTCACCCCAGGCGCCCCTCACCATTCTACTGGAATAGACAAAACTCATTCAATTCAAAAATCCCGAATATTACTTCAGAATTAAGATAAATATCACAAAGGGTAGTCACAAAACTCTTCCAATAAACTCCAAAACCTCCTAAACTAATAATTAATCCAAGAGAGACTTGCTTTATGAAAAGCTCATAAATGCACAAACTTTAACAGCCAAAAACATTCAACACAAAGTGTACAGGCATTAAATGAACTATTTCATCACTTACAGCGGTGAATACAACATTTTGAAACAACGTTCGCTTGATTCATCTTCGCACAAAAAGTGAAAAAATCATCAAAGAAAAAGAAAAGAGCCTTTTATCTTAACAATGTCATCCTCCAGCCATACCCACAATCTTTAAAGAAAATTTTGAAAACATATCAAGAAAATTAAACACCGCACGAAAGCTTGAAGTTCAAAATCCAGAAAAAAAAAAAAAGAAAAAAGTTTGAAAAAAGAAAAAAAGAAAGAGAAAAATAGAAACTTTACCTAATTTCACATGGATGATCTTGAGATAATTATCATGTTTTCAGCTGCCCATCACCCAATCGTCTCAACCCACAATTTGAAATAACCGATTTTACAAATCGCAGTTTGATGTCCAAAGCATAATCAGTTGGGATTGAAGACGGAGAAATTCGAGGAATAAAGATGAAAATGTTGCATAAAATGGTTTCTTCAGCCGCTTTTTATTTGTTAGTCTTTTTTGAAAAATTTGCATGGGTGGGTCCCACATCTAGGCATAATCATCGTGTAATTTCAAATTTTCGTGGTCCAATTACACCCTGACCACAGTTCTCGCGGACATATTCTCGGAAACAAAAAGAATGGAGCTTGCGAAGCAAAAAAAATAAAAAATAAAAGAAAATGGAAAATGTTGTCAAATAAAACATGTGTTCTGAGATAGAAAAAAAGCTTTTGTTTTTATTCTTCATTTGATTGATCCAAAAGAAGAGATCATCTGTGATTATTTTTTTGTGTTGTTTTGTTTTTCAATCTACAGTAGTCAGCACAAATCTCCTAAGCATGATTGGGTACAAAATTATCTCAAAAAAATTCAAAACATTTTTAACTCAACTTTAACTCAATCTCACAATCATAAATATTATTAATATAATTAAATAATATTAAATCAATCATTCTTACAGTCAGATCCAGCCAAATTAAGCCAACCCATGTGCACAATCAAACAAACAAAAGTTGGCACCAAATTTAAAGAAAAATATTAAATCTTGGTTAGTGTGCCAAATTATTAGTGGTTGGACAATTTTTTGGTTGTGCAGGTTACCAAAAATGTTGACGAAGTGGAGCATTTTCTCCCTATAAATAGGGAGTCTTGAGCAGATGAAAGATGCACCAAGCAGAAGAAAAAAGAGAGAATATGAGAGCAGAAAAAATATTTCTGTGTTTTTTTTTTCAGTGAGATAAAAATAGAGTGTCTGAGTAAATCCTGTGAGTGTGGGAAAAAAATACACCGGGTTGGGTATCAACTCTATTACTTCTTGTTTAAGAGTGGGGTCTCACTGGGTCACTATATTTTACATTTCTAGTGTAAGGGAGTGTGAAAAGATATTGTAATTATCTTGAAAATATAGTGGAATTGTTTGGAGGTTGTCCCGTGGTTTTTTTCCTCTATTTGGAGGTTTTTCCACGTTAAATCTTGGTGTCTTATTTCTTGCATATTTTATTTATTTGGGATATTCTTAGTATGTTATGTAGTCGCAGTTTAATCTGATCTTCCACATCAGAAAAGAATTATTCCTGTTTTATTGCAAGAGATTTTCTTTTGTCATTCTTGAATTGCTGGGATTGAGATTATTATTCACCATTTTACCTTGATATTTTAATTTACATCTTCCGCATTGCGCATCTGAGCCCAACAAGTGGTATCAGAGACAGGTTGGGCTCTGTATCGACCCGTATAAATTAAATGGAGGAGAACGTGGGTACCATGGTGAAGCTCACAGCAACAAATTACTCCATTTGGAAGCCAAAAATGGAGGACATACTTTTCTACAAAGATCTGTACGATCCTGTAGAAAAGGGAGACAACAAGCCAGATGACGTGAAGGATGACGATTGGAAAAAGTTACACAGAAAGGTTGTCAGTTTAATCAGACAGTGGGTGGATATCAGCATATTCCACCATGTTGCCACAGAGTCGAAAGCCCATACTTTGTGGAACAAAATTGAACAGATGTACCAGAGGAAGACTGTACAGAATAAAGCTTTCGTCATTAGAAAGCTTGTAAATTTAAAATATCGGGATGGAAGATCAGTTGCTGAACACTTGAATGAGTTTCAAGACATGGTGAACCAACTTGTTACCATGGAAATGAAACTTGATGAAGAGCTGCAGGCGCTGTTACTTTTGAGTTCTTTACCGGATAGCTGGGAGACTCTGGTGGTCTCGTTGAGCAACTCTGCCCCTGAGGGAAAACTGACTTTGACCCAAGTCAAAGACAGTATGTTTAATGAAGAAACAAGGAGAAAAGACTCAAGGGCAAGCAGCTCCCAAGCTCTGGTTACAGAAACCAGGGGGAGAAGTAAAAGCAGAGGCCGGAATAGCAAAACCAGAGATAAATCACTATCTCAACCCAGGAGAAAGTTCAAGTGTTATCACTGCGGTGAAGAAGGGCATATCAAAAGAAACTGCAAAGCCTGGAAGAACAGAGGTTGGAGAAACAACAAGGCAGAGAACGATGAAAATACCGCAACCCCTGTGATCAATGGGGAAGTGGTGTTGCTCTCTGTTGAAGAAGAAGAATGTCACATTGCAGATTCATGTGTTGAATGAGTCATTGACTCAGCAGCAACATACCATGCAACCTCTCACAAGGAATTCTTTTCTCTATACAAAGAAGGAGACTTTGGTAGAGTAAAGATGAGCAACAACAGCGTTGCAAATATTGTGGGAGTTGGTGATGTGAGCATTCAAACCGAAATTGGGTGCACAATAACACTGAAGGACGTACGACATATACCAGACTTACGTTTGAATCTGATCTCTGTGCATGCATTGGATATAGCAGGCTATACTAACAGTTTTGGTAACGGCACGTGGAGGCTTACCAAAGGATCATTGTTAGCTGCTAGAGGTACAGTGAGATCGACACTGTACAGAACTCAAGTGAGGCTGATCAAGGGTGGATTGAATGCAGTCGAAGATGATGCTTCGCCAAATTTGTGGCACAAAAGACTGGCTCATATTGGTGAAAAAGGATTACAAATTTTGGCAAGAAAGTCTCTCATTCCATTTGCCAAAGATTCAAAACTAAATCCTTGTGATTATTGTCTCTTTGAGAAGCATCATAGAGTGTCTTTCAGCAAAACCTCGAAGCTGAAAGAAAATGTGTTGGAGATGGTGTATTCTGATGTATGTGGACCCATGGAAGTGGAGAGTCTCGGTGGTAGCAGATATTTCGTGGCATTTATCGATGATGCTTCACGAAAATTGTGGGTGTATTTCTTGAGAACGAAGGGTGAATTTTTTCAATACTTCAAAAGGTTTCATGTTATGGTGGAGAGACAGGCTGGTAAACCTTTGAAGTGTCTTCGCTCAGACAATGGGGGGGAGTATACTTCCCATGAATTCAAGAATTATTGTGCCGAGCATGGCATCAGGCATGAGAAGACTGTACCTGGAACCCCACAACATAATGGTGTGGCTGAAAGAGTCAATAGAACCATTATGGAGAAAGTGAGGTGTATGTTAAGAATGGCTAAGCTACCTAAGCCATTCTGGGGTGAAGCTGTTCTAACGGCGTGTTACCTGATCAACCGATCTCCATCTGTTCCTTTGGGCTTTGATATCCCTGAGAGAGTATGGTCCGGACATGATGTTAAATACTCTCATCTAAAGGTGTTTGGATGCAAAGATTTTGCTCTCGTTAGCAAGGAACAGAGACGAAAACTTGACGATAAAGCCATTCCTTGTATATTTCTGGGCTATGCAGATGAGGAATTTGGCTACAGGTTATGGGATCCAGAAAATCGAAAAATTATCAGAAGCAGAGATGTAGTGTTCCATGAGCAAGAAACTATGTCTGATTCTGCTTCACCAGAAATAAGAAACAAGGTGGAAAGGTGGATCTTTCACCAGTCAAACCTCCTGGAGATGCCACAACAGGGGGAGAGTGTGATGGAGAACTCAGGGTTGATGGTGAGCCAGCAATAGAAGATGGTGATAGTGAAGGTGTCGAGCAAGAAGACCTCGAAGTTCCGCCTCAGCTCAGGAGATCAATCGAGCGATCCAACCATCTACGAGATACCCTAGTTCCACGTATATTACCATCACTGAAGAAGGGGAGACATAAAGCTTTGAAGAAGTACAGACTCATAAGGATAAATCTCAGTGGATGAAAGCTATGCAAGAAGAAATGGATTCACTGATGAAAAATGAAACTTATGAGCTTGTGAAGCTTCCGGAAGGCAGAAAAGCATTGAAGAATAAATGGGTGTTCAAGCTTAAAAAAGATGGTGACAAGCTGTTGAAGTACAAGGCTCGCTTAGTTGTGAAAGGATTTGGACAAAAGCGAGGAATAGACTTTGATGAGATATTCTCTCGGTTGTTAAGATGAGCTCTATTTGAGTAGTACTCGGATTGGTGGCTAGCTTGGATCTGGAGCTTGAACAACTAGATGTGAAGACTACATTTCTTCATGGAGACCTAGATGAAGAAATCTACATGGAGCAACCAGAAGGATTTGAGAAGACTGGAAAGGAGCACATGGTCTGCAGATTGAAGAAGAGCTTGTATGGACTGAAACAAGCTCCAAGACAATGGTACAAGAAATTTGACTCGTTCATGGCGAGTCATGGATATACCAAGACTGATGCAGATCATTGTGTGTTTGTTAAGAAATTTCCAGGTGATAAGATCATTATCCTTTTGTTATATGTAGATGATATGTTGATAGTGGGACATGATATGAAGTTGATTGGTGATTTGAAGAAGGAATTAGCGAAGTCCTTTGAGATGAAGGACTTGGGCCCTGCGAAACAAATTTTGGGCATGCAAATCATGCGAGACCGAAAATCCAAGAGGTTATGGTTATCGCAAGAACGGTATGTGAATCGGATTCTGGAAAGATTCAACATGAAATCGGCTAAGGCGGTCAATACACCGTTGCCCAATCACTTCAAACTCAGCAAACAAAGTTGTCCTACGAGTCAAGAAGAAAAAGAAGCTATGGTGGATGTTCCATACTCCTCGGCAGTCGGGAGTTTGATGTATGCCATGGTGTGTACTAGACCGGATATCGCTCACGCGGTTGGAATTGTTAGCAGGTATCTTTTCAATCCTGGGAAGGATCATTGGGAAGCTGTAAAGTGGATCTTGAAGTACCTAAAAGGAAGTGCAAATAAGTCCTTGAGCTTCGGCAAAGGAAACCCATTTCTTGAAGGCTATACAGATGCGGATATGGCAGGTGACCTGGATAGTAGAAAATCTATTTCAGGGTTTGTGTTTACATTAGCAGGGGGAGCTGTATCTTGGCAATCTAAATTGCAGAAATTTGTTGCCTTGTCAACTACTGAAGCAGAGTATATTGCAATGACAGAAGCAGACAAAGAAATGCTTTGGTTGAAGAGGTTTCTTCAACAATTGGGAATGAAGCAAGAATGGTACGATATCCACTGTGGTAGTCAGAGCGCACTGGATTTAAGTAAGAATGCGATGTACCACTCTCGCACGAAGCACATTGATGTAAGATATCATTGGCTACGTCAAGCAGTGGAAGAACAACAGTTCAAGTTAGAAAAGATTCACACTGACGAAAATCTTGCTGACATGATGACAAAAGTTGTAACAGGAGGAAAGCTTCGGCTTTGTGCCGAGTTGATCGACATGGAATGCATGTGAAGAATTGCAGAATGTATCCCTTTGGCTGGAGGGGGAGAATTGTTAGATCCAGCCAAATTAAGCCAACCCATGTGAACAATCAAACAAACAAAAGTTGGCACCAAATTTAAAGAAAAATATTAAATCTTGGTTAGTGTGCCAAATTATTAGTGGTTGGACAATTTTTTGGTTGTGCAGGTTACCAAAAATGTTGACGAAGTGGAGCATTTTCTCCCTATAAATAGGGAGTCTTCAGCAGATGAAAGATGCACCAAGCAGAAGAAAAAAGAGAGAATAAGAGAGCAGAAAAAATATTTCTGTGTGTGTTTTTTTTCAGTGAGATAAAAATAGAGTGTTCGAGTAAATCCTGTGAGTGTGAGAAAAAAATACACCGGGTTGGGTATCAACTCTATTACTTCTTGTTTAAGAGTGGGGGTCTCACTGGGTCACTATATTTTACATTTCTAGTGTAAGGGAGTTTGAAAAGATATTGTAATTATCTTGAAAATATAGTGGAATTGTTCGAAGGTTGTCCCGTGATTTTTTCCTCTATTTGGAGGTTTTTCCACGTTAAATCTTGGTGTCTTATTTCTTGCATATTTTATTTATTTGGGATATTCTTAGTATGCTCTGTGGTCGCAGTTTAATCTGATCTTCCACATCAGAAAAGAATTATTCCTGTTTTATTGCAAGAGATTTTCTTTTGTCATTCTTGAATTGCTGGGATTGGGACTATTATTCACCATTTTACCTTGATATTTTAATTTACATCTTCCGCATTGCGCATCTGAGCCCAACACTTACACACCACATCACCTTGGACCCTTCTAGGGTCGAGGGTGGAGATCAAGGGCGAGCCAGAAATATTTTATACTATGGGCTGCTATAACTGATTTGTTAGGGAATACAACTGTAATAGCCCATTATGTTATTAATGTAAATTATGTGTTTAGTTCGATAATATTTATTTTATTATCGAATGTTATCAGTCAGGGTTAATTATTCTAAGTCATGATTATTCGAATTAATTTTCGAAGTCAAGTTTCGACCGAAATTATCTAAGTTCGGTCAAGATTCTAGCCTAAGTTAAATTTATACTTAGAATATTTTCCAAGTACTATCGGCTATAATTAGCACAAGCACGCTCGTTTGCGGTCCATGATTAGCCTAATAGCACGATTATGCGCACGTCATTGCTAGTAAGAAGTGCACGATTAGCTTGGCATAAATTGTACTTAACTTTGTCCAAGCTATGCTCAATTGCCGAGAGATTAATATATACTACACGCCCACTTAGTTAAGTTTAACCAATTATTTCTAGCTTAAAGCCAATTAAGCTTAGTTAACACAAATGTTAAATTGGCGTGAGCTATTGTGCAAGTTGCACATATGCCATCATTCTACTTATCTTATGTGGCTTATAGTTAGTATGTGAGGTAATGACTAAGCAAATATAAATGCCACCAAGGCATGGTTGCATAGCAAATGGCACCACATCATTGGCCACATCTTTTAATCTTATATTACCAAATTTCTTCTTCCATTATTTATATAGAATTACCGTAAGCTTATGGACATGTAAAACCAAGCAAAAAGACTGAGTTTAGCAAGGAAATAAATAAGAGGTTAGTCTATATTTAACTATCGCAAGAGCAACCGAGAGGAAGAACCGCAAGTGCACACGCACACGGACGAACGATCTCGAGAACTCACGCACTATTGTCTGAGCAATTGAGAGGATACAACCATATTAACTCTCTTCTTATCTATTTATAATCATTTTTAGGTACCTTATGTGAAAATCATGTAGCTAAGCCCATGTACGGCACCATGTTTCTCTCGGTTGTGCTATTTAAGTCGTCTCGAGCTATGTTCATTTATGTCCGGCAACCCTAGTACAATTCATGTCATAATGGTCCTTATATGTCATGTTATGCTCAGTTATGTCTTAATTGTCGGGAGAAATTATTGAACGGCCGAGAGGATCGGTCGAAGTCATGGATCGTGCATATAGCACGGTTTAAGTCCATAGAACCATTTTTAAGTTATATTTAAGATCCTCCGAGCAAATTATGTATTATTGGTCATTTTATATTAAGTTATGATCATCCATGTTATAATTGTCGGAGAAAGTCGCCGGACGGCTAGCAAGGACCGGTCGTAGTCGCTTTGCCCGCACACAGCGGCCGCAGCATACCGGCAATCAGTCGAAGTCGGGCGGGTGATGTGGGTACGCCCAGTCGGGCATCGCGTATAGCCTCTGCCCGCAAAAGTCGTTAGTCGGCTAGTGCCCAGGGCACGCCGGCACGTCCCAGCACACGTCAGTGCGCTCAGTCACACACCAGTTGGCCTCGGCCAGTGCCCAACAGCACGCCCGAGCGCCATGTGCCGTCAGGGTCGCCCGATAGCGCTTGATTGTGACCAGTTCACGCCAGTCAGCGCCAATTCGCGCGTCCAAGTGTCTAGTCGCCTGTCCGCAGTGCCACTTGCACTTGGCAGTGCCCAGATGCTATGTTATGAACCCAGCCGACCGTCAGCAATGCTCAACAGTGCCTGATGGCCGTTCTATGTGTGCGCACGGTGCCAGTCGCCCCGCCAGCGCCCAAGTCAGGTTCAACTACACGCCAGTCGTGCGCAATCGTGCACAATTGTGCACAGTCATGCTCAGGTCAGGTCCAGTCGACGTCAATCGTGCCCGATCGCACGCCAGTATGCACGATCGTCCACGACCGTGCCCAGAGCTGCCCGGCCAGGCCCAGCAGCAGTCAGGCCATAGCCAGTCCACGCCAATGACCGCGCCCGGTCTTCAGCAGGCCAGCGCGGGACTGAGCCGGTTGGCCGGCCAGCCAGCGAACCGACCGGTTCAGACCGGTTTATCACATGTTTTAGTACCTGGTTCATGTTCATGTCAAAATTTCAGTTAAATTCCAGGTCCAGTCCGGTTTAGTTCAGTCATATCAGTCCAGTTCCATTTTAAACTAGTTCCAGCTATACTGATTAAGTCCAGGTGTCTTGTCAGTTCGAGTCGAGCATCTTAACATCTTAACAAGGTATTTTAATTAGTCTGAGCATAGTACTTAGTATTTGTTTATATCATGTTACAGTTTGATCAGTCTACAGTCATCAACACTACCATTTTCATATCGACAGTTCAGGTGGGGACTCAGACTGGGTCTTACATTAATTATAATTACTCTACCATGTTTGAGGTATGTATCATGCTATGTATCCGCTTAGAATGGTAGCCGGTCCAGGTGCGTAAACCCATTCTAGGTTCTAGTGGCTTTATCTGCCCACTAGAGTGTGCACATGGTGTCCAACACGTTTGTGTTGGCAGATATTGTAGCTATGCTACAGCTATGCTATGCCATGCCATGCCATGTTTTTATATTGTACCGGTACCACGTTTCTACATGCTATTGATCATGATATTGTTATTATATTCACTGTTTACTTTAGTATGAGTTCATGCGGAGCACAGTGGATTTTAGTGCTCACGCCCCATGTTTATCTATGTTTTTCAGGTCACAGAGTCAGACCGGAGGTGTGAGCTGACGAGCGGTTCGAGATCATGTTTATACAATTTTTGTATATATGTTTTGCCACGCTATGATTTCCGCTGACGCTACTGTCTTTTAAACTTATCTATTTTGATCCGATTTACAAGTCGAATTGTTATTATGATAATCCGTTTTTTTTCAAAGCTAAAATAAAGATAACGGATTTTTAAAGCAAAGTAATGGATTTTAGTAGCACTCCGAATCACGATTTCGCAAACTAATAAGTATTTTTAGAAAAGATTTTACAAAAATTTAACTCTGATATTTATGACATAGCGGGGTGTTACAACAACTCTGTTCAGTTCGTAAAAAGTCAATCTTCACTCATTCATATAGTAAAACCTAAAATGAAAAATTAATTCAAACAAACTAAACTTAAATGATTTCACTCGATTTATTAAATAATCGGAGACAACCTTTTTCATCTATTATACGAGCACAAGTTCGAATACGACGTATTCGACTCAATTTGGCATTACTAATATCACTATTGTCATGTGAAAATTCAAAGTATGATAGTTTTAAGTGTTTAACGTAAATTACAAAATGAATGAAAAACAAATTATTAAGAATATATCATTTTTTAATAAATCAAAAAATAATACTGCCGTGTTATTTGTTCTTGCCTACTTAAATTTGACATAAAAATATTATAAATTATTTCAATACTACTATGAGATTGACGTTTTATTATTAGGCAGGTCAATCCAACATACTTGTTATATAGTATTTCACTTAAATTGTGGAAGTCCAAATGTCATTTTATTGAATATACATTATTATTATTATTATTATTATTATTATTATTATTATTATTATTATTATTATTATTATTATTATTATTATTATTATTATTATTATTATTATTATTTTTATTACAACAACACCCCGGGAGGGTGGGGGGTTAAGGCCGAACCCCCAACTGTATATACAAAAAGACCCTATATGGGCTGGAAAACGCAAAGCTATAGTCCAATGTCCAAAAAACAACAGTCCAAATAAATGAAAACAAATAGAAACAAGAAAAAGAACGAGACAATATCAGTAAATAACACCAAAAAATGTGATCCTGGTCCGAAAGGGGTCCAGACAAAGAGTCAGCATCAGGAGGGAGCAGCAGCACCAAAAGGTAGGGCCGACTACCCAAATCTGAACAATGAGTATCTCATCTGGTCCATCCATATAAGGGTACGAAGGCGGAGAGGAATACCGTCAGGCAGAAGAATACGCCTCTGGGGAGGAGGTCCCAATGCAAGCAAGAAAATCAGCAGGTCGGTTCCCCTCACGGAAAATATGTGAGATCCGATAATGATCAGCCGAAATATGGCTCTAATCAGCATGAGTTGATGTTGAATCTGCTAAGTGCCCTTATGGCTAGAGGTCAAGAGTGTGATGAAAGCGGCAACGTCCAACTCAATCCAAATATGAGAGGAGATCGAAACAACAATCTGAATACCGACCTGAAGTGCCTGAACCTCCACGTCATAGCTCGAGAAGGCCCAAAGAGAGGCATGAAAAGCGGTAATAAGGGCGCCGCTATGATCCCTAATCAGGCCCCCACCTCGGCGGCTCCGGTAAGTCGGTCAAAGGTTCTGTCAGTGTTTAGATTAACCCAAAAAGACTTGGATTTTTAGCCAAACAACAACTCTGGGCGTGGATGTTGGACAGGCGGCAGCGGAGATGGTGCAAGGCGGTGAGGTGGTTGCAACCTGTCCAATCTCTCTGGTTAGTCTGCCCAAAGCAATGAGGAGAGAGAGAGATGTCGGTCAACCTGCAAAATAATATGGGAACACAATAAAAATTCCCTATGTTTCGCATTATTCTTTTCTGTCCAGGTGGCCCAAACAGGTGGCCCAAAGGATCAGACAAAGAATAAACAAGCCCACGTGGCTATCGTGTGTGATGTGTCTGAAAAAACTTAGAAGCTCAAAGGAATTATCTTTGAAGAGTAGGGATATATGAGTGTAACTGGTATAATGCTCCCACACTCTCCTCACTGTCGCGATCTCAAACAATAAATGGGTGAAGGTCTCCGTCTGAAAATTGCCGGTCTCAGCACAACAGTAGCAACACGAGGCAAAAAAAGAACCCCCTCGCTAGCATCACAGTATCAATCGATCGGCAGCGCAAAAGGATGCGCCATAGAAAAACAGAGATGGTCGGGGTAAGTAAGTCGGTCCTGATGGCCCCAAAAAGAAGGTTAGGCCGGTCACCCAGCCGTACTTCCCTCCAAGCCGAGGTCGTAGGAAATGCACCCGAAGATGTAAGTCTCCACCTTATAGCGTCCAAACCGCCCTCCGAGATGGGGATCTGTTGGATCTCATCTATCACATAGTCACTAAAGCCTGCTCCAGTACCCAGAATCCTCTCTAACCTATCTCTATCCCATGCCCCCTCCATTCGCAGGTCCTTCATCTGCAGAAAATGAAGATGGGTGACCTGTCTATTGCACGAAAGAGGACCCTCACCAAACCACCACTCATCACAAAAGCTAATGTTCCGCTCACCCAGAGTCCAAAATATGTGCTTCTAAGCACGTCTACCAACCATGGTGAACCGCCTCCACTGCCTGTTATCGCGGGCGGTGGCCGTCACCCTACAGGGGTGGGCTGAGCCTCTAAGACAGTACTTCCGACGAAGACATTGGGCCCAATGTGACTTATCCATCCTAAAGCGCCACCACAACTTATAAGAGAATTCATCGACGACATCTGAAAAGCGTCGGATCCTGAGGCGCTCCTAAGAGAAGAGGCGGCAAACGAAGTCCCACTTCACCCAGTAGACCTGTCACCCTCTCCTGGAGCCCTCC
Organism: Striga hermonthica; assembly: GCA_902706635.1. Taxonomy (NCBI): domain Eukaryota; kingdom Viridiplantae; phylum Streptophyta; class Magnoliopsida; order Lamiales; family Orobanchaceae; genus Striga; species Striga hermonthica. The sequence continues at coordinate 2,248,637 of CACSLK010027751.1, read as the reverse complement.
CCATGCCCCAAAAAATAACGAGCCAAGATCTGATCTAGCTCGTGAATAGTAGACTAGTAGGGGTTGAGGATCGTAAGGAGATGAAGCAGAAGGGTGTTGAGGGTTCTCTTGATAAGAGCAAGCCGACCTCTAAAAGAGAGGTTTCTGTGAGACCAGCCGGAGTTCCGGTCAATCATTCTCTGCCTGACTTCAGTAAAGTGCTCATGTGAGAGATGATCCTTGTACAGGGGGGCACCAAGATAGGTAATTGGGAGGTAGCCACGTGCAAAACCAGTGTTATTTATTAGACAGGTTAACCTAACATACTTGTTCTACGATATTTGTAATGCCCCATTTATTTGTGGTTTATTCAAGGATTATTATTGATGATTATTATTATTGCTATTATTATTAATATTATTGTTATTATAATTGGATGTCCAAATATTATTATTTGTCATATTATAATTATTTGTCTGAATGTATATTTTTATCATTAATATTATTATTTTAAATTATTGTGTGTATTATATAAATATGTCGGTTTTATTTGATTGTGACGAATCGATCGGGGATTTTGTTATCGTGTTGTATTTTGTTTCAGCTCGATTAAATTGGTTCTTAACCAATTTGAGTTAAATTCCACCTTTATAAATTATTTAGGGTTGGCCCAAATTTGTTTCTACCTAATTTTTGGCCCAACAAGATGTAACCTCGACATCTTCATCTCTCGCGTTTTTGAACCGGTCGTCACCTAATCTGCACTTTCGAATTCACGTTGCGACTTCTGTGGAGCGTATCCTCGCACGTTATCCATTTTCCTCTCTGACTGATCAGACTCTAATATATATATATATATATATATTCACCTCTTAAATCACCGGCCATCATCACCATCACTCTCGCCGTGAACTTGCAACTTCGCTGCCGGCGTCCTCTCATCACAGCTTGGTCGTCATCGTTCTGAGTAGCTTCCCACACGCCTGCTCTACTCGCAAGCCTTCCTCAAACCAGCTGCCATCCGCCATAGCCGAGGACACCATTAATTCCAGCGAGCTTCCTTGCGCCATCTTCGACGTGAATAGCAGTCCCGACGAGCCTCCTCTTTCGCGACCAACAGAGGTCATTCATGACCGAGAGCAGCATCCCGTAAACGTACGCGAGCCTACGTCCAGCAGCTTCGTCCTCCATTAACGTTGGGAAGAACAGCCACCTTCCGGCAGTCGTTCGGAGAACCCGACGTCCGTCCGACTGAAAAGCAACGTCCTTTTTGCATTCTCAGGCAGCCCCCAGTCCGTCCAAGCGAGCCGTTCATCGATCTTCGAAGCCGTTCGTCCGACCCGCTGTCGGGCCCGTTTCCCGTCTGATATCTCGTAGTTTCCTGAAGTCGGGTAATTTATTCGAATCCTCTTGTTAATACGGTCGTTCTCATATATCGCATGATAAATTTATATAACATATGGGCTACTGAATTCTTGTCTGAAATCGGATTCCTTTCGGTGTTTTATTTATGAATTTCAGAGAATCAATGTGCTTTGCTATGTGATTTTTCTGTACTCGTTTATTTGTCTTAGAGGCTGTTAGAATGAATGTATAACTGTTGCGTGTATGTAATATCCCACTCAGTTATTAATAAAAGTAATTATTTTAGTTCTGAGATTTGAAATATTTACTTTTATTAATAATGCTCGTTTCTAGTAGCGAGTCCAGTTATTAAGTTATAAGTTATAAGTTTGAATTTAAGTGAAAGTATTCTTGGTTAAATTTTATTTAGTAATCGAGCCAGTTCATTAATTAATTCCGGTCCGTTTATTCTTAGAAATGGATTTTATTAGTAGGGATTAATTATTTCGAGTTGTTTATGATTAATTTGACATGAGTGTCTACTTTAATCATTTGAGTAAAATAATTTATTTAGATTTTTTAGTCTATTTAAATTATTAGAGAGAAATGTGAAGGTTTTAAAATTTTCGGGTTTTTCGGTTTTCGATTGTAGTCGGAAGTTAAGTTCAATTTCACTTCCGGAAAATAAATTAAATTATTTCCTCTCTATATTTTTAGTAGATTACAAGATAAGAAAAGTTTTTTAGCATTAAAAGAAAAAATGCCAAAATCAAAAGAAGAAAATATGAAATTATTAGAATTTTCGATTTTACGGTAACTGTTCGTTTTAAGTCCGAATTCGGTTCCGTAAATTCTAGATTTTCCATATTTCACGAATTTTTTTTATGTCAATCAGATTGGGATCACATTATGGGGCCTTTTTAAGCATTGACTATAGATTGGTTAAGTTTATAAGTTAAGATTGCCATTTAATATCTTTATTTATTTTTACAAGTTTTGTTTGTTTATTTTGTTTATTTCTTCACTCAATCATCTTGTCCCCTCTTTTGTGGCTATAAATAGAGGCCTTAAATCAGATTATTTTCATCAAAGAAAAGTTTCAAAAGTTATATAACTCATTAGAGAGAAATAAGTTGTGGGAATTTTGGAGAGGTGAAGAATTAATTTTCAAGTTCAAATTTTAGTTTCAAGCAAGAAGAAGAAGGTAATAAGTCATTCTTTTAGAATGCTTTATGCATAATTTAAAGTGCCTTCATATGTGTTAAAATATGCTAAAGTTCTAGCCTTTAAGTATTTATAATCATGCCATGAAGTAAGAAGTTATGTTAGATCGTATGCATGATTGTTATGTGTTGTTTGATTTCGAATTAAGCATGCTATGTATAACCTGGTATATTAAAATTATTATGGCTACTTCTTGTGTAAATAATGAGTACATAGGAGCAAGAATCATGTCTTTTGGTTAAGTATAGCTCGAGTTATAGATTTTTAAAGTTTATCGTTCAAGTTGAATTTTATGTGCATGTTCTAGCAATGACTTTGAAAGTGCATAAGTTGAGATATATGCATGATAAAATTTTGAAATTTTGATGACATGTTTATATATGTTGAGAGCATGCATGTCAAATTTTAGAATTTTATGATGAGAAATCAGTCGTATATAACATCAAGAACACATCTATGTCGAGTTGAAGCTCTATAAGTTTATTTAGTATTTTTCTGGGAAGAGTTAGCCAGTTAGAACCGGTTATTTTAAATCCAGAAAAGTTATCCAAGTCAAGCACTTATTGAGAATATTAAGAGCATAGCAATTAGTATTTATTTGCTTATATTTTTATGTAGCTTGAGGAGTCAGCTACCAGAACAACACTTAAGATTTTCAAACAATTTTCGAGAAGAAAGGTGGGGACTCGGCCTTGGTATTACATTGAGTATAATAGTTAGATCATGTTCAAAGGTATGTATATATGTTATCCACTTTGGGTGGAGGCCAAAGTCCTTAATAAGCCATCCCGAGTTCTGGTGGAGGCCAAGGCCTTAATAAGCCATCAGAGTGTGCACACGGTTATCGACACAAGGGTTAAGAAGTTAAAAGTCTAAAGTTACCGGGCCAAGTGTCCGGGAAAGTAAAGTTTATATGTATATACCTGTGATCATGATATTGATATTATTATTAATGTTTATTTTAGTATGAGTTTTTGCAGAGTACAGTGGATTAGAACTCACGCCCCACTATTATCATTTTTCAGGAAACAGGGTCGGTGCAGAAGTGTGATGAGCTGTGGTGGTATTGGTCGTGGATTGGATTAAGTTTCTATTGTGGATTTTTAATAAGGTTTCGGTTTGTATGCCATGCTTGTAAGATTTCTGCTACGTTTTTTCAAGATTTGAACATGTGTGATTTAAAGTTGTGATTTAAATAAATTATCGGTTCGTCAGAACGAACGGGTTGAGAGTTCATACTTGTTCATTATTTTAAAATCTGGTTATTTATATCTAACCAGTTGTTAGACAAGCTTTAAGGAAGCAAATTTTAAAGCACATAAGTTTTAGTAGCATCCCGAGTTAAGAAGGTTTCGAAAAATTTATAAGTATTTTTAAAATAAGTTGCGAAAAATTTACTCTGATAAGCGGGGTGTTACAGTGTATATGCCGAAATGAAGTATGTTCAGAACATGATTTCAATTTTGAATGAGAAGCGCTTACTGTCCCCGAAAATAGAGTCTGTCTTAAATGAGCTGTTTGGTATTAATGAGGAGGTGGATGTGGAGAAATGTGATATGGATATACAGAATGAAAAGTGCCTGATATGATCTAAAGAAATTCAGTATAAGGTTAAACACAGATGAAAAGTTTGAGAACGTAAAAGATGGAGTTGAAGTAGTATTTGATATCAGTTATTTGGTTGCAAATGAGATGGTTGTTTGAGAAGCAGTTGTGATTTTAATGCATATTAGTGTGGGTTTCTTTAGCCTTCCTTCGATTTAAGTGTTGAGTTAATGTCTAAGTAATAGCATGCTGAAATGGTTTTTTTTTTTTAGAGCCTTGATATCAGTTAAGCTAGCCTATATGTGTGCTTGTTTAAGAAGAAAAAGACAGTAAAATTCTGAAGTTTAAATTTATATGATGGCCGCTTTTGTTCTGTATTTGCTAAGCTTTTAATTGCCTTTCTATGAGCTGTTATATGCTTCGATTGTTAGAGGATAAGTATCAGTTTATATGTCTTAATTAGTATAAAGAGATAAGAAATGTTGGTTTTGAATAAAGAATAAGAAGTCTTGTTCAGGTGCTACTTGTTTTAATATTAAAGTGTTGTTTGGTTATTTGCTTATTGGATTGAGCTGCATAGTGAATTGTGTATTGTCTGAGGCCTTTCTATCAGTATTAAAACTTTATATATGTTTAAATATATTGAGAAAAAAGTAGTAAAGGCAAGAAGACTAAACTTTATGTATTCGGTGTGTTTAATTTTATTTATTTATTTTATTTCCTATATGTTGTGATTTTATGAGATTAAATTTCTGTTAATATGTGTTTAGTTGTGAGTTTAAATTGCTGTTATGATATGATTTAAGTTTGGTCCTATTCTGGAAAAATGTGATTTACTTGTCAAATTTCTCAAAATATTAGTTGGACTAAATGATTATTATGATTAATTGTTCATGTGTTGACTAGTAATTTTAGGCTATTTTTACTTAAATGTAGGTGTTGGAGGAGTCGAATATCACCGACCTACCGAATTATTTGTGTACTTTTTCTACCTAGACATCCAGGTGGGTACAATTGTTGTATATATATTTATCGCACTTGTTATTTCGTATAAATGTTCGTCTCGATAGTTGTTGTATGTCTGAGAACCCTAGTCTAAGTGTCCTGCCGATAGTGCCTTTGATGAATGCATAATCAGTAAGAGGTCGCCTGCCCGTTGCATCCGGGAGGGACGCCCCATGTCATTGAATCCAGAAGGGGATAAATAGCTCTACTGTCTCCTAGAAAGGATCCTATTCCCGTTGCATCTGGGGTGGGAATGTTTCCGGTTACTTCCTTGCCAATGTCTGATCGGAAGGTTGTTGTACGTACATAGGAGGTTTGCGATAGGGCCATATAGAGAGTTAGAGCTTGGATTCTATGCATACTCTATTTATGGTATTGAATCTTTATGCGAGATAGACTTATGCGATATTGGTGAGCATAGCAGTTTTGCTCACCCCATTATTGTTTGTTTTGTCCTCTTGTTTTCTCTTCCTATCTTTAGGTTGAGCATTGTTGGCAGCGACAGCGAGAGACGAGCAAGTGGTGGTCATTGGATCGTCATGTCTTTGCTTCCGCATTGTCGATTATGGTTAGATAATTATTCATGGATTACGAAGCTTCCGCTTAAACGTTTTGAACATGTTGATGGGATTATGTTGAAATCTCTTGACTTTGGTTTTGAAAACTTATTATAACTTGGTTTGATTATCATGTTGTTAGAGATGCCTGTGTAGGTTCTTAAGGTTGGGTTTTAATTGTTATATTTGTTTAATAGTTAAGTAGCGCCGTTTAAGTTCAAAGTTTTAATTTAGAATTTTGCGAAAAAATTATTCTCATTTTTATAAATTTATTCGGTAAACTTTTTAAAAATAAAAACGGGGCGTTACAGTATGGTATCAGAGATAGCCTGCGTTTCTGTAGACTATCTCTAGTATTTATGTGTAATGACCATTGACCACTCGCTTTCATCTCGCTGCGCCAACTCGAGGTATGAGTTTATTGTTTTGATTATTATTATTGGGGCTCAGGACCTATCCACCTTGTGGTATTTTAAATTCCGGAGTATAAGTAATGAACTCTAGGAATGATTTATTTGTGCTAAACGCTTCAGATTATTTAATGTAGAATCATGGATTGACGTAATACTCACAATAACAGGCAGCCATCCCTGTCTCTATCCCCGCCTCCATCGCCTCGTCAGCAGGCTCCTCTCGACCCAGACCGAGATTTTTCGAGGCTTATCATTCAGTTCCAGGGCATGCATACGCCTACTTCACGGGAATGAGAGCCCCACTGCCGTGCTGGAGTGGATGAAGGAGCTAAATAAGATTTTCGCAGTACTCCCTCTCACTCAGGCACAACGCGTCTCTTTGGCTGCTTTTCAGATGAAGATGGACGCTTCTGATTGGTGGACTGACTACTAGACCCTGAGGCCAGTGGCAGAGCGCGATGCTCTCATCTGGGAGCGTATGAAGGAGATTGTTCGAGATAAATTTCTGCCTCAGACTTTCCATGATCGCATAGAGCATGAGTTTTGGCACCTCCAGTAGGGAAATGCTAGCGTGGACGAGTACACGCGCAACTTTACCCGAATGAGTATCTTTGCCGACGGAATGGTTAATACCGATGCAAAAAAAGCCAGTAAGTATTTGAAAGGGCTGAATCAGCGAATTCTCGAGCTTGTAGGGAGCCATGGGGCGATGTCTTACGTCGATACCGTGCTGCGAGCCCAGGAGGTGGAGAGTTGTTTGATCCTGAGAGCTCCAGTTCCCTCTTCTTATCATGATTCTCAGCCTACTCAGACTGCACCTCTACTCTTTTCCCAGCCGCCTGTCATCCCTCAGATTGCTTACCAGTATCCTGCTCCTTTCACTGCTGTTCCCCCATCCTCTAGCTCCGGAAAGAAGAAGAACGACCACCAGGAACCGCAAGAAGGGCAAGCGCCCTAACCATGGTCCCTGCCATCAGCCACAACAGCAGCAGCCCGTGGCTCAGAACATCCATCCCCTCTGCCAAATCCCAGCAGGAACCCACCCATGTAGAGCATGCGGTCTAGCCCACGAAGCCAACATGTGTCGTGCTGCCAACATGACTTGCTACAATTATCGGAAGAAGGGCCACTTTTCATGTACTTTTCCAGAACCACAGAGGCAGCATCAGCAGCATCAGCAGCAGCAGCGAGCCCCAGCTCGAGTCTATGCATTTACCCAGAAGGAGACCGACAACAATGCAGGTACAATGTCTAGCATGTTATCTTTATCGAATGTGCCTATTTATGCTTTATGTTATACTGGGGCCACACATTCGTTCATCTCTCGTCAATGCCTGTAATCACTGGGAATTCGTAGTGTTAGTAGAGTCGATGCTCTTGAGGTTTGCCTGGCCTCGGGAAAGACGATATTTATCGACATGATGGTACATGGACTAGAAATTTCGATCGGAGGCCGAACGTTGGAGGCAGATGCTTATATCATTGAAATGCCGGACTTCGACGTCATCCTCGGCATGGACTGGCTCACCCACTACCGTTCCGACATCCAATGTTTAGAGAAGGAGGTCACGCTTCACCCAACCGATGGAGAGTCGATCGTGTTTTACAGCGCTAAGACGAGGATCGTGCCAAAGGTCATTTCCTCCTTGAAGGCCATGAAGGGAATAACAAAGGGTAGCTGCCAAGGCTATCTAGTGAGCATGATCGGAGAAGGAGAAGAGGAGAAGGCATCACCAGGGGACGTGTAAATTGTATGTGAGTACCCTGATGTTTTCCCCGACCAGTTGCCGGGTGGACCGCCCGACCGACAAGTTGAATTCACCATTGACTTGCTGCCCGGAGCCGGACTCGTCTCAAAGGCCCTTACCGAATGGAACCAAAAGAGTTGCATGAACTCAAGACGCAAATCCAGGAGCTGCTGAACTTTGGTTTCATCTGACCGAGTGTTTCACCCTGGGGAGCCCCCATGCTGTTTGTGAAGAAGAGGGATGGTTCGATGCGTATGTGCATCAATTATCGTGACCTGAACAATTTGACGGTCAAGAAAAAGTATCGTTTGCCGAGAATCGAGGACCTCTTTTATCATTTGAGAGGAGCCAGTGTCTTCTCCAAGATCGATCTGCGGTCTGTTTACCATCAGCTGAAGATCAGGGGTCCGATATTTCGAGGACTGCCTTCCGGACTAGGTACGGCCATTACGAGTTCGTGCTTATGCCATTTGGGTTGAGTAATGCCCCTGCGGTGTTCATGGACTTGATGAACCGTGTTTTCCATCCGTACCTAGACCGCTTTGTCATCGTCTTCATTGACGCCATCTTGGTGTATTCCAGGGATATAGAGGAGCATAAAGAGCATTTGAGGATAGTGCTAGAGACCCTTCGTCGGGAGAAGCTCTACGCGAAATTCTCCAAGTGTGAGTTTTGGTTGGATAGGGAGGCTTTCTTAGGCCACATTCTCACGGCCCGTGGAATCGAGGTAGATCCGGGAAAGATTGAGGCCGTCAGAAAATGGGAGACGCCGAAGAATGCTAGTGACACAGGTTTCTGGGACTGACAGGATATTATCGACGTTTTATCGAGGGATTCTCGAAAGTGGCCCAACCGCTGACGAACTTAACTAAGAAGAACACCAAGTTCGTGTGGAGCCCTTAGTGTGAGTCAAGCTTTCTGGAGTTGAAGAAGAGACTCACATCCGTGCCTGTGTTGACTATACCCAATTCGACTTTGGAGTTCACTATTTATAGCCATGCTTCGAAGATGGGTTTAGGCTGTGTGTTGATGCAGCAAGGGAAGGCCGTGGCTTATGCATCGAGGTAGTTGAAACCTCACGAGGTGAACTATCCGACCCATGACCATGAGCTTGCAGCAGTGGTTCATGCGCTTAAGATCTGGAGGCACTATCTCTACAGGGGAAAGTGCGAGATCTTCACGGACCACAAGAGTTTGAAATACATCTTCACCCAGAAAGAGCTCAATATGCGTCAGAGACGGTGGTTGGAGCTCGTGAAGGACTACAATTTCACAATTAGCTACCATCCAGGGAAAGCTAATGTGGTCGCCGACGCGTTGAGTCGGAGGAACCACAGTGCACTAAACTTCTTGATTTCGCGAGAGGAAGAGTTAGTCCGGGATTTCGAACGGCTGAAGTTAGAGATCGTGGAGTCCACTTCGATAGCTAGTGGTGTGCTGGCATCATTAGTTGTGGGGCCGACTTTGCAAGAGAGGATTATAGTCGAGCAACCGAACGACCGATTTCTTTGTCGGATGGAGTTGGCATTAGCTGGACAGATTGGAGGTTTTGCGGTTTCAACCGACGGTGCTTTAGTCTTCGAGGGGAGGCTTTGTGTTCCGAAGGTTTGGGAACTGCGACGTGAGATTCTGAAGGAGGCTCATAGTGCTCCTTATTCCATTCACCCTGGTAGCACGAAGATGTACCAAGACATGAGGAAGACCTTCTGGTGGCGTGGTATGAAGCGCCAAGTAGCAAGGTTTGTGAATGGTTGTCTAGTGTGTCAGCAAGTGAAGGCTGAACACCAGAAACCAAGAGGCCTTTTGAGTCCGCTTCATATCCCAAGTGGAAATGGGAGTGTATTACCATGGACTTCGTGGTAGGCTTATCGAGGTCGAAGAAGGATCATGACTCCATTTGGGTGATTGTGGATCGACTTACGAAGTCAGCCCACTTCTTGCTTGTCAGGACGACGATGAAGGCTAGTGATTACGCCGAGTTGTTCACTGCTGAGATTGGTCGATTGCATGGGGTGCCCGTGGAGATTGTGTTTGATCGAGACGCGAAGTTTACTTGTCAGTTCTGGAAGACGTTGCACCGAGCCATGGGGAAAAGATTGGAGTTCAGTACAACCATTCATCCTCAGACAGATGGTCAGCCGGAGTGAACGATCCAGTACTTGGGAGGATTCGCTGCCATTGGTCGAGTTGACTTATAATAATAGTTATCATTCTTCGATCAAGATGGCACTGTACGAGGCCTACGGGCGAAAGGTTCGAACTCCCCTCTATTGGGATGAAGTTGGAGAAAGAAAGATTACGGGCCCAGAGTTCATTCGTAGGACTTTGGAACAGGTTGATGAGATCCGAAAGAGGATCAGGTCTGCCCAAGGGAGGCAGAAGGTTTTTGCCGACCAGAAGAGGCAGGAGCATGAGTATACCGTAGGTGATCACGTCTTCCTGAAGGTCTCGCCCATGAAGGGTGTGATTCACTTCGGGAAGAAGTGGAAGCTTCGGCCTCGCTATATCGGGCCTTTTGAGATCCTCGCTCGAGTCGGAGACTTGGCGTATCGACTAGCTTTTGCACCGGACTTGTCGGGAGTGCACGATGTATTTCATGTCTCAATGCTGCGTAGATATGTACATGATCCCAACCATGTGGTGAACTTCGGCAAGCTGCAGGTCGAGCGAGATCTCACTATGAGGAGGTGTCGGATGCCGTACTGGACCAGAAGGTCCATCAGCTGAGGAACCGGGCGGTGAGTTTGGTGAAGGTGCTATAGAGCCGACACGACGAGACCGAAGCGACTTGGGAGATCGAGGCCGAGCTTAGGAGGAGATACCCGAACTTCGCTTTTTGATCCCCTTTTTGTACTCTTTTGTATTCTAGTGGATTTGTTTTCTTTCGAATTCCGAGGACGGAATTCTTTGTAAGGTGGGTAGACTGTAATGCCCCATTTATTTGTGGTTTATTCGAGGATTATTATTAATGATTATTATTATTGTTATTATTATTGAATGTCTAAATATTATTATTTATCAAATTGTAATTTTTTGTCTAAATGTATATTTTTATCATTAATATTTTTATTTAAATTATTGTGTGTATTATATAAATATGCCGGTTTTATTTAATTGTATCGAATCGATCGAGGATTTTGTTATCGCGTTGTATTTTGTTTCGGCCCGATTAAACTGGTTCCCACCCAATTTCAGTTAAATTCCACCTTTATAAATTATTTAGGCTTGGCCCAAATTTGTTTCTACCTAATTTGTTTCTCGCGTTTTTGAACCGGTCGTCACCTTATCTGCACTTTTAAATTCACGTTGCGATTTCTGTGGAACTTATCCT
>CACSLK010027751.1:2180184-2218076 GCA_902706635.1 Striga hermonthica | reverse complement strand
GCCGGCCGTCCGGCAATATTTTCCGAACAACATGACAAAAAATAGCATGACATGAACATATAAACATATACTTGCTGAAAACCTGAAATTTCACATGAAGGCTTGAACTAAGGCCGCGGCGGCACGCCGTGCACCGCCGACGGCGTTGTGCCGTTCCTCGACCGAATCACATAATCTCTCGGCAGTTCACATATATTGAACTTAAACATGACTTGCTGAACATAATAACTCATAATGGTCGGAAAGCTTGAACATAACATGCAATAGTACTCGGGTGGCCCGTGGTGCGCACTAGGTGTGCGACCACACCCCTCTCGGACAAACTCCCGATAACATGGCTAATCATCCGAACACTTAAGGTAATCTAAACATGACATTGCATATAAAAGCTATACGTGCGAGAATGGTTCGGAGAAAAATAACTTGAAACATGACATGACGTAATGGTACGGCTCTCGCACGGCTTAATACATATAAACACGCATGCATGCCAAATAAAATCAAATCTTTAAAAACATGATACTCTCGGTCACAAATCGATGGGAACTTACCTCTTGCAAGCCCTAGGGACTAACTCTCTAACTCCCGTGCGTGACCGTGACCTCCGCGTGCGTTACCGACCTTCCGCGTGCAAGCGTTGCGTGTGTTGAGTGTACTCGGACTGCCGCGTACGGTACTTGCTGGTCGCGATGACCGTTGAGCAATGCGTGATGCTGACTGCCGAGACGGACTGCTGCTACGCGCGATGGCTTTCGGACGCGTAATGGCTCGCGGCGTGGCTGTTTTGTGCGACGGACAACGTGCGATAGCTACTAGCCGAGGGAGTACTATAGGCTAAAATGATATGCTGAGTAATTCTAAGTGTTGGAGAAAAATGCTTGAACTTAGCATGCAAAGAGGATGAAAAGGAAAAACTTCCTCTAACTCATAACTTATAAAACCGAAGGCATGATGTGGGTGAGGGGGGGGGGGAAATTCGGTCAAAGCATGGACAAGTGGCCTCCATGCCACCTTCTCACTCAAAGCTCACGTGGAAGTGCCCAACAACAAAAGGCACGGCCTTTTACGAGGACAAAAGGGACAAGATGGTGCAACTCCCACGCACATGAGGACAAAGGGCGTGCGCACGGACTACCACAAGCGCTTTGGACTCTCCGCCTTCTAGCATAAGGACAAGGGTTCGCACGGCAATTAAGGACGCAAGAGGACAATGAGGCGCACGGGTTCCATGACTTGTGTTGGGCGGAAATCTCGAACAAGCGCACAAGCACATGCACGGCTATAGACTCGGACCGAAATGCACCAACACTTATACACACGGCCTTAACACATGAACTTAGCAATGTGCACGGTTATGCACATGAACTCGGAATAAAATCCGTACAATTACTAATCTCGTGATTAAGTTAAATTAATCACTTAATTGTGTTTAATTTTCCAATTAAACATAATGCTTAATTACCAAAATTATTTCGAACGTAAACGGTACGTCGAAAATATTTTCCGGTAATTTTGACTGAAATAACTGAAATTAATTAATTCCGAAAAATAATATCGGAACTAAATATTATTATACTGATAAAAAGTCGGGATATTACAGTCTTGAACCTTTCTTGAATCCAGGCTACATACTTGACTATTTCTTCAATCAACTTCCATTATGGTAACGCCAAACACTTTTGGACTTGTCACTTATGACTCAGAACATGACTATGTGGCACATTGCATGCGATGTACCCACTACCCGGGCCCTCCGGGTGTGGAACATTTACATGCTTGTACCTACAATGTCAATATCACCACATTTCACCTATCGAGGTGAATTATTATGTCCTCAATAATGCTGACCGACACAACTCAACTTCACAATAATTCATTCTTCAATTATTGCCGACATCTCATATCAGATTTCTGCCGCATTAATTGCATACCGACTGCATGTTCTGACATTAGGAATATAATAATGCCAAACTCTATCTCCAGAAACTTACCTTATACGCTTCGATCTTCTATAAACCGGCTCGCTAATCCTTCAGTCTTCTTCAGCAATGGTCCGAAACAACAAATGGATTCGGTACTTTCAAATATTCGCAAATCATATTCCTTTCTTCCTTTTAATATCATAAAAAGGATTTATCGATCTCGAGTGGAAAGATTGAGAGTGCTAATGATCTACAATATTCCAAATGATATTCGATGGTTGATTGAAGCAAACGTCCGACTCTCTGGCGAATTTCCAAATTCTTATAAATATCTGTCTGGTATGGGTAGAAGTACTCTTGCCAAGAAACGTAGAGCCAAACGAATAGGTGGCTGCTATAAATGTGCTCGATCGAATTGCGATACTCGATGCAAATCGCTGGGGTTTGTGTCCATAAACTCAATCCAATAATATGCTCAATCTATATCTCAACTTAAAACAACTTAATTCTTATTCTCATTATTACACATAACTTATTCTCATATTTATCAACATATATGTTAATAACTTCTTAACTCATATAAAACATGAAGTTAAGATAAATAATTACCTCCTTCTTGAAAACTTGAACTTGAAAACATGCTAGAACTTGAACTTGAAAACTTTGATTCTTCACTTCAAAATTACCTCACTTTACTATCATTTCTACCACTCAAACTCTCAAATAAACTTATATAACTTTGTAATATTTCTTTGGTGTGAATATTCAGATTTGGAAGCCCTCTATTTATAGGCAAATTGTAGAATAAAATACTTTAGAGTGAAGAAATTAACAAATTAAATAATTTAAACTTGTAAAAATTAATCACTTTAAATATATCCTTACCTAACATTATAACATCAACTTTTCTTAATTAAATGCTCAAAATTAACTTTAGTTGCCACCAAAAACGAGTTAATGACAATCTGATCATTTCTGTCGGTCACACGACTCGTGTGACTTGTCACACGACTCGTGTGAGCTCACACGACTCGTGTGACTTGGTCACGCGACACGTGTGACAAAGCCGAACTTTTGTTGAATGATGCTTTGAGTCACACGACTAGTGTGACTTGTCACACGACTCCTGTGACTTCACACGACTCGTGTGGCTACCCACACGACCCGTGTGACTTAAAAAACTTCAATTTCTTAACTTATTTACCCTCAAAATATCTCGATTTTGAAGATAAACTGATACTTAACTGAATAGGATATTACAGAAAATGAACCAAGGAAAAGGGATCGGTTTGCAATAGTTTCCGACCGCTGCTCTCAGCTCTCTGCTAGAAAATTACACGTAATACGCGGACCTGCCACTCGTGTACAGACCACAAGCGGGCTCGTCGGTGTTCGGGGTAAACGTGGTCGGCTCGTTTCTGCCGCCGCTGCTCGGTGCGAGCTTACGGTTTGTGACGGCAGAACAGACACGAACGGGGACCCGCCTCGGCTCGCGGTTGCTGTCTGGGTGGCTCGAATGATGGAGCCTGAGCAGCGGGTTTCCCACGGCTGGTCGCGTTTGATTTCGGACGATGGCCCTCGGGGACTTCTCGGTTGTGTGCTGGTTCTCGCCGGAAATTGGTTCAATCACACCGCTGGTGGCTCGTCCTCGTCACTGGTGGCGCTTAACCTGACGTGAAGGGTCTGTCGTTGGTTGTTCCTCTGTTCGTTGAAAATCTGGCGAGTCGCAGCGAGGCGAGCCCGTCGTCGGAAGTTGAGGCTCGTGAAGGTCGAAGCCCCTCGGAGGTCGACGGTCGTGGCTGGAAGTCGAAGGTCCCCGCAATTGCCAACGGGCGGGCTGACCAGAGCAGTCGTCGAAAGCTCGAATTCGCCGAACAATTGGTCAGGGCTAGAGAGTATCTGGCGCCCGACGAAATTCGAGGCCCGATGTCGCTGGTCAGAGCTTTAAAGGTCCGGTGGTTATCACTGCTACGTGCTCTCGATTCCATGGGGAGATATTCGCTGGTGCGGCTACGACAAAGGGGCTCGGCAAGGGTTTAAATAGGGGAAAAAATTAGGGATTCTGCTTTCGTGGTGACGTGAGGGAAAGGGCCGAATTTCACGGTGATGGTTGGCTATGGCGACTGGATCTCTGATGGTGGCTAGATAATGGCCGAGAGAAGGGGGAAAATCGTTCATCTACGACTTGTTTTGGAGTAGAGCGAGAGCTGCTCATTCAAGAAGGAGATGGGCTGCAAAAATAACAAATTTTCTTGGGCCAAACTTTAAAATAATCAAATAGGCCAAAGACAAACATTTTGGCTGGGATTCATTACTCACAATGGCTAGGAAAGTACTCCAATTGGCCAAAGCTGATACACAAATGATATAGGTCGAAATATAATCCAAAAGATCGATTTAATTGGGCCAAAAATTAACAAATTTGAGCTGGAAATTAATTCCCGTTGAGCCGGAAAAAAAAAATTTGCAACGAGACTGAGAAATAAATTTACAGTCCAAAAGACGATGCGAGGAAATCGGATGTATCAATTTATTAACTGATTGACAACGAACAAATAAATAGTACGACGTATTAACTTAATTAGACGAGAACATCCAATTAGTAATAATAAATCCAAACGAGATATGACGAGCTAAAAAAAATATAGACAATTAATTTTAATAATAGTAATATACTATTAACAACAAATAATAGCAAATTGACATTTAATATCAATAATATAATAATATCTATGATATTAATAATAATAATAATAATAATAGTAATAGTAATAGTAATAAAGGCAATTAATAATAGCAATAATCAATAATTATCCTTCAATAATCCAAAATAAAATGGGGTATTACACGTTTATTTGTCTTAGAGGTTGTTAGAATGAATGTATAACTGTTGCGTGTATATGCCGAAATGAAGTATGTTCAGAATATGATTTCAATTTTGAATGAGAAGCGCTTACTGTCCCCGAAAATAGAGTCTGTCTTAAACGAGTTGTTTGGTATTAATGAGGAGATGGATGTGGAGAAATGTGATATGGATATACAGAATGAAAAGTGCTTGATATGATCTAAAGAAAATCAGTGTAAGGTTAAACACAAATGAAAAGTTTGAGAACATAAAAGATAGAGTTGAAGTAGTATTTGATATCAGTTATTTGGTTGCAAATGAGATGGTTGTTTGAGAAGCAGTTGTGATTTTGATGCATATTAGTGTGGATATCTATAGCCTTCCTTTGATTTAAGTGTTGAGTTAATGTATAAGTAATAGCATACCGAAATGGGTTTTTTTTTTTTTTTTAAAG
The DNA here is from genome assembly GCA_902706635.1 of Striga hermonthica. NCBI lineage: Eukaryota > Viridiplantae > Streptophyta > Magnoliopsida > Lamiales > Orobanchaceae > Striga > Striga hermonthica. Next base: position 2,212,855 of record CACSLK010027751.1, on the reverse strand, counting down.
CCTTGATATCAGTTAAGCTGGCCTATATGTGTGCTTGTTTAAGGAGAAAAAGACAGTAAAATTCTGAAGTTTAAAATTTTTATGATGGCCGCTTTTGTTTTGTATTTTCTGAGCTTTTAATTGCCTTTCTATGAGCTGTTATATGCTTCGATTGTTAGAGGATAAGTATCAGTTTATATGTCTCAATTAGTATAGAGAGTTAAGAAATGTTGGTTTTGAATAAAGAATAAGAAGTCTTGTTCAGGTGCTACTTGTTTTAATATTAAAGTGTTGTTTGGTTATTTGCTTATTGGATTGAGCTGCATAGTGAATTGTGTATTGTCTGAGGCCTTCCTATCGGTATTAAAACTTTATATGTGTTCAAATATATTGAGAAAAGTAGTAAAAGCAAGAAGGCTAAACTTTATGTATTCGATGTGTTTATTTTTTTTATTTATTTTATTTCCTATATGATGTGATTTTATGAGATTAAATTTCTGTCAATATGCGTTTAGTTGTGAGTTTAAATTGTTGTTATGATATGATTTAAGTTTGGTCCTATTCTGGAAAAATGTGATTTACTTGTCAAATTTCTCAAAATATTAGTTGGACTAAATGATTGTTATGATTAATTGTTCATGTGTTGAATAGTCATTTATAGGCTATTTTTACTTAAATGTAGGTGTTTGAGGAGTCGAGTCTCACCGACCTACCGAATTATTTGTGTACTTTTTCTACCTAGACATCCAGGTGGGTACAGTTGTTGTATCTATATTTATTGCACTTGTTATTTCGTATAAATATTCGTCTCGATAGTTGTTGTATGCTTGAGAACCCTAGTCTAAGTGTCCCGTCGATAGTACCTTTGATGGATACATAATCAGTAAGAGGTCGCCAGCCCGTTGCATCCTGGAGGGACGCCCCATGCCGTTGTATCCAGAAGGGGAAAAACAGCTCTATTATCTCCTGGAAAGGATCTTATGCCCGTTGCATCCGGGGTGGGAATGTTTCCGGTTACTTCCTTGTCAATGTCTGATCGAAAGGTTGTTGTATGTACATAGGAGGTTTGCGATAGGGCCATATAGGGAGTTAGAGCTTGGATTCTATGCATACTCTATTTATGGTGTTGAATCTTTATGCGAGATAGACTTAAGCGATACTGGTGAGCACAGCGGTTTTGCTCACCCCCATTGTTTGTTTTGTCCTCTTGTTTCCTCTTCCTATCTTTAGGTTGAGCATGTTGTTGGCGGCAGCGAGAGACGAGCAAGTGGTGGTCACTGGATAGTCATGTCTTTGCTTTCGCATTATCTATTATGGTTGGATTGTTAGTCATGGATTATGAAGCTTCCGCTTAAACGTTTTGAACATGTTGATGGGATTATGTTGAAATCTCTTGACTTTGGTTTTGAAAACTTATTATAACCTGGTTTGATTATCATGTTGTTAGAGATTCCTGTGTCGGTTCTTGTGGTTGATTTTTAATTGTTATTTTTATTTAATAGTTAAGTAGCGCCGTTTAAGTTCAAAGTTTTAATTTGGAATTTTGCGAAAATTTACTCTGATTTTTATAAATTTATTCGGTATACTTTTTAAAATAAAAGCGGGGTGTTACAATATTTTACTTAAACTAGTACGAAACTCATGTGTTGCACAATTAAGATATATTTATAAATTAAAATTTCTCTTTAAGTAATAGATAAGTATATTTGAATATATTCTTTCAGATTCACATTAACTTATGGTGAACATTAGAATGATATATTGCAATATAAAATAAAGATCAAATTTTCTATAAGGTAACATCCATTTTTAAAATATGCACCCGTTTTTCCCAAAAAAAAAAAAAAAAGTATATGAAATTATTTTGCACATTTTTTTCCGAATTTCATGTGTTATGATAAACATTCTTATAATAAGAAGTGAAACATTTAATTAAAAAGTCCAATTTACTATTTAAGTATTTTTCTAACAACCTTTTTATATTATACAGATTGTAGAATGCCAAATGTTGTTTAATTGAGTTGAGGGAGGCTATTCGTGCACCTCCCATCTTTTTATTTTCTTTCTGAAACTAGGAAAACTATGTTTTTTACTGATACTGTCGCTAAGAAACTGGGGTTTGCTGATAGAAGTCTTGCATACTGTGGATCCTGTTGGCTAAAGTGGGGGCCTTCTGTTACTATGGTGTGCTGAGGTGGAGGTTATCAGGGTGTTTCACTCAACTTTCTATGTGCAAGTTGAGTTCAGAATGGAGCAGAACAATACATCAGAATGGCTCATCTTTGTTTATGCAAGCACAAATAGAAATGTAAGAGGCCTGCAGTAGAGAGAATTTGAGCAGAACAGGGTGATATGGGGAGATAGATGGTGAATTGGGGGTGACTGGAATGATGTGTGTGGTCAGTTTGATAAGAGGGGTGGCAGAATTCGGTCTGTCAGGAGCTGTGAAGGATTCAACAACTTCATTGCTAATATGGGCATGCTGAAGATCAAAATGTAGGGACATCCCTATACTTGGGGCAATAACATGGTGGATGAAGAGTTTGTGGAGGAAAAATTAGATAGGGTCTTTGGGTCCCTGAATTGGTTGTCATCTTATCCTGATGCAAAGGTGATAACTAGTTACAGGAGCTCCTCAGATAACTCATTGCTTATTCTTGATTCTGGAGGCTCTAAATCCAAAATTCACAAGAAATTTGCCTTTGACAAAAGGTGGGTGAAAGCATAGGGTTGTAAGGAAGAGATAGCAAAAGCAAGGGGCACATATGTGGAGGGTACTCCAATGTACCAGGTGTCTGAAAACATTAGAAAGACTAGAATGGCTCTTCTCAAGTGGAATAAGCTTTGCAAATAAGAGAATGTTAATACAATTGCTGAGTTGACATTGAAGCTTGAGGAGATGAGAGCTCTGGGAGGCCAAAATAACTGGCTCGAGTGGGAGAAGATCAACACTGAATTGAAGAAATCTCAACTAGCTGAGGAAGAATATTGAAGCCAAAAAGCCATATCCAATGGCTAAAGGAGGGAGACAGAAATACAAGCTTCTTCCATGCTATCACTATGCACAGAAGAAAGAAGAATGCTATTACCCGTTTGATTGATGCACACAACAGAGTTGCTGATTCTCAAAGACATATTGAGGAATGCATCCATAGCTTTTACAATAATCTGTTCACATCAGAAAGCTCTAGTGGGGAAGCTGAGGTTCTTAGTCTGATTTCTCTAACAATCACAGAGGAAATCAATTCACTGCTTACTGCTCAGATTGAAGAGGAAGAAGTGAAAGCATCCTTGTTCTCTATGAATCCAAACAAGGCCCCTGGTTCAGATGGTATGACTCATTTATTCTTTCTACATTATTGGCCAATTGTTAAAGAAGATATGTGTGTTGCTGTGATGAGTTTTTTTAACTCAGGAAGAATTCTCAAAGGGTGGAATCACACCATTATAACTCTAATTCCTAAGTGTGATAACCCTTCAAATGCTAGCCATTTCAGACCTATCAGTTTATGTTTTGTATCCTACAAGATTATTGCCAAGATTCTAGCTGCCAGACTGAGGGATTGCTTGAAATGTTGTATTCATGAAACTCAGTCAGCTTTTATTGCGGGTAGACTTTTGACAGCTAATGTGGTGACTGTGCATGAGATCATTCATTTCTTGAATAGGCACATGTAGGGTAATAAATGATTTATGGCAGTTAAGCTGGTCATGATGAAAGCATATGATCGAGTTGAGTGGAATTGTGTTATTAAAGAATGCTGAAAATGGGTTTTCGCCCCTCCTTTGTACGATGGATCTTTATCTGTATGTCATCTGCAGCTTTTTCTTTCAATGTCAATGGTAGAGTATCTGGGCATGTCACTCCTTCCAGAGGCATTCGTCAAGGGGATCCTATATGTCCCTGTTTATTTCTATTGGTCTATGAAGTTTTCTCTCAATTAATTTTCATGCTGTCACTGAGGGCCATATGCCGGGTATAAGACTAGAGGGAGGACTGTGGTGTCTCATCTGCTTTTTGCAGATGATTTCGTCTTCTTCTGTGCTGCTGATTATGCTAATGCCAGTTCTTTGCTGAGGAATCTCTCCACTTATCAGTTGTTTACAGGCCAATGTGTGAATCTCCACAAATCATCTGTGCTTTTTAGTAAGAACTCCTCTACTTGGCTGCAGCTTGATATCTGTAATAGACTCAGAGGTATTACTGCATGTAGTTCCTCCAGATATTTGGGTCTACCAATGTGGATTGACAGATCAAAGAGGGAAGTATTTGAATTTGTACTGTCTGCTATGTAGAGTAAACTTATTAGCTGGAATAACTCCTTCTTATCATCTGCTGGCAAGGAGGTGCTCCTCAAAGCTGTTATTAATGCCTTACCAATCTTTGTGATGTCTTGTTTTTGTTTGCCAGTTAAAGAGATCTCCCAGCTCAGTGCTAGATTTTGATGGTCTAAGGGGTCTGATCAAAGGAAATGAGTCCATTAGGTGGCTTGGAATAAAGTCATTGTGCCCAAGGAAGATGGTGGCTTAGTTTTCAAAGATGTTAGAGTACTCAATGATGTTCTGATTCTGAAACAGATATGGAGACTCCTGGTGAAGCCTAACTCTCTTCCGACCAGAGTGCTTAAGGAAAAATATTTTCCTTCTACTTGTGTGCTGGAGGCTAAGAAGTCTAGCTCTGCATCTTGGCTTTGCAACTCATGGGCTAAGGTTCTATCTATTTATAAGCAGGGATTTATGAAGGAAATCAAGGATGGTCTGAATACTAAAATCTTCAATGAGCCTTGGGTGCCTGGGCTAAGTTCTGGTGTTCCTGCTATCTTGCCTAATGATTTGAATGTGCAGTTGACGTAGGTGCATGATCTCATTTTGGATAATGGTAGGAGCTGGAATAGAGAATTAACCACAACATCTTCACTCCAGAATCTAGTGCAGCTATTCTGAACATTAAAGGGCTTGATCCTGCAGGCAGAGACAGATGGATACGGAAGGAGGATTCTAAGGGTACCTTCTTTGTGGCTTCTGCCTACTCAACTGCAATGCTGAAGAAGATATTAAGCTTAGACAATCCTGGCTGCAGCACCTCATGTCAAACTGATAAGAAGGCAATGATGAGTTGGAATTTAAAAGTGAAGAATAAGCTAAAGCATTTTGTGTGGAAGTGCTTTTCTGATAGTTTGCCAGTGAATACTAATCTAGCCAGAAGAGGTATGGAGGTAGATATTTTGTGCTCTTGCTGCGGGGAGATGAGAGAAACTGTGAGCCATATTTTCTTTGACTGCTCTCGAGCTCGTAGGGTCTGGAAGCTAACCCCTGTTTCATGGGAAACACCTGCTTATCTTATTTCAGATTTTCGAAGCTGGTGGTGGTGGATTGCTGACATGAAGAAATCTCTGACTTCCGAAGCACAAATCCAACTTTCAACGTACATCCTCTGGTGGCTTTGGAAGTCACATAATCTTTGGGTCTTTCAAAGGATTTGGATGTCGGAGAAGGTAGTTGTTTCTTCGGCTTTGAGAGAGTGGTCTGAATTTCAGCAAGTTTATTCTCTTTAGATTGTGTTTTCTTCTTTGGGTTCTTTGTTTGTTGTTGTTTGGTTAGGGGACTAGGATCTTTGGTTCAGTGGTCCCTTGGGTGTGTTTTTGTGTTTGTTTTTTCTTGTTTGGGTGTGTTTGTTGGTTTCGGTGTGCACTAAAGGTCCCAATTCATAGTATTTGCCTTTAGTAGCGATTTGTAGTTGTGTTTCTAGCCCATCATTGGAGTGGTGCTCTTAGTTGGGGTTGTTTGTTGTGTCTGTAAGAGCTAGTTTTCTCTCCGAACGCTGTACTTATTTTCCGTTATGAGATTAGCTATCGTTCGAAAAAAAAAGAATATGCTATGCAATTAATTAAATTAATATATACATTTCTCATATTCAAATATCATTAATTTAAAAGTTAACAAGTAATTGATATATTTCACATATAATGTAATATATATAATATCAATTAATTGTATTTTAAACCAAACATTAAAAATGAAAGCAAAGAAAAAAATAACAAAGTAAGCTTTTTTTTTTTAAACGATAGATATTATTATAAATCAAAATGCACAAATGTGCGAATACAAACAGCCCCTAGCTGAATGGAACAACCAACATCTGAAAAAGTGGGAGGACATGTCAGAAGACCGCCTGGAATCCCGACTAGCAACGCTAGAATAAAAACTCGCAACTAAATTAACCAACTACACGAACAACTAAAACGACCCCAACAGGGTAATGCCCAAGTGTGAGATCTCAACAGGATAACAAGGTCACACTCGGGCTAACCGAGGCCAACTGCCCAAACCTAAAACACAAATTCTAGCCCTAACACAAACACGAACAACACAAAACAAAGACAACATATAAACAAAATACAAATAGCCCTTCCCCGAAAGACATGAGGGCCCAAACCAGCAGTGAACGGTCGACACAAGAAGGAGTCCTAGCGCGTGAAAGCGCTACCGAAATGTGCAACCGCCTATATAGTAGTTGAAACCGAGCCCCGAACAAATTCCCGAATCGACCCGTCTCCAACCGAGAGGAAACTAATCCAACCCCCACCAGTCCCTCCCGAACCCGTCTAACACCACTAGCCGAGCCCAAGAGAACCAAGCCCCCAGACCCTTGCCGCCTAACACCACTAGCCGAACGGGGGTGTGTAGGTGGCGCCTAACAAAGTAAGCTATAATCACAAAAAAATACATAAAAAGTTCGGGGGAAGGATACAGTCTGTTGATGTTTCTAACAGTAGATTATCTACACATCACTAATCTATGTGTATCTACAGTTAAAAAATCGACGAAACCATACTGTAACGAGACTGTAGCCTTCTCAAAAAGTTTAAATCATGTAAAAAAATATGTATAATTTTTTGGTTAAATACAAAATAAATTTAAATTAATATCGATTAAATATTTTTATCATATATATATATATATATATATAAGTTTGGCATTTGCCTTTAAAAGTAACTAAAGTCCTGCCTAAAATTTCAAAACTCACTAATCTTGGTATTTTTTCAGAATTTTAGAAAAATCTCGCCATTGATTCATTAATTTCGAATTTTAAAATTGTTTGAATTCGCTTATCGTAAATTTCATTAATTATGGGAACGATTTTGATTATGTTTCAATATAATAAAATATATTCCCTAATTAGATGATTCAGCTGCACAATCCAAATATTAGAATTATAAATTGCAATTAGCCTATGATATTTTTTTTCATTTACGGGATTTAGTAATTAAGGTAATCTTTAGAGCATCTCCAATGCTCAATATTGTACTGGTAAATTACATTCCATATCAACACATTTATTAATATCACAATTTTTCATCCTTCAATGTACAATATGATTAAAAATGTTGTGATGATGTGGACATAATTAATGTCTACAATTTAGAGAAGAATGTGGTTCATCCACATTCTATTCCACATTCTAGTTAGCCAATGAGGAGAAGAGAGATAATTATTATTACCATTTTTAAATTATTTAATTATTTATTTAATTTTATTAATTCATATTAAAATTTTATTATTTGGCAAGTAGATAATATTGTAATTAGGCAACATTGTGCATTGAATGTGCTTTCTTACTTTAATAGTTGTGAACTCAACATTTGTCCTACATGGTTCACGATCTATTCAATTTTTTGACATTTGTCAAAAAAATTTCTATAACAACATTAGAGCAATGGAGATGCTCTTATATTTTAAACTATATTTTAAACTGAAAGATTAAAGCATATGTGTAATCGTCCACGTAGCATATTTGTGTTTCATGTAAACTCCTTATTATGCGCAATTATTTAAAAAAAAAATATCAGTTTGTATTTTTCCGTAATTAATGGTTATAAAATATCATCAAGACTAATTTAAATTAAAATCGGTTGAAAGTAAAACTGATTAAAAAAATATACGATAGAATATAATTATAATCGGTTCAAGTTGTAATTGATAATTTAAAGTATTGTTTTTCATAATTAACTTATATCACAACAATATCTATTACTAATAATAGCATGAAGAAAAAAAATACAAAATAGCATTCCAATTTCCCGCTCAAATTTTTATTTTTTACTAATAATAGAAATGTTTTTTGAAACATTTCGGATTTTCTCTCCCATCACATGTTTTCCAATTCGAAATTAATTCCACCAAATCACTATATATTCGGTCAAAGTCCTAAATATATATATCCAGTCAAGACAAAAAAATTATTATATATTTTTGAAATTTGTGTATTATAAAAATAAAAATGAATATATATTTTACATATTCTATACATATCTGGTCAAAGAATACTATATTGAAAAGCATCCTATATAGAAATGGATTCGACAAAATATTAGAATTCTTAATCATTAATTTTTATTTTTATTTTTTTGAAGTGAAGATTTTCAAATTTAAAAAAAATCTTATTACATGTACAATAACAAATTTACCTTTTAAGAATTTTATCTATAGTTAACAACTAATCTCCTTATTTATCTAACAACTTACATAAACAAATTCAAAATATTAAAATTCTCAATCATCAAAATATTCTTTTTTTAAGTTATGATTTTCTAATTAAAGAATTTCTTATTACATGTACAATAAATGAAACGGAAATAGTTTGAGAAAATATTTAAAAAAAAACCCTTTACACTATCTGTCAAAATTTATTGTCCTTATTTATCATACCAACTTAATTTATCTCATCAATTTATTTTGGAAAAATGGTTGTCAATCAATTGACATAATATAAAAAATTCCAAAACATGGGGATCTCTTAATGATTCAATCTCCTTATTTATCTTACGACTTATTAACAAACCACACATATTTTTCAATAACAAAAATTCTAATCATCGATCACTATGAATTTGCCAATCAATTTTGAAGCTTTAATAATATCTTCATAGATCACAACGACTGATCATCGTCCTCCGGCCGCCATGAGCCGTGCACCTGGGACATGAGTCGTGCGCCTGGGACATGAGTTCGGCCGCCACAAATTTTGAAGCTTTAATAATATCTTCATAGAATTTGTCACCACGATTGATCATCGTCCTCCGGCCGCCATGAGTCGTGCACCTGAGACACCTGGCAGCCGAGCCGTCGTGTTCCGTGCACACTCCTGCGGTCGGTCGTTATCTCGCGGTGGTCCGTGGTCGATCGGGTCGTCGAGGTCCTTCGGTCTCGTTGACATCCGGCTGTCATGTTCTTCCAGGTTCATCCGCCATCATAACGATCAAAATATAATTTAAAACATTACATATTTTTGATCCTAGACCCACGGTTGGGTTTACTCATTTTTTTTACAAAATAATTAAATCTATCCAGTGTCCCACCGGGCGAATAATTATTACAAACATTCACAACCCAAAATTTCTCGATATGTCCGAGGCTTTAAAAGCGTGCAATAAATAAACAAGCACACATTTAAGGCCATAACAGTGGAAACACATTATCCTGCAAAATTGAGTTATGCAATAATATTCCACAAATACGGCTATCCTCGTACACACAGAATTCAAATAAGCCTCTAAAGTCCAAACATTGCACAAAATAGAATTAGGCCATGTACTCTGATACCACTTGTTGGAACCTATGAGGATCTCGAAATTATGCAAGTCACGGACTATCTACGAATTAAACCCTAACCAGAGCAGAACTAGAAGCGAGGGTTCAACGCGCACCATTTAATATTTTTACCGACTCTAACATGTTTTTGATTTCCGTTGTTGGAGATCGTCTGAAACATAGAGTCCGTTGGGCTGCCGGACTTGTCCTAGCCAATCACCGAATAGTTCCACATTGATATCGGATTGTCCCGGACTCGTCTCGAACTCACCAGAACTTGCCGAACCCGCTGGACCGCTCCCAGACCTGTCAGGGCTGAGTTGAGGTGACCTGGATGCGAGCTGGATCAACTTTGGTGCGGACTGGGCTCAATGGGATGTCCTAGGATGCTTCTTACACGTTGGGCATGATCTGGGCCGAACACACGCACTAATGGGCCGAGAAAAGGTGGGCTCAAGCGAGCTTGGTGGGCTGGGCATCTAGCAGGCCAGACGCAGGCTTCTAGCAGGCCGCGCGGGTTGGAGGGCTGAGAGGTGCTGCGGGCAGCGCGCGGGCTTAAGCAGGCTGCGCGGCACGCGTACTGGAGCTTTCATTTGATGGGCCTCCTGCATTTTGGCGTCGCGCTATTGGGCCGTGCGCAACGTGGGCTCAGGTATCTGAGTTGCGCGAGCTAACTCCCTAGGCTTCTCCGCGTAGGCTGTGGCACGGCAATTAGGCAGGTGCGCAGGGTCGCGGTGATGAAGATATGGTCATCGACCCATCTGAGCCCGAGGACGAGGCGGCCAGGGACCAAATGAATAGGCGCGCAAATAGGCGGGATGGACCGCGGGCTCGAAGAAAGAGGCCGCGGGTGCGCGTACGATGGCATACATAGGAAGATCGCACAACTCAAAGGCCGGAGATACATGTTGGGCGGGTGATGAGGTGCGCGAGGCGACGATGGACCAATATCTAGTATACGGCTAACAGCTCGGGTAAAGCACAAGACACGGCGGACGGGTGCAAAGCGTGCGCTAGGGACAACAAGAGGGCGAGACGTATTCGGTGGCTGGAGGCTAGAATATCGACTACACACGAACGGGTCGAACACGGGAAGGACAAGTACTCAGCGGAAGAGTCAGGCGGTGCGAGAGGGGAGGATGATGGGTGGAAGGCACGTGCCACGACCAGTCGAGAGCGAGCGAGGAGGCGAATGGAGGCTTACGTGTCGACCACTCACGAGCATGGCAAAAACACGCTGCGCATAAGGGGCAGGCGCGCGGCGAGCAACGCTTATGAAGATGTGGTCATCGACCCATTTGAGTCCGAGGATGAAAGCGATGGTGGCTTAGAAGGATGGCGTGAGAATGTGCGCAAGCAGGGAAGAAAGACGCGAACACGCGTAAGGAGGCGTACACATGGTGGGCGCACGGTACTGGCAAGACGCGTGAGCCAAGCGGAGAGGCGCGCAAGTTTATGCCGCTTGAGAAAGGACTACGTGCAGTGGACCAGGACTGAGTACTCGGCAACAGGGTCGAACAGCTGGTGCAAGGCGTGCGCGCAGGAACGTTGCGCGCAGCGCATGGAGGCTAGAAAAGACTGTGCACGAGGGGAGGATGATGGGTGGACAACGTGCATCTGGGACAGCCACGAGCGGGCGAATGCGCGAGCGGCGACGGGCGCGGCACAACGCGCAATGATCGAGCAGGCGCAGTGCGCGATGGGAGGTGACGCGCTCGAGGTAACAAGCGTGCGCGAGAGAGATGCAGGGGGCACGGACGTGCGCAACACTAGCGCAGAGGGAGAGATCGCGCGGGCAGCAAGATGCGGGAGCGCGCGCGATGCCTGGTAAACAGGCGCGCGCGACGCCGAGGCCGACGAGGATAAGGAGTAGCGCGCAACCGCGCCACTTAGGGTTCGGCCGATTGGAGTGCGACACAAGCAAAGTGATGGGAGGTTGATTTACTTAGCATAATTAGGATTCTAGCATGGAGGATATTGAATAAAATGCATGGTTAGGATTCTAGATGATAGGATATCTAGTTTCCTTAAGAGATATTTACTTTCAAGCTTTAAAAGATAGAGTTGGAGTAGGATTAGAGTAAATTAGGATATATAAATAATTGTCTTTTCTTATTATTTTTAATATGAATGAAGTTAATAGAAAAGTGTTAGTAAGAGCAAATCTCGTGTTTAAACCTAGGTCGTTAGTGCGGGTTTTATCACAACCGTGTTCGAAAGAAGGCCTTAAAGCGCCTTTCGTCACAATTTATCTATTTAAACGAAGGCCCTTAGCGTGCATTTACTCACAAACCAAGACAAGAAACATGATCCCTCATCATTGGATCTTTCATTGAGAGTGTCCAATCGTATTTCTTACCTATCTTTTCTTTTTCTTTCTTTTCGAAATACTTTTCAAATTTTTCTTTTTTTTTCTTTCGAATTTTTCTTCTTCTTTTTCATGAGTTAGACTATCAAAAAAAAATATATATCATGTCAAACCGTGAAAGAATTGAGGCGTTGGAGGAAAGCTTGAAGACAATCGGAGATGGCCACCACACGGCGAACGAAAATCTAGCCAAAATTGAGCTCATGGTGCACGACCTAGCCGGGCAGCTCACACGCCTCACGCACAGGCCGCAGAGGAGTCATGCATCGCGATCGACCATGGCGTCGAGCAGTCCCGAGTCCGAGCATGAGGACTACGACTGGAGATCCCGAAGGACGTGCGCATCGCACGCAACCCGCCAACAAGAGGACCGCACCTACGCACGACCGAAGGTCACCATGCCAACGTTCACAGGGACCAACCCAGACGCATGGCTAAGTCGAGCCACCCAGTACTTCAAGATCAATGACGTGCCAAGGAATGAGAGAGTTAAGATCGCTGCCTATTATCTTGAGGTGAAGCTAATGTCTGGTGGCAGTGGGTGTCGTACAAAAACAAGGACGAGCGCATGCATTGGAAGGAATTCGAGATGGAGGTCATCATGCGATTTGGATCTAGCGACTGCTACGACCATGATGAGGCCTTATCGCGCATACGTCAAAATGGTAGTCTTCGTGACTGCCAAAAAGAGTTTGAGTGCATTGCTAGTCGAGTACGAGCGCCGACGAAAGGACCACACCTACGAGAGGACCGCACAAGAACAAGGACGAGCACCAACGAGAGGACCGCACCTACGCACACCGAAGGTCACCATGCCAACGTTCACAGGGACCGACCCAGACGCTTGGCTAAATCTAGCCACCCAATACTTCAAGATCAATGACGTGCCGAGGAATGAGAGAGTTAAGATCACTGCCTATTATCTTGACGGTGAAGCTAATTTCTGGTGGCAGTGGGTGTCGCACAAGAACAAGGACGAGCACATGCATTGGAAGGACTTCGAGAGGGAGTTCATCATGTGATTTGGATCTAGCGACTACTAAGACTATGATGAGGCCTTATCGCGCATACGTCAAAACGACAGTCTTCGTGACTGCCAAAAAGAGTTTGAGCGCATTGCTAGTTGAGTACGTGATTGGCCCGAGAGTGCATTAGTGGGCGCGTTCATTGGAGGCTTAAGGCCTAATTGGCAGCCGAGGTACGTTGGATAGGCCACGATCTACGCGAGCTGCCATGAAATCTGCACGGCTACATGAGGACCGGTGCGCAAGGCCAACCGAGGCAAGGTCCACACAGACGCACGACGCGCGAGCGTGGCAGTCGACGAGCAGCCCCCATGGGCCGAGACCAAGCCAACTGACGAGGGCGCAAGAACAACAAGCCACATGCGGCGACTTACTATTAAGGAGATCCAAAGGAGACGCGAGAAGGGGCTATGCTTCACTTGCAATGAGCGATTTACGCCAGAACATAGATGTGCAGAGAAGGAAGTATTTTTTCTAGAGTTCCATGGGCAAGATCAAGAGGAGTGCGAGCACAAGAAAAGGGAAGCGACCTTGCTTCATTGGATTAAAAGCAAAAGAGGTCCCAAGATGATACGATTCGTGGCAATCGTACAAGGTGAAGAACTTGATGTACTAGTGGACAACAGATCTGTACAAGGTGAAGAACTTGATGTACTAGTGGACAACAGATCTACACTGAATTTCATAGACGAAGAGTTGTCCAAGGGATTAGAGGTACCAATGACGAGTGTGAAGCAATTTGGGGTCAAGGTTGCGAATGGAGAGGAACTCAAAAGCTCGATGTTGTTCAAAAAGGTTCCAATATGCGTACAAGGCGAAGACTTGAAGGTTAATCTGTACGCCTTACCTTTGACGGGATCGGACATAGTACTTGGAGTTAATTGGCTCGAGAAGTTGGGACCCATAACAACGGATTACAAGAAAGGGACCATGGAGTTTAGGTGAGCCATGAAGAGAATTAAGTTGCAAACCGAGGATCCAGAGAGGTGCGCGAAGAAGATGATGAGGTCAAGTTCATTATCCTTGAGGACATGGAAGTTCTCGAAGAGGGCAGGAATGATGAAGATGTTGTCATCGACCCATCTGAGCCCGAGGATGAGAGCGATGGTGGCTTAGAAGGATGGCGCGTGAATGTGTGCAAGCAGGGAATAAAGACTCAAACACGCATAAGGAGGCGTACACATGGTGGGCGCACGGTACCGGCAAGACGCGTTAGCCGAGCGGAGAGGCGCGCAAGCTTAGGTCGCTTGAGGAAGGACTACGCGCTGTAGACCAGGACCGAGTGTTCGCCAACAGGGTCAGGTTAGGCCGTGTTTAAAACTAGGCCGTTAGTGCGGGTTTTATCACAACCGTGTTCGAAAGATGGCCTTAGGGCGCCTTTCTTCACAATTTATAATGTTTAAACAAAGGCCCTTGGTGCGCTTTTGCTCACAAACCGATACAAGAAACACGATCCCTCATCAAATGCGTGGGACGCGTGGGACGCGGACGAGCCCGATGCCGAGGAGGACAAAGACTAGCTCGACGTGGCTAGGGTTGGTGCGACGTGTGGCGCAAGCAAAGTGATGGGCGGCCGATTCTCTTAGCATTATTAGGACTCTTAGTTGGTTAGGAAATCTTGAATAAAGGCATGTGTCTATTTGTAACGCCCCACTTTTATTTACTGAAAATCAAAATAAATTTTTCGAATTTATTTCAAAACAAAACTTGAGGCGCTACTCTTTTTCAAAACAATAATCAATATCATCAATTTCTCAATACCTGGCAATTATCAATACTCGTCATCAATATGAAAATCCCAATAATCAATCATAAACCAATAATAATCCAAGGAAAATAATCCCTATCAATAATCCAACACTCTAATACTAGAAAAACAATAATCAATAATAATGCAATAATATCCAAGTTCAGTTCAAAGCGAAAGCATTTATTCAAATTAAAGACCACCACTCGCATCCCCTCCTCCGTGCCGCTCTATCTAACCCGCATCCATGAAGAGCAGGTGGGGATGAGCACAAAGGAATCGATAATGCTCACTGTTATGCCATAAATGTTAATGTCAATAATCAACAGTAATCAATAATAAAAAAGGTATGGTCTCAGCATGTATACGAAACAATAATCTATCCCATTCTCCCATCAATAATACAATAATCAGACTCATGTGCACACCTATGCATAGACTACTGCTGACTATATATCGAATGCCCTCTGGTCCTACATCGAGTGCCAACCAATAGGAGTAAACCACCCCACCGGCCAAGTTCTTGACTTGGACTTACCAATGAGGATCACCGGCTGAGTGACCTAAGCCCTGGTCTTACGGCTTCTCAAGGGAGACTACCTGAAGGTACGTTCTATAGCTACGGGGACAACCGTCCGGTGGCCGATACAGCTCACACCGAAGGTTACATAATTCACATGCATACTTTGATCATACCACAAATAAAACAGTAATAACATTTAAGGCATAGTAAATTTTTCAAATAAAACCCACCTGGAAATTTAAGTAGAAAATGGCACACAAAAGCAAGTACATAGGATGAGGCTCGACTCCTCAAACACCTACATTTAAGCGAGATATTTTATCAATAATTTATCTCACTACTCGAATTTAACATAAAACCCATACTTACTAAAAATTAAGACTTAAGGGTTTTAATCGAATTTTTTTGTGGACTTGGAACTCTCCCATTTTGCAACATAGGATCCGAAAAATTAATCTAGAGTCTCGGGACTTAAAATATTTTTTATCAAATATTTTCTCATTATATAAACAACATTTAAAATTGAAACCGGTACGAAAAACGGGTCCCAAGACACAAAATAGTCAAAAAGGCGAATTGGGCCGCGCTGGATTTTAACTGCCGCTGAAATGGGCTGCCACACGCGGAAAAATGGGTCGCAATTGAGGGTATTGGGCGCAGCAAGCCTGCTACCAGCTGAGTTTCACGAGGGCCGAGAGAGGGCTGGGACGCGAGCTTCAATTTCTGACAGTATGCGGGCCGCTCGCGGGCTGGTTGCGGGCCTTACGACCTACGCACTTCTCCTCTGACTATTGAGCAAGTGGGCCGCGAGTTGGGTTGCAGGGAATGGGTTTTAAAACAATATTGGGCTGCGAGTATTGGGCTAAGGAATAAACTGCTGAGAGCAAAATTTAGTAAATCTCCTGGGCTACAGAATGTAAAAATAAAACTTTGGGTTGAACAAAACTTAAAGCAAAAATGGCCTGCTAACATTATAAAAAGTGAAACACACAATTGTTTGGGTCTCATGGAATTAAACATAATTTATACTGCTGTGAACAGAACAAATATCCACAGATTACAGAGCAACTTCCGGCGACGGTTTTGACAATTTGGCACGCACAGGGTTCGAAATATCTCAAAAAATTTTCAAATAAATAACTTTTTTGCAGAGTTCAAAAATCTTATAAAAAACGGGTCTTCGACCGAAAACGAAAAGACATTTATACTCGAACAAAACATAAACGAAAGAGACGACCCGAAAAATTTCAACAAGACTCCGAATCTATCATTAAATTGCAGCAATTAAAAACAGACTCGATTTAACTAAGTCGAGAGTTCCAGTATGTCCATGCCAATTCACGATTTCACTCAATAATTATCCAAAACTCAACGAACAAACCGATAAATAAACCGAACTAGAAAAAAAACAAAACGATTCAACTTGAATGAAAGTAAACGAACGATGTTATCCTGAACAACAATTAACGAGAAGGTTCAAAACGATTACCCGTCTTTGGGTATCTACGAGCTATCGGGAAACGGGTCGGACTAACGGAACGGAGGGACTCGGACTCATTGCTACTTGCGAATGGCCTGGCCATGTATAGAGGCTCCTCACGATGGACGGCGACCGAGACTCACCGGAAACGGAGACTAGCAGGTTGCCGGAGCTACTTGCCGGAATAATGGCGAACGGGGCTTCTGTTAGTTTTTCACGACGGGCCTGTTGCGTACCTCTCGAATGATGTTCTACTACTGCTCGGCGACGGCGGACAGGCTGAACGCGGTCGATGGGAAAAAGGAGCTTTCGCCGGAAAAATTACAAGTTTCGCGATAATTTTTGTTTTTTTTTTTATTGGAGCGAGTTTCTTCTTTGAACTGAGAGAGAAGATGTAACTTCGAACTTGCTGATGAAGTTGAAAAGAGGGCTTGTCCGGTTCTTATGCAGGTTTGGGGAGGGGATGAACGTGCGAGATCAATTCTCCCCAAAAATCATGACGAGAAACATAAGGGGAAGACTTGTTCTTTGCGGGTAATCTGGAAGGATTCCAAAAGCTGCGTGTGGCTTCTCTAATTGGACCAATGCAATAAACTCAATTGGGCTAAGATGCTTATCAAATTTTGGCCAAAAGATTTTGAAGGTATTGGGCCATTCCTTTAATCTCACAATGGAGCCAATAACTTAGCATGTCAAATGGGTTGAAAATAGATTTCAAATAAATTGATCCGTTATAGAACTCAAGGCTCGATATATCAATTGAAATACATCAACGGTATCGATTTACACGATTGACGACGAATAATAAATTAATCCGGATTATTTATATTTATAATACAAACAATATATATTTATATAATAATAATCATTTAAAAACAATTAGACAAATAATAATAATAATAATAATAATAATAATAATAATAATAATAATAATAATAATAATAATAATAATATTATTCATAAACAACCGGGGCATTACAGTCTATCCACCTTACAAAGAATTCTGTCCTCGGAATTCGAAAATAAACTAGAAAGCAATAAAAATACAAAGGGAATTCAGAACTCAAAATTCGGATATCGCCTCCGAAGCTCGGCCTCCTTCTCCCAAGTCGCCTCTGACTCTTCATGTCGGCTCCAAAGCACCTTCACCAAGCTCACTGCCCGGTTCCTCAACTGATGGACCTTCTGGTCCAAAATAGCTATCGGTACCTCCTCGTAGGTAAGGTCTCGCTCGACCTGCAGTTCGCCGAAGTCTACCACGTGACCGGCATCATGCACGTATCTCCTCAACATAGAGATATGAAACACATCGTGCACTCCCGACAAACTCGGTGGTAAAGCCAGCCGATAAGACAAGTTCCAGACTCGGGCAAGGATCTCGAATGGCCCAATATAACGCGGTTTAAGCTTCCCCTTCTTCCCGAAGCGAATCACACCCTTCATGGGCGAGACCTTTAGGAAGACGTGATCTCCGACGGCATACTCGTGGTCATCCCTCTTCCGGTCGGCATAGACTTCCTGGCTCTCTTGGGCTGATCGGATATGCTTCCGGATAGCCTCAACTGTCTCCGCAGCTCTAAGAATGAACTCCGGACCCATGATCTTCCTCTCCCTGACCTCATCCCAGTACAAGGGTGTTCGAACCTTACGTCCATACAAAGCTTCGAATGGGACCATCTTGATCGTGGAGTGGTAGCTATTGTTGTAAGTCAGCTGGACCCAAGGTAAGGCAGTTTCCCAGGTTAGACTACGGTCCAAGACCACAGCCCTCAATATGTCCTCCAAGTACTGGATCGTCCACTCTGACTGGCCATCTGTCTGAGGATGAAAAGCTGTACTGAACTCCAGCCTCGTCCCCATGGCTCGGTGCAGGGTCTTCCAGAACTGGCAAGTGAACTTCGCATCTCGATCAGACACGATCTCCACGGGAATTCCATGAAGCTTGACAATCTCATCCACGAACAACTGGGCATACTGACTAGCCTTCATAGTCGCCAGACTGGTAAAAAGTGGGCAGATTTCGTAAGGCGATCCACAATCATCCAAATAGAGTCATGCCTGGTCCTCGACCTCGGCAATCCCACCAAGAAATCCATGGTGATGCACTCCCACTTCTAGAAGGGAGCCTCAAGTGGCTGCAACTTCCCTCTCAGTTTCTGATGCTCAGCCTTCACTTGCTGACACACCAGGCACCCATTCACGAACCTCGCCACTTGCCTCTTCATACCTCGCCACCAGAAAGACTTCCTTAGGTCTTGATACATTTTCGAACTACCAGTATGAATGGTGTATGAGGCCCTATGGGCCTCTCTCAGAATCTCCCTTTGTAATTCCCACACTTTCGGAACACAAAGTCTACCCTCGAAGACCAAGGCCCCATCAGATGCGAATGCGAATCTTCCAACTCTACCGGCTTCCGACTCCTTCATCCGGCAAAGGAAACGATCATTCATTTGCTCGGCGACTATCCTCTCACGAAGAGTCGGTCCCACAACCAAAGAGGTCAACATACCCCTAGCTGTCGAAGGTGGCTCCACTGCCTCTAGCTGTACCGCTCGAACTCTCAAAGAAGGAAATCTTGCTCGGTAAAAAGACAGGACAACTGGCCATAAATCCTCCGACTAAGGGCATCGCTACCACGTTAGCTTTCCCAGGATGGTAGCTAATCGTGCAATCGTAGTCCTTGGCCAGTTCCAACCACCTACGCTGTCGCATATTCAGCTCCTTCTGAGTGAAAATGTACTTTAGGCTTTTATGGTCGGTAAAAATCTCACACTTGCCTCCATAGAGGTACTGCCGCCAAATCTTCAAGGCGTGGACGACTGCAGCTAACTCGAGATCATGAGTGGGATAGTTCTGCTCGTGAGGCTTCAGCTGCCTCGAAGCATAGGCTACGACCCTCCCCTGATGCATAAGGACACATCCCAAACCCATCTTCGAAGCATCACTATAGATGGTGAACTCCAGAGTAGGGTCGGGATGGATAGAACGGGCGTGGTAGTGAGTCTTCTCTTCAACTCCTAGAAACTCTCCTCACACCTAGGACTCCAATCGAACCTCACGGCCTTCTTCGTAAGGTTGGTTAGTGGCTGGGCTATCTTCGAGAAACCCTCGATGAACCTCCGGTAGTATCCTGCTAACCCCAGGAAACTATGAACATCAGCGACACTTCTTGGCGTATCCCATTTGCTCACTGCCTCTATTTTGCTGGGATCCACCTCAATGCCTCTCGCTGTCACAATGTGGCCAAGGAATGCCACACGATCCAGCCAGAACTCGCACTTCGAGAACTTAGCATACAGTTTCTCGCGGCGAAGAGTCTCCAGCACAATCCTCAGATGCTCCTTGTGTTGGTTGATATCTCGGGAATAAACCAGGATGTCGTCGATGAACACGATAACAAACTGGTCCAGGAAGGGGTGAAAGACCTTATTCATAAGGTCCATAAACACGGCCGGGGTATTGTTGAGTCCGAACGGCATGACTACGAACTCATAGTGGCCATAACGGGTACGGAAGGCAGTCTTAGAAATATCCGACTCCTGGATCTTCAGCTGATGATAGCCAGAACGCAAGTCGATCTTGGAAAAGACGTTGGCTCCCCTCAACTGGTCGAAGAGATCCTCAATGCGAGGAAGGGGGTACTTGTTCTTGACTGTAAGGGCATTCAACTCCCGAGAGTCAATACACATGCGCATCAATCTGTCTTTCTTCTTCACGAATAGGACGGGCGCTCTCCACGGTGAAACACTCGGACGAATGGAACCAAGATTGAGCAACTCCTGGATCTGGGCCTTGAGCTCTTGAAGCTCCTTCGGCGCCATACGATAAGGGGCCTTAGAAACAAGGCTGGCTCCTAGTATTAGATCAATGGTAAACTCCACTTGGCGGTCAGGCGGTCCTCCGGGCAACTCATCAGGAAAGACATCGAGATACTCGCAGATGATAGAGATTCTCTTCGGGGACCTCTCAGAATCGTCCTCGGATACCATAGAAACCAGATAGCCTTGACAACTACCCTTGGAAAGGCTCTTCCTAGCTTGCATGGAAGAGATGACTCGAGGCACAGTCCTCGACTTCACTCCATAGAAATCAAAAAGCTTACCAGAAACGGGGAAGAGAGTGACTTCACGCTCCTGGCACCGGATATTGGCTCGATAGCGAGTGAGCCAGTCCATGCCCAAGATCACATCGAAGTCCCGCATTTCAATCACATAAACACTGGCCTCCAATATATGCCCACCAATACTGACTGGAAGACTGGAAATCATAGAATCGGAGATAATAATTTTTCCCGAGGCTAGAATAACTTCGAGAGGGTCACAGTTTCACACATTATCAATAGACAGGGCCTCCAAGCACCGAGAGGAGATAAAGGAATGAGTAGCTCAAGTGTCACATAATGCAAAGATGGGCACATTGGATAAGAAAATCATGCCAGACATGGTACCTGCGTTGTTGGCTACCTCGTCATGAGCAAGGGTATAGACTCGGGCCTGACCTCCTGCCCGCTGCTGGTATGGTGGTGTGGGCTGCCTGGGCTGCTGCTGCTGGTAAGGTGGAGGGGGAAGCTGCTGCTGCTGCTGCTGGGCCTACTGTCTCGGGGGTTCGAGGCAAGCACTGAAGAAATGACCGGGCTTCATGCAGTTGAAGCAAACTCGCTGGGTGTAACGGCACTCTCCCGGATGATAACGACCACAGTTACGGCACCTCAGAAACTGGTCTCGTGCGAAGGGGCGCTCACCACGACGGTCGTTCCCACCGCGCTTTCCCTTCCAGTTCAAACTTTCTCTTGCCCGAACTAGAGCCGGGCGGTGCGGAGGAAATGGGCTGAACTAGCTGAGCGGAAGGGGCAGAAACATTGAGAGTCTGATAACTCTCAAGCTGGGTGGCTCTAATAACGATTTCATCAAAGGGAAGATCTCCCTGGCTAGCGACATGCATACAAAGGGTTTGGTTCAGCCCATCCTGGAACTTGTGGGCCTTCTTCAGGTCGGTGTCCACCATATGTGAAGCAAAAGCGCTCATGCGGGTGAACTCCCGCTCGTACTCTTCAATGGTACCAGTCCCCTGAGTAAGATCCCAGAAAGCGCTCCATCCACATGCGATAACCCTGAGGATAATACTTCTCCATGATCACCTCCTTCATGCGATCCCAAGTGAGGACATTAAACTCCGCCTGCCTCAACCTCCAATAGCCGGACCACCATAAGGCAGCATGTAACACCCCGCTTATCAGAGTAAATTTTTCGCAACTTATTTCGAAAATACTTATAAATTTTTCGAAACCTTCTTAACTCGGGATGCTACTAACTTATCTACTTTAAATATCTGTTTACTTAAACTTTATCTAACAACTAAGTTAGACATAAAACAAAATTTAAACATTGAACAAATATAAAAACTTAGCAGTTCATACAATCAACTTGATAAATCAACCTTTAAGATCACACTTGTTCAAATCTTAAAGAAACGTAGCGGAATATCTTACAAGCGTGGTTTACAAACCGAAACCTTATTGAAATTCTCAATAAAAACTTATTCACATCCACGACTACCACAACTCCTCACACCTGCGCGCCGTCTTTATTTCCTGAAAAATGATAATAGTGGGGCGTGAGTACTAATCCACTGTACTCCGTAAAAACCCATACTAAAGTAAACATTAATAATAATATCAATATCATGATCTTTGGTATATATATCTGAGCTTAATCTTTCAGTATCTGACCGGTAACTTTAACTTGAACTTTTCAACTACCGGTAACTTGGGGCGGTTCTCACGTGATCACATTCTGGGGGTCGCCTCCCACAGAACCCAGTCTCGACTGGGCGAGCTTAATACTTTACTTAACTTTATACATACCTCGAACATGATAATAGCTATTATACTCAATGTAATACCCAGTCTGGGTCCCTACCTTTCTTCTTGAAAAACTGTTTGTAAGTGTTGTTCTCGTAGCCGACTTGTAAAGCTTCATAAAAATATAAACAAATATACTAAGTACTATGCTCGAATACTCAATAAGATACTGAGATTCTTAACTTTAAATGTTAACTTATAACTTATCATAAACATGCTATATCTCAAATAAATTCATTGTATGCCATAACTCATATTAATCATACTTGATAAAACTTAGATATTGGCTTAAAGATAACTCAAATTATACATAAATTCAAATATACTTATCTTTTACCAACATCATCCTCATGAATTGTAACTTACTAAACTTGTCTTAATTGGTATTACTCATAAAACTTAACTTTAAATCATAACACCAAAACTAAAAACAATTTATGAAATATGCATTCTTAACATATTAAAATAAACTTATCATAAATGCTTAAAATTTATACTTTTATCAACTTACTCATCATGAACATTTCATATCAACATCTCTTAAAAACTTTAACATCATATATGCCACTTAATCATTTCTCATTTTAATATCATGACATCAATTTACATACTAACTTCAAATTATATCAAAATCTCCATTCTAATTAAAATCATACTAAATAATCCTTATATCATTAAAGCATATAACAACTTGAACTCAACATGACAATCATAACACTTAAACATGCATACTAACAACTTATTTAACATGAAATAAAAATGACCATGAACTTAATATGAGCATAAATCTTCACATAAGTGAATTACCTCCTTCAAGGACTTGCACTTAAAAAGTTATATCCTCCACTTCAAATATTCTTATCTCCACTATAATTATCACTCTTTAAGAACTTATATAACTTGGAAATATTTTTGGTGTGAAATTTCAGATTCTAAAGGCCTCTATTTATAGCCAAAATTTTGGAATAATTTATTTGGAGTGTAGAAATTAACAAATTAAACAATTTAAACTTCTAAAATTTAATCAACTTAAATAAATCCTCACCTAACAATTCAAATTATCAGCTAACATAATTAATAGCTAAAAAATTATATTGGTTGGCATTAAATGTAAAATCTCAAAAATCTGCATTTTTGTCGGCAACACGACCCGTGTCACCTAGTGACACGACTCGTGTGACCTCACACGACCCGTGTCACTTAGTGACACGGCTCGTGTCACAAAGCCGAAGCAAAACTTTAATAACATCTTGAGCCACACGACCCGTGTCACTTGTGACACGACCCGTGTGACTCCACACGACCCGTGTCACTTGTGACACGACCCGTGTGGCTTAAAAACTTTAATTTCTAAACTTATTTACACTCAAAATCTCTTGGTTTTGAAGATAACTGATACTTAACTGAATGGGATATTACAATCTACCCCCCTTAAACTATTTCCGCCCTCGGAAATACTAATAAAGAAATAGAAACTTACTGAGATCATCAAAACTTGAAATCTGGAAATCGAGCTCTAATATCTGCTTCTCACTCCCAAGTGGCATCTGATTCTCCATGTCTATTCCACTTGATACGAACGAGTGGAACATCTCGCTTCCAGAGTCTATGAACCTTTCGATCCAAAACTGCTACCGGTTTCTCCTCATAAGTCAAATCTGGTTGAATTTGTATCTCATTATGCTGAAACACATGCTCTGGATCGCACACATATGCTCGTAACATCGATACATGAAAAACATTATGCACGCTTGCTAACTCAGGAGGTAAAGCTAATCGATAAGATACTTCTCCAACTCGTTCAAGAACTTCGAACGGACCAATATAGCGAGGATGCAACTTTCTTTTCCTCCCAAAACGAATAACCCCTCTCATGGGTCGAACTTTTAAGAAAACTTTATCTCCTACCTCAAATTGCCTTTCTCGCCTATGCTTATCTGCTGAAGACTTCTGCCGACTTTGAGCAGTCTTAAGCCTTTCTCGAATCCAGGCTACTTGCTCAACAGTTTCTTCAATCATCATCGGGCCAAGTACTTGCTTCTCTCCAACATCGTCCCAATAAAGAGGTGAACGACACTTACGGCCATAAAGTGCTTCATAGGGAGCCATTCGAATTGATGAATGATAGCTGTTGTTGTAAGCAAATTCCACTAACGGCAACCACTTCTCCCATTTGGAACCTCTATCGAGAATACAAGCTCTGAGCATATCTTCAAGCGTCTGGATCGTTCTTTCTGACTGGCCATCTGTCTCCGGATGATAAGCCGAACTGAAACTTAACTGCGTGCCCATTGCCTTATGCAAACTCTCCCAAAATTTACTAGTGAATCTGGGATCTCGATCAGATATTATTGTAACAGGCACTCCATGGAGTCGAATAATTCCACGAGTATAAATTTCTGCTAGCTTGTCCATCGACATGGTCATTGATACAGGCATAAAACGAGCGACTTTCGTCAACCTGTCTACTACTACCCAAATCGCGTCATGTTGTTCTGATGACTTAGGTAGCCCTGTAACAAAATCCATGGTAACTTCTTCCCACTTCCATTTAATTAGGAATCTCTATTGGTTGCAACAGGCCTAATGGACTCTGGTGCTCGGCCTTAACTTGCTGACAGACCAAACACTTCTTCACAAAATCTGCTGCATCTCTCTTCATCCCTTTCCACCAAAACGACTTCTTCAAGTCATGATACATTTTGGTGCTTCCAGGGTGAGCTAAATATGGTGCACTATGTGCTTCAGTCAAGATCTCCTTCGGCAAGGCCTCGACATTTGGAACAACAATCCTTCCTCTGAACTCCAATGCTCCATCAGAACCTCGGTAAAAACCTTCTACTCCTCCAGGTTGAACTTTTTCTTCCATCTTCCGAACAAATTGATCGAAAGATTGCTCCTTCCGAATTCTTTCTCTCAGCATGGGCTGAACTCTCATTGAGTTAACCCTTCCAGTAACCTCCTTAGGAAGTGTCCTGACAACTTCAATCTGCATCCGAGCAAACTCTTTAATAAGTTGATTCTGCTGAGTGATACAACATGCCAATCCACCCTTCACTTTACGACTTAAAGCATCTGCTACCACATTCGCCTTTCCCGGATGATATTGGATAGTGCAATCATAATCCTTCACAAGCTCCAACCATCTTCTTTGGCGCATATTGAGCTCCTTCTGAGTGAATATATATTGCAAACTCTTGTGATCAGTGAATATTTCACACTGGCCACCATAGAGATAATGCCTCCAAATCTTGAGTGCGTGCACTACTGCTGCCAACTCTAAATTATGAGTTGGATAATTCTACTCATGCGGTTTTAATTGTTGCGACGCATATGCAACAACTTGACCATCTTGCATGAGTACACATCCAAGACCCCTTTTCGAAGCATCACTATAAATAGTAAAACTTCTAGTAGGATCAGGAATAATCAATACTGGTGTTGATGTAAGCTTCTTCTTAAGCTCTTGAAAACTCTTCTCACAACGATCGGACCACTCGAACTTCTCAGATTTTTTCGTTAAATTTGTCAAAGGAAGAGCAATCTTTGAAAACCCTTCGATAAATCTACGATAATAACCTGCTAATCCGAGAAAACTTCGAACTTCTGATGGATTCTTCGGTACTGACCAATTCTGAATTGCAGCAATCTTTACTGGATCCACTTCTACACCTTTCTAAGTGATAATATGGCCTAAGAATGCCACTTTCTTCAGCCAAAACTCACACTTAGAGAATTTGGCATACAACTTCTCCTTTCTAAGGGTACTGAGAACAACCCTTAGATGTTGCTCATGCTCTTCTTGACTCTTAGAATAGACCAAAATATCATCAATGAAAACGATGACAAATTGATCTAAATACTTGTGGAAAACACGGTTCATCAAATCCATGAATACCGCTGGTGCATTACTTACCCCAAACGGCATCACTACAAACTCGTAGTGACCGTATCTTGTCCGAAACGCAGTTTTAGCTATATCAGATTCCTTAATCTTTAGTTGATGATAGCCTGAGCGTAAATCTATCTTTGAAAATATGCAAGCTCCTTTCAACTGATCAAACAAATCATCTATCCTTGGAAGCGGATATTTATTCTTTATCGTTAATCGGTTTAAATCCCGATAATCGATACACATCCTCATGGAACCATCCTTCTTCTTGACAAACAATACAGGTGCTCCCCAAGGCGAAACACTTGGTCTAATGAAACCAAGTTTCAACAACTCTTGAATTTGAGTTTTTAAATCTTGCAATTCTTTTGGTGCCATCCGATATGGTGCCTTCGACACAGGCGCTGCTCCAGGAACAAGATCGATTGTGAACTGTACTTGCCTGTTGGGTGGTCTTCCTGGTAATTGGTCCGGAAACATATCAACGAACTCACGAACAATTGGAACATCATGAGGTGTTTGTGCTCTCGAATTTTCGTCAACAATGCTCACCAAATATCCTTGACAATCCTCCCGTCTTATAATCTTCCTTGCCTTCACCATAGAAATCACCCGAGGCAACGTTCGCGTCTTCGAGCCGTAGAAAGAAATTTGATCCTCCTCCGAAAGATAAAGAATTACCTCTCGGTCATGACAACGAATATCAGCATGGTAACGTGTTAGCCAATCCATACCGAGTATGAGGTCAAAATCCCTCATCTCGATGACGTACGCGCCGACCTCCAAGATTCGTCCTCCAATATTAAGTCTAAGGTTATCTGCCTTAGAACTCGTCACTATTTTCCGTCCTGAGGCTAATCTTACCTCAAGAGGGTCAACAGTGTTAATGAATTTAGCTCCTATGATTTCTATACATCGTTTTGACACGAACGAATGCGTCGCTCCCGTATCAAACAATGCAAAAATAGGAATATCGTTCAGAATAATCATCCCAGACATAGTACCTGGGTTCTGTTCTGCCTGAACTTGCTCCACAGCATACACTTGAGCTTGAGGTCCTGCCCTCTGCTGTTGAGGCTGCCCCTGATTCCTCTGCTGTTGCCTATCTGGACATTCCTTGAGATTATGACCAGGCTTCCTACAGAAAAAGCAAATATTCTACCCTGCTAAACATTCTACTGGATGACTACGCCCACATTTGCCACAAGCTGGAAATTGTGGTCGATTAGCTTGCTGCTTCTGCTTGTTATTATTCTGGGGACCTTTCCACTTCCTCTTGTTCTTTAGCCTGCTGGACAGGCGTGGGCTGCACTGGTGGTTGAGCTGGAATTTGAGCAATTGGTTGCACCTGAATTTGGCCATCGCCCCTCCGGAAACTTGCGTCTACTTCTTGAGCCTTGGCCACTATATCAGCATAAGTCTGAATACAGTGTCCAGCTACATGATGACGGATTTCTCGTTGTAACCCATCTTGGAATCGTCTTGCCTTTTTAGCCTCTGTGTCCACCAGATATTTGACAAAAGATCCCAATCTAGTAAACTCTCTCTCATACTCATCAACTGTACGATTTCTTTGGGATAATGCCAAGAATTGACGTTCCATCTCAGCCCGATAGTGAGCTGGATAGTATTTCTCTTCCATCATCTCCTTGAATTGCATCCAAGTGAGATTTTCTTTCTCCCCAGGACGCATGCCCCAGTAGGAGTTCCACCATAGCCGAGCATCTCCGGTCATTTGCAGTTGAGCACAAATAATACGCTGCCTTTCTGTGCATTCAGTGATCTCAAAAATAGTTTCGAGACCCTGAATCCACTCCTCCACTAGACGAGGATCTCCTTGTCCTGAGAATTTCTCAGGATTGTATCCACGAAATTGAGTAACTACTTCTGATGTTGTCATCTCTCTTCGAGCTTGGGGTGCCATCTAAAATTTATCGTAAAAAATAAACTTTTAATACACTCAGAAAATGTATACTTAATTCTATGAATATTGAGCATATAATCTGATTTATAAAATTTGGATATCTTATCGAGCATAGACTTAGTAATTTGCATATATTTAAACTTTATAATAAAGAAAACTTTAACAACACTTACCTGATAATCGGCGAGGTGTGAGTGTGGTGTGGTCGTCTTTTCTTGAAACTTTCTCTTCAAAACTTAATCTTTTAGTATACAGAGCATTTGAACTTTAGCTCTGATACCAACTGTAACACCCCGCTTATCAGAGTAAATTTTTTGCAACTTATTTCGAAAATACTTATAAATTTTTCGAAACCTTCTTAACTCGGGATGCTACTAACTTATCTACTTTAAAAATCTGTTTACTTAAACTTTATCTAACAACTAAGTTAGACATAAAACAAATTTTAAACATTGAACAAATATAAAAACTTAGCAGTTCATACAATCAACTTGATAAATCAACCTTTAAAATCACACTTGTTCAAATCTTAAAGAAACGTAGCGGAATATCTTACAAGCGTGGTTTACAAACCGAAACCTTATTGAAAATTCTCAATAAAAACTTATTCACATCCACGACCACCACAGCTCCTCACACCTGCGTGCCGTCTTTATTTCCTAAAAAATGATAATAGTGGGGCGTGAGTACTAATCCACTGTACTCCGTAAAAACCCATACTAAAGTAAACATTAATAATAATATCAATATCATGATCTTTGGTATATATATATATATATATCTGAGCTTAATCTTCCGGTATCTGACCGGTAACTTTAACTTGAACTTTGCAACTACCGGTAACTTGGGGCGGTTCTAACGTGATCACATTCTGGGGGTCGCCTCCCACAGAACCCAGTCTCGACTGGGCGAGCTTAATACGTTACTTAACTTTATACATACCTCGAACATGATAATAGCTATTATACTCAATGTAATACCCAGTCTGGGTCCCCACCTTTCTTCTTGAAAAACTGTTTGTAAGTGTTGTTCTCGTAGCCGACTTGTAACGCTTCATAAAAATATAAACAAATATACTAAGTACTATGCTCGAATACTCAATAAGATACTGAGATTCTTAACTTTAAATGTTAACTTATAACTTATCATAAACATGCTATATCTCAAATAAATTCATTGTATGCCATAACTCATATTAATCATACTTGATAAAACTTAGATATTGGCTTAAAGATAACTCAAATTATACATAAACTCAAATATACTTATCTTTTACCAACATCATCCTCATGAATTGTAACTTACTAAACTTGTCTTAATTGGTATTACTCATAAAACTTAACTTTAAATCATAACACCAAAACTAAAAACAATTTATGAAATATGCATTCTTAACATATTAAACTAAACTTATCATAAATGCTTAAAATTTATACTTTTATCAACTTACTCATCATGAACATTTCATATCAACATCTCTTAAAAACTTTAACATCATATATGCCACTTAATCATTTCTCATTTTAATATCATGACATCAATTTACATACTAACTTCAAATTATATCAAAATCTCCATTAATTAAAATCATACTAAATAATCCTTATATCATTAAAGCATATAACAACTTCAACTCAACATGACAATCATAACACTTAAACATGCATACTAACAACTTATTTAACATGAAATCAAAATGACCATGAACTTAATATGCGCATAAATTTTCACATAAGTGAATTACCTCCTTCAAGGACTTGCACTTAAAAGTTATATCCTCCACTTCAAAAATTCTTATCTCCACTATAATTATCACTCTTTAAGAACTTATATAACTTGGAAATATTTTTGGTGTGAAATTTCAGATTCTAAAGGCCCCTATTTATAGCCAATATTTTGGAATAATTTATTTGGAGTGTAGAAATTAACAAATTAAACAATTTAAACCTCTAAAATTTAATCAACTTAAATAAATCCTCACCTAACAATTCAAATTATCAGCTAACATAATTAATAGCTAAAAAATCATATTGGTTGGCATTAAATGTAAAATCTCAAAAATCTGCATTTTTGTCGGCAACACGACCCGTGTCACCTAGTGACACGACTCGTGTGACCTCACACGACCCGTGTCACTTAGTAACACGGCTCGTGTCACAAAGCCGAAGCAAAACTTTAATAACATCTAGAGCCACACGACCCGTGTCACTTGTGACACGACCCGTGTGACTCCACACGACCCGTGTCACTTGTGACACGACCCGTGTGGCTTAAAAACTTTAATTTCTAAACTTATTTACCCTCAAAATCTCTTGGTTTTGAAGATAACTGATACTTAACTGAATGGGATATTACACAACACTTCCCTTAAGCATATAACGGCCACAAATAACCTTCTGCTCGTCAGAGCACTGCAGGAGGTCAAAGTTCTGCTCTACCTCGGGCCCTTCAGTCCCATGAAATTCGGGCAGAGTTAGACTCCGGAACTGGAGCACGATTTTGAGATGAGCCCCAGCCGGATTGGGAGCCTGCTGGTGAGGTGGAGATGGGGATGGAGACGGAGGTGGAGACGGAGTAGGCTGACGGTTGTGAGCATTACGACGAGCCATAGTTCTACATAAAAAATGGGTCGAACAGTTTAGCACAATAATAAAAGATGTCTAGAGTTCAACGTTATAGTTCGCATTTGAAGGTGGATTAGTCCTAACCCTGATTTCATTCCAATAATCAATAATTAACCAATATACAATAATCTCTAAGTCATTCAGGTACTCATACCTGAGTTGGCGCGGCACGACGAGAGCGAGTGGTCTTAACATGAATTCGAAACACATAATCACATATTCAACTTTCTATACTAACCAGTCTACAGAAACGCAGACTGGCTCTGATACAAACTGTAACGACCCACTTTTATTTACCGAAAATCAAAATAAGTTTTTCGAATTTATTTCAAAACAAAATTTGAGGCACTACTCTTTTTCAAAACAAAAATCAATATTCATCAATTTCTCAATACTTGGCAATTATCAATACTCGTTATCAATATGAAAATCCCAATAATCAATCATAAACCAATAATAATCCAAGGGAAATAATCCCTATCAATAATCCAACACCCCAATACTAGAAGCAATAATATCCAAGTTCAGTTCAAAGCGGAAGCATTTATTCAAATTAAAGACCACCACTCGCATCCCCTCCGTCGTGCCGCTCTATCTAACCTGCATCCAGGAAGAGTAGGTGGGGATGACAAAGGAAACGGTAGTGCTCACCGCTATGCCATAAGTGTTAGAGGTATGCTGTAAAAGCTGTGTTTTGCAGTTTCTATCAATTCCATTTTGATCTGGCAATCATGTTTCGGTCAAAGTACATATATTTGCAGTTTATTTATTTATGCAATACATACTCCATGTCTTATATTGAGATAGTGTGGTTCGAAGAGTTTCGAACGGAAAGATCACCTATCGGTTCCTTATAAGACTAAACCATTCGTTCACAGTCTAGACTGGCAGTGAGACCCCACTTGGAAAAAGACTGTAGTGTATTCGCGATTCAGTTGGTCTTTGACTGAAGGATTACACTAGCACTTATGTTAGGTGTTGAACAGGACCACGAAAGGATAAGGATATGAGACTCACTGACCGTTGTCGTAACCTAGACCTTCAGTGATTGATGCATTCTCTAAAGCTGTAAAATAATATAAAATAGGCATATATTTTTATCTCTTATTTATTTGATTTACCAAGTGATTCCTATTCTGTTAGGATGACATACGAGGTATTTTGGTAAGTAAGAATAATTATATGATGTGCTATTATAGATTATTTACAGTCACTATGTTCCAGTGCGCTGGATTGATGACGTCCCCGAAATGAGCTCAGAAGGGAACCTTATGTTAAACCCTGCAGGTAGACGATTGTCTCACATAATTGTTAAAGGCTGAGTGGTACTAATTTCGGAAATGAATAAGAGGTTGATTAATTATTTTTGTCAGTAATTTAATTAATCAACGGACGTTATATCTTAAACATAGGGAGGTAAATCGATCAATCAGATTAATATTATTTAATCATGGATGCTCGATTTTATTGGTAAAATAGTGGCTAAATGGGGAGAGCAATAATATTACTCTAGTGGGATGTTTTATTATTTAATTCCATTAAATAGGAATTAATTTTATTCCATATTAATTAATTAATTAGGAGAATAATATTCCTACGAGGATCTTCTCTTGGGATTAGGAGACTTGGGAGTCTTCTAGAAGATGAGGATTAGT
>CACSLK010027751.1:2144755-2159951 GCA_902706635.1 Striga hermonthica | reverse complement strand
AACCCACCATGACTAAGGCCTTCGGGCTGGGTGGTTGCTTGTTTGGAACATCCCTTGGGGTGGGCAAGTTGGTCGTATACTCGCGCCTCCGGGCTGGGTGGCCTCCTGTTTGGAACATTCCTCGTGGGTGGGCAAGTGTGAAGACCAAAATCCACCATGATTAAGGCCTCCGGGCTGGGTGGTCACATGTAGCGACCACTCCTTCGAGGGTGGGCATGTGTTCGAAGAGAAAAAAATCCACCATGACTAAGGCCTCCGGGCTGGGTGGTCGATCCTAGTGTCGGGTCGTGAAGACATGGATGGCTCGAGCAGACCTCGGAGGTAGGTCGATGATTTTTTCTTGGTTATATTTGGTTTGTTATCATTGTACGTTTGTTCCTAACCCAGTGGTAGGTTGAGGGAGGACAAAATCCACCATGACTAAGGCCTCCGGGCTGGGTGGTCGATCCTAGTGTTGGGTCTGAATAGGGCATTTTTAATTTCTTCTTCAGTGACTGGTGTAATCAGATCCATGTTCATCTCCATAGTAACAGTTGGAGTAAAATGCTGTAGAACTTCACTTTCTCTTCTGGACCCTTCTGAGGATAACAGGCTTCTATAAAAGTCAGTTATGCAATTTGTGATTTCCTCTTGAGATTCACACACCAAGCCATTAGCCTTAACCAGTTTGGTAATGGCATTGACTTTCCTTCTATGCATAGTGAGAGTGTGCAAAAATCTTGAATTTGTATCTCCTTCTCTGAGCCATTGCATTCTCACTTTCTGCCTCCAGTAGTCTTCTTCTTTTTTGTAAGCCTTGTCCAGATCATTTATTATCTTACTTTTCTCGCATCAAAGCTTTCCGGTTCTATTCCTTTATGATATGAAGTGAAGAAAGGCTTGTTATCGACGAATAAGCTCTTTCTACTGGGCCCTAAAAGCTCATCCTAAGGATCATTCATTAAGATCAGGCGCTGTAAAGCCCTCTACGGGTCAATTTAATGCTCAAAGAAAAGGATCGACAAAGTTGACCTCGACTGTAAATCCAAGGAATGAAAGGGACTCAAGTCAAGGAATGAATATTTTGGTGAAGGTACTGTAATCTCGGTCAAAGGTCCATTCTGCCCAATTTTTGTCACTGCCTTGTTTGTTGAGGTCTTCTAGCTTCCAGGAGAGCTCTTTTTTGATTTTCTCATTCTCTGATTTAAATTTACTGCTCCACTTGAGGAGGGCTAACCTTGTCTCTTTAATCTTCTCCGTGACATGGTGCATTGGGGTGCCAGTCTGGTTTTTGTCCCAAGCCTCCTGTACTACTTCTTTGATCCCTTGAGCTTTAAGCCGACTCCTGTCGAAAAAAAAAACTCTTTTTCTTGTTGCTAAGGCTTGTTGGATTATCATCAAGGAGTAGGAGAGTGTGGTCAGAAGAGTATCTGAAAATGTTGGAAACTACTGCTTGGTGGTGCTTGTACATCCAATCTGAGGAGCCAAAGACTCGGTCTATTTTTTCTTCAATGAACCCCTCTTCCATTCGATTGTTTCCCCAAGTGAATTTGTGGCGCGCCATTCGCCCACTAGCCGATCGCCGTTGCCCTCTTTGTAGCCGCTTGTCTCCGTCGGCTCGGGCCATGGATCCCAACCTTTCACCCTCACACAATCTTCTGCTGGTATCCACCATCCATCTTTTACCCATCGCAAACCACGCCTTCTAACCTCCTTCTTTTGGGCTTGTCTCTTCCTTGTACAAGGCTTACACCAACAACTAGATTCCTTAGCCTTTGCCTTGCCTTTCCTTCGAGCTCGTTTGGTATTGCGTCTCTTAGGCTTAAGCTTAGCTCGTGGACCACATCCTTTCAGCCAGTCCCTTTCACATGATGGTCGATATATCGGGCTTGATGGCTCCAACATGTTCTCCAGCCATATATCGAGACCCTCATCACTTTCCTTGTCGGACTCGCCTGGGTTGATGACCACTTCTGTATCAATCCCCTTCTCTTTATACTTTCCTTGTCCTCAAGGATTAGAAAATTCAGCGCACCATCATCCTCACGGTTTTGAACTTCACCCTCCATTGCTCCTCGGCCTTCTACGAGTTGTCGCTTGTATTCCTCTCGATTTCTTCGCTCATGGAGTTCGTCTAGATACGTGCTCTCCCATGGGGTAAGTTCTCTCCCCAAACTCTCCAACAATTCGAGATCTTCCCAATCCATCTCGTCCATTGGAACATAGGACATTTTTTTTTTGACTCTATAAAAATTCGAACAAAAGTCGAACAAAAAATAAAAGAAAAGAAATTCGGCCCCTCAACAAAAGGTAATAACCGAACAAAAATCAAACAAAGGACTAGATGACATTTTTTTTTTTTTGATACTCTCGAAAATTTTTCGAAAATTTGAGGAAAAATTCGAAAAAATTCGAACAAAAAGGAACCAAAAATTCGAACCAAAAGAAAAAGAATGGGATAGAAAAAGTTAACAAACACACAATCAATCACTCTCAATGAAAGCACCAATGATGAAAGATCGTGTGTTGCGTTCCCTCGACTTGTCTCGATCACGGCTTCGCCACGGCCTTGCTCTCGACGATAGGTGTGATCGACTCGGTTATTAGCCTAACTCTCTCACGATACTTGAGTTCACTCGGGTCTTAGCCTCGCTACACTCTTTTGAACTAGATCGGGTCTTAGCCTCTCTAACTCGGTTGAACTGGCTTGGGTCTTAGCCTCACCAATTTGGTTGCATGATCGAACTCTCACGAATCCTAACACACGGTTTTGAACAAACGTTCTTTTCTATTCAACTCATCAATTCTGGACTTTTTAAAACAATGAGGGATCATCCCTATTTATAGATCCTAACTATGACTAATTCTAATCTACCTAGGAAACTTATGAAAGTAATAAAATATCAAATAACCTAAACAATCTAGATATTATTGTGCAAGAAGGAGACTAAATATACTAGAGTCCTAATTAACTAGATCTTGATCTTGCTTGGCTTGCACTCCAAACAATTCCAAACTCACGCCCAAGTATTTTCGGCCGCCTCATGTGCGCGCCGCCCTTTCGCGTTGCCTAATCCTTGTCGCGCGCGGCTTCGCGCGCGCGCGCCTCGCACGCGTCACCCGTCGCCATGGTCTCGCCTAGTCCCGTGCGGACTAGGCCTCGCGCGCCTGTTTCCCAATCGCAGGCCAATGCGCTCGCCCAGCTGCCGCCGCCTTCCTCATGCGCGTGCGCGCCCCGCCCCCCTAAGCCTACGAGGGTTAGGCCTCCGCCCGCGCCTGCACTCCACTCGCGCGCCAATGCGCACGCACCTTCATTGCCGCCTAAACTCCACGCGTCCCGGTCACCGTCCGCACCCCAATCGCCTACGGCGCACTCCACCGTGTCCGCTACTTCGCGCGTCGTGTCCATCGTCCGCGGGCTCCGATCACCTCCTGCACATTCCCGTTCGCTTGCTGCATTACACGTACCGTCTACGCCTGCTTACCGTTCACCCGCGCGCCTATCGCGCCCCGCGCTCCTGTCGCCGAATGCCAGCACGTCCCAGTCGACGTCCGCGGCTTGCCCGCCTACCGTGCTCCTGCGTACATCATCTTGTTCTGTCCAACCGCGCGCATCATGGGCCGATGCGCGCCATTCGCCCACTAGTCGATCGTCGTTGCCCTCTTTGTAGCCGCTTGTCTCCATCGGCTCGGGCCATGGATCCCAACCTTTCACCCTCACACAATCTTCTGTCGGTATCCACCATCCATCTTTTACCCATCGCAAACCACGCCTTCTAGCCTCCTTCTTTTGGGCTCTTCTCTTCCTTGCACAAGGCTTACACCAACAACTAGATTCCTTAGCCTTTGCCTTGCCTTTCCTTCGAGCTCGTTTGGTCTTGCGTCTCTTAGGCTTAAGCTTAGCTCGTGGACCACATCCTTTCGGCCAGTCCCTTTCACATGATGGTCGATATATCAGGCTTGATGGCTCCAACATGTTCTCCAGCCATATATCGAGACCCTCGTCACTTTCTTCGTCGGACTCGCCTGGGTTGTTGACCACTTCCGTATCATCAGGCAGCGCCCATGCGCGCAGCCTCGGCAGCGCCCATGCGCGCAGCCTCGGCAGCCTCGGCAGGCCAGTGGTCCGGCCAGACCGGTTCAGACCGGTTGGACCGGTTCACCCTATATTTTAATAATTCGAATTCCGATTCATGTTCAAGTCTCATTTTCAGTTAATTTCCAGGTCCAATCAGTTAGTTCAGTGTAATCAGTTAAATTATCAGTTCAGTATTTTCAGTTAGTCAGTTCAGTTCAGTTCAGTATTTCAGTTGAATTTTCAGTTCAGTCTGGTCAGTCATGATCAGTCATGTTCAGTCATGATCAGTCATGTTCAGTCATGATCAGTCGTGTGCAGTCAGTTCAGTTCAGTTTAGCAGTACCAGTTCAGTCCAGTTTTTCTTATCAGTTAAGTTAGACCCCGAGATTGTTCCTGTTAAATATTTAGATCGAGTCGAGCATCTTAACAGCTATGTTATTCAGTCTGAGCATAGTACTTAGTATTTGTTTATATATGTCAGTTTTGCAGGCTATCAGCACTTACATTTTCAGATCAGCAGTTCAGGTGGGGACTCAGACTGGGTATTACATTGATTATAATTACGCTAGCATGTTTGAGGTATGTATTATCAGTATCCACTCGGAATGGTCGCCGGTCCATTCTGGGTTCTAGTGGCCTTAGTCTGCCCACTAGAGTGTGCAAATGGTGTCCGATATTTTTATGCTGGCAGATGTTCCGTTATTAGTCAGGTGATGTTTATCACGAGATCAGTATCAAATTACTCAGTACCCGTATCAGTATCAGTATCAGTTTCAGTTTCAGTTCAGTATCAGTTGAGTTATATATGCCAGGATCATGATATTGTTATTATTTTCACTGTTTACTTTAGTATGAGTTTCTGTGGAGCACAGTGGATTAGTGCTCATGCCCCCACGTTATTCATGTTTTTCAGGTCACAGGGTCGGAGCCGAGGAGTGAGCTGGCGAGCGGTTCAGGACTTTTGTATATATGTGTAATCATGTTTTGGCTACACTATGATTTTCGCTACTATTTCAGTATATCAAACCAGCTTTTTATCCGACTCTAGTCGGGAACTATGTTTTATAACCGTTTGTTATTAAATTAAAATAACGGTTTTTCAGATAAAGTCAGATTTTACGGTAGCACTCCGAATCCGTATTTCGCAAAATAAATATTTATATTTAGAAAATTTTTTTTTAAAGCGCGCTCTGAATTTCAAAAAATAGTGGGGTGTTACACTTCGTGTTCCTCGCTTTAGGAATCCGGATGTCTTCCCCTCAAGAATATCCACAGTTTGAATCCGACACAAAGATAACTCCATCGCTAGTAGAAACTATCCGGTTTTATAACTAGTATAGGAATATATATTTGAGGAGAATTACACAAGAACACTTTCTTGTTACAACACTTAAATTAAACACTAACACTTTAGCTCTCAATACTTGAATCAAATTCTAGCAAATATGAACATCAACCATGCCCATATTTATACTAAACTTTTTAGTAATAAAATATATATGTCTTGTATAACTTTTACAAGAAATGATAAAAAGACTTTAATAACTTTCACAAGTAAAGTTAAAAAATCTTTTATCATTTCTACAAGTTAATACAAGAATATAATAATGTGCAAGATCCCATCTTCTTCCATTATTATATTATTATTATTATTATTTGATCTTTAATCAATATTAAAAATCAATAATAATAATAAACAAATAATTTTAAACTCATTTAAAATCATTTGTAAACATATATATTCCATATTTAAAATTCTCCTCATATAATAATCATATTATTATTTGGATTTGAATTTTAAAATACAATTTTAAAATTCAACTATTAATTTAGTATTTCCATTAATTACTAAATTAATATCCAAAATACATTTAATCAATCCAATTGATTAATTTAATATTTCCTTTAATTGACATCTAATCAAAATTAGATTTTGTCAATTAATTCTAACTCTTTAGAAATACTAATATTTGTCTTCATACAAACATTGGTGTGACCTTTTAGGTTCACAATTAATACTAGTAGTGGGCTTACAACTCTTTGTAATTTGAGTTAATCATATTAACTCTTATTCTTGAATTAACTCCTTAATTCAAGAACCCACATATCATGGGAACATCTAGCAAGTAGCATGAATCTAGTATTAAGTGAATAGCGAGTAAACCTATTTCGATTACAAGTCCATACATGTAAAATCCTTTCGACATCCAATTTCCCGATTAAATCTTGGGTATGATTTTGTCGAAGCCCAAATTGATTTAAGAACTATGATTCCATTTCAAGTTTAGTAATTCGTTTATGAATCTCTATTCATCCCGCCTTGGCCAAGGACTTTGAATTACTAACTATGAAACACATAGGAAATTCACTTATCTTCATAAGTGTCGAATCCTTTGTTGGCCACTGACAAACTTTCATACATATTAATATAATACCCAAAATATCCCTTTATACGATTGTGCTAGAACCCAAAAGGATAAATCAAAGTAGAATATAATATGCTCAAAGTTACCATCGTGCCTCAAGTCTAAGGATTAGTCATGTACTATTGTAACATGAAAATTCTTATTCGACAAGAAAAATCTTTCATTAAGAATTTTCATACGGTCATATTCAGTGAACTTGTTCTCTAACAAGAACTCACATATATGTACTTGCGTCCCACGCTAATGTTGATGGAATGCAACATTCTTGTCCAACAAGCATACATCATATGTGTAAGTCTTTTCCGGATTATTCGATATCCCATTTCGAAACATCCTACGACTTGGAACTGTATTTAAGATCACAGCTTTCAAGGTATGTTCCATGATCACCATCTCTATACGCAACCATACCTTATAACCATAAGTGATCTAGGGATTTTATCTTAAGTGCAATTATAGGATAAAAGCTTACTCTTAAGATAAAGTAATGGCTTATTAATAATATAATTCCAATAGATTATATTTACAAGTAGAATACGTCTAATCCGATTGGAACGCCGGGTATCCTACTCTAACAATCTCCCACTTGTCCTAGTTCCAATCACTCTTGTATCTTAGACCCATCTTCTCAAGATGTCATTCAAACAATTTCTGTGATAAGGGCTTAGTCAAGGGGTCTGCTATATTTTCTGCTGAGTCGACTCGCTCCATCACGACGTCGCCTCTACCAATGATTTCTCTAATCAAATGGTATCGTCTCATAATGTGCTTGGATCTTTGATGAGATCTTGGCTCCTTTGCTTGCGCAATAGCCCTATTGTTATCACAATAAATCATTATTGGATCAACAACAGATGGTACTACACCCAACCCTTGGATGAAGTTCTTATCGAAACAGCTTCCTTTGCAGCATCAGATGCAGCAATATATTCAGCCTCTGTTGTGGAGTCAGCAATTGTTTCTTGTTTAGAACTTTTCCAACTAACCGCTGCTCCATTCAGAGTAAACAAGTAACCAGACATGGATTTAAAGTCATATTTATCAGACTGAAAACCAAAATCAGTAAAGCCTTCTAGTTTCAGTTCTCCATTTCCATACACCATAAAGATATCCTTAGTCCTTCTCAAGTACTTAAGAATCATCTTAACGGCTTTCCAGTGTTCTTCACCTGGATTAGACTGATATCTGCTCGTTACACTAAGTGCATGAGCCACATCAGGTCTTGTACATAACATCGCATACATAATGCTACCAATAGCTGATGCATAAGGTATATGACTCATCCGTTCTCTTTCTTCAGGTGTCTTCGGAGACATCGTCTTAGAAAGTGAAATCCCATGACTCATTGGAATATATTCACGTTTGGATTCTTCCATGCTAAATATTTTTAGCACCTTATTTATGTACGTTGACTGAGATAGTCCGATCTCCTTTTAAATCTATCTCTATAGATTTTTATCTCAAGGATAAAAGATACTTCTCCCAAGTTTTTCATGGAAATTTGTTTTGACAACCATGTCCGAGTTGATTGCAACATCCCTACATCATTCCCAATGAGTAAGATGTCATCAACATAGAGTACAACAAATACAACTGCATTCCCATTAACCTTTCTGTAACACCCCACTTTGATTTTAAAGAAATTCCGGACTTTCTAAATATCAGGGTAAAATTTTTCGAGATCATTTTCGAAATCTAACGAGTTTTAAACAACATTTTTCATAACCCAAGCCTTATCTGGGTTCACGGGGATTCATTACCCGGTTTTCACAAACGGTTTTCATTAACCGAAACACATCACGAGACATAATACTCAACATGCATATATCATCAACCACAATACCCAACAATCCGGGTTCCACAAATTTTCCAAAACAACAAATCATAGGTTTTTGGAAAATATCATAATCAAGTCCCAACATAATGATTCATAAAACCTTATTCATACGGAAGCGATGAACAAATAAAAACAACCGACCCACTCGCCTCTGCTCGTCACCCAGCTCCTGCTTAACCTGCATCGGTAAAGAGCTGGTGGGGATGAGCACTAGATGAAAAGCGTGCTCACCACTATGCACATAAATAATACATGTTAAGACGGTATGGTCGCAGTATGAATATAAATCAATCATCATCATGTCTCATCTCCTAACAATCACAACAATAACTCACTCATGTGCACATCTATCATTAGCCGCGGAAAGGGGATGCATAAACCCTAACGACGGGAGTGCGTGCCACTGTAACGGACACGGCCTTTCATTAGGTCTTAAGGAGATTTGCCTCGCAAGGGCAACCGTACCGTAACTCGACGGGGACAACCGTACCGACGGCCGTAACAGCTCACATCAGTAGGCTACATGGTTCACATGCATACATTGATCATACCAACAAAACATTAAACAACACGTATGGCATAGACAATTTTATAAGTAAACCCACCTGGATGATAACAAGCGAAAGCACAACAATAACGGGTAGGCGGCGAGCTCGGCTCGTCAAGCACCTACATTTATTAAAATAGTCCTATAAATGACTATTCAACTCATGACCAACTAATCATAACAATCACTTAGTCCAAATAAGCTCACATAAGCATTTAATCAAAGAAATCTCATTTTCGAAAATATCACGTACGTTTTTCAAAATTTAACCCGGGCAGCATTTTTAAAATCGACATAACTTTCAGCACATAACTCGGATGAATATGATTAAAGTTGTAATAGAATCCTAAGAAATGCATCTAAAATTCTTATGAAGATACAAAAAGCAAATAAGGTCTTTTACTAGGAATTAAATCATCAAACATTCAAAACTGAGTAGCAGTCAAAAATTGAGAACTTGTAACCGACCAGATTTCAGTAATTGCTAGATAATTGGAGCTACAGATATGATTTTAATGAGATTCAAAAACCACGTGATAGCTAACTCAAATGTCTACAACTTTGCTGAAGACTACATTGGCAAATAATCACTATATAAATTAGTTTGGACACAAAATATTTGATTTATAAAATCTGCCCGAGACTAAATTTTTATATAAACAGTACCTCGGTATGTGTCCTTTAAATCATGCTACAGACCTCTAAATTTCATGATTCTTGTATGCTTCGAAAGTAAGAGATATACCTACAACTTTTATGTAGAACACAAAAGTAGATAAGATCTTTAAAATGGTGTAAAAGCTACTAACATTTAGAATAAATTTTCTGCCAAAGTGTAAAACCCTACTTCATGTATATCTACAATCATATGAACACAACTTGAGCTATAGATATTACCTTAACATGAATCCTATCTCATTATAAAGATAATCAACAGCCCTATAACTTTCATGAAGACTATAAATTCACTAGATCACATTATGACACTATAAATAGGCCAAACATTATATAAACTCATGCTGCCGGGTCCAGAAAAACTGCTTGTATGATAAATTTGTAAAAATCATAACTCAATCAATATTAATCGGATTATCGAAATTCCAAAGCCTAGAGAAAGATAACAGGACGAACAACATTTCATATTAAGAACACATTTTCAGAAAACAATTTCTTAATATGATAACAGAGGCACCTTACCTCCTTCAAGAAAATGAAAATGATGAGGAGAAATGAAAGAAGTGTTGCTCGGTTCTTCTCTTTCTCTCGCTCTGTTGCTTGAACTCGGTTTTTCTCTCTTTTTGCTAATATTTTCTAAGTGTTCAAAGGCTATTCTCAGCTAAGGAATGATACTTAAAGTATCTCATGAATAACCAAGACAAAATGGTAGAAATTATATGCAAATGGTTGTTAAATTTCTCATGTGCACATTAGGTGTTGTCTAGTTAATTTGGGTTGTCTTGCCAAGATTCTCAACAATGTGGAAGCTTAGCTGAACAAAAGGATCTGGTTTAGCATCACATGTGGTAGGGAACAAGATTTGGATCAAGATCA
Organism: Striga hermonthica; assembly: GCA_902706635.1. Taxonomy (NCBI): domain Eukaryota; kingdom Viridiplantae; phylum Streptophyta; class Magnoliopsida; order Lamiales; family Orobanchaceae; genus Striga; species Striga hermonthica. Next base: position 2,149,533 of record CACSLK010027751.1, on the reverse strand, counting down.
TGTGCTCACATGAAGAAATAATATGGCTATGATCATTAATATGCTCTTTGTTTTGGTTATTACCTTATGATGATCACTAAAATCCGAATTGTTGGTCACTTTAACTTGTAAAAATAATGTTAAGCATGGTCTTGATGCATACTAAAAGGATTGAGAGGAAAAATAAATTTTTCGGAACCAAAATCGGACTTAAAATCCGACTATAACCGAAGATCGAAGAATTTGACTAAAATAAATTTTTCCTCTTCTAATTCGGTTTTTATGTTAAAAATAGCTGAAAAATATTAATTATTGAGAGCTATATTGGAACATTCTAAGAAAATGAGAATAACAAAATTTACAGAACCAAATTCGGACTTCAAACGAACGGTTACCTTAAAATCAAAAATTTGACTAAAAATTGATTTTTAACTCCCTTGATTCGGTTTTGGTGGTTGAAAATACTATTAGAGAGATGACAATATAATTGTTTTAAGCGCTGTTGAATCATTTTGAAGTTCAGGTAGCACAGTTCTAAAACGGATTCAAACGAATAAAAATTCGGCTTACGCGATTACACCGAAAATTCAAACTGCGACTGATAAAATAAAACCGAACGAGCTATATAATCACAGTATCCATATAATATTATAAAATATAATCTCAAAATTAAGATTAGATAAATAGAATAATCTGAGAAATTCTATAAATCGAACGGGGCGTTACACTTTCTATAAACACATGGTTCATCCAGGTTCTTATGAAAATCAAACGTTTTGATTGTTTCATCAAACCGAATGTTCCAACTCCTCGAAGCTTTAAGTCCATAAATGGACCTTTGAAGCTTACAAACCATTTGTTCGCTCCCACTGGATATGAAACTCTGCGGTTGTTTCATATAAATGTCTTCCTTAATGTTTCCATTAAGAAAGCAGTTTTGACATCCATTTGCCATATCTTGTAGTCATAATACGCAACTATAGCAAGCAATATCGGAATGGATTTAAGCGTTGCTACTGGTGAAAAAGTTTCCTCATAATCAACTCCTTGTTTTTGAGTATAACCTTTAGCAACCAGTCTTGCTTTAAAAGTATTTACTTCTCCATCTACACCACGTTTTCACTTGTAAACCCATTTACAACCTATGGGTAAAATACCCTGTGGTGGATCAACCAAGGTCCATACCTTGTTTAAATACATGGAGTCCATTTCAGATTGCATAGCTTCTTTCCATTTATCTGAGTCAATGTCTGACATTGCCTCATCATAGCTTATTGGATCATTATCCAAAAGGAGTCCTTCTTCTTTGTTCTCTAACAATAGGTACAGCCTCTTAGGCGCCCTAGAAACCCTTGCGGATCTCCGAAGAGGTTGTGTTTCAGATGGTCCAGTCTCTACTGGTAGGTTATTTGTGGTAACTTGTGGAATTTCTTGTGGTTCTTCATTGAGTTCTACAACTCTGCTATTCGTTGAGAGAAACTCTTCATCTAAGAAAACAACATTCCTCGAAAAAAATACCTTTTGTTCAGAGGGGTCATAGAAATAGTATTCAATAGACTCTTTTGGATACCCCACAAATTACATAAGATGGATCTCATATCCAACTTACCTCCCACTAACTGCTTCACATAAGCAGTACAACCCCATACTCGCAAATAATTGTACGAGGGTGTTTTGCCACACCATATCTCATAAGGTGTGTTGGGCACAACTTTACTCGGCACTCTATTCAAAATATGTGCTGCTGTTTCTAAGGCGTAACCCCAGAATGAAAGAGGTAAACTAGTGGAACTCATCATCGATCGAACCATGTCTAACAATGTTCGATTCCTCCTTTCTGAAACCCCATTGAGTTGTGGAGTTCCAAGAGGTGTCCACTGTGAAATAATCCCATTATCTCTTAAATAATAAAGAAACTTATTAGTTAAGTATTCACCTCCTCGATCTGATCGAAGAGCTTTAACACTACGACCAATTTGTTTCTCCACTTCATTTCTGAATTCTTTGAACTTTTCAAATAATTCAGATTTGTACCTCAATAGGTAAACATATCCATACCGTTAATAATCATCTGTTAAGGTTATGAAATAGTGGTAGTTCCCCTTGGCACTAACATTTAGTGGTCCACAAACATCTGTATGGATTAAATTCAATAGACCTTTAGCTCGCTCCACTTGTCCAACAAATGGTGATTTTGTCATTTTACCTTTAAGACATGACGCACATGTAGGCAACCTTTCCTCTCCCCTAAGGTCGAGTTTTGGTCCCAATTTGTGAATCCTCTTTTCAGATATATGATCTAATCTAGCATGCCAAATTGTGAATGAACTATGATTATCTAATTTCCTTTTATTTTGTTGAATGGTTAGGATGGGACTTTGTGGTGTAATGGTATATAAACCATTTGTCAAATTTTCAGAATATATAAAGGTTGTATCTTTGAAAATAGAACATCTTCCATTTTCAATTACAAACTTAAAACACTTTTTATCCAATACTGGAATAGAGATTATGTTTCTTATAACATCCCGAATATACAAACAATTTGTCAAACAAATATTTACACCACCATTTAATGCTAGATAAACATTCCCAATTGCTTTGGCAGCAACTCTTGCCCCATTGCCCATCCTTAGGATTGTTTCTTCATTATCTTGCATGTTACTTCTTGCCATCATTTGCAAATCATTGCAAATATGTGAGCCACAGCCGGTATCTAATACCCAAGAAGAATCATTAACTGATAAGTTAACTTCAACAAAATAAACACCTGAACTTTTCAGGCTTGCAAGATACTCCTTGTAGTTCCTCTTCCAATGCCCAGTTTTACCACAATGATAACATTCGTGATCAGTTAACTTGTTTTGCTCAATTATACTTGCAATTAGATTTTTAGCCATTTTAATAGATTGATCTACAAAAACAAAAAACGAAGCAGAAAATAATTAGACTATGAAATTTATATTCATTTAACATTAGGTCTTTAATATTAAATGTCTCCCACTATTTTAATTAAACCCCATTTTAATTACGAAAATCTTATTTTCATAGTGAGCTTGAAGTCCAAAAAAAAATATTCCATATCCCAATTTTATGAGTACGCGTGGAACATTTATACTGGTAGTCAACTTTTGATAATTGTATCACTATACAACCTTCAAGATGTTTTGCCTCACCTTTCCTTATATACCTTAATTTTATGACCGTATATATTACTCAGTGTCAAATCAAACAATCAAACATTCATGATAACGGCCCACCAGAATGTCCCACGACTCATGGTCAACACAAAGAGGAATCCGTCTCATGAGTATCTCTTATACTTAGTAGGGATCACAACCTTCGACACAAAACCACCCCACGACTCATGGTCAGTGATAAAGCATCGTAGCATCTCATGTCGTCTACTTTTGATGGAAGGCCTGGATTAATAAGTTCCAACTTATTTTTTTCCATTATTGATTTGATATGTGTAATATCCCGTCAGATTAATAATATAAATCATGTTTTAGTTCCGATTTAATAATATTGTCGAGTATTATTTTCGGAATTAATTATTTTCAGTCGAGATTACCCGAAATTATTTTCAACATCTCGTTTATGTTCGGAATGATTTTGGTAATTAATTGTTATGTCTAGTTAAATAATTAAGCATTTAATTATGCTTAATTAAGTAATTAAGCATTCTAGATTTGAAAATGCCGTAGCATTTAGGAGAATTTTTCTCATTTTGCTTCCAATTTGCCGTGAGCAAATTAGTGGAAAATTTAATGGAGAAATTTGTCTCCAAAGCTAAGCATGAGGTGTCTTTTATTCATGAAGCTAAGTGGTGACTAAGCCCAACTAAAGATGAGTTAGCATGTAATTATTTATTATGATGGCATGTGGAGCAAAATTAGAAGGCCACCAAAGCACCTCATCACCCCATATCCTTCGGCCGCCTTATTTATAGGTTAGAATTGGGAAAATTTTCCCATCTTTCTTCAGCATATATTAAGTGTAGACAGAAGTGAGAGTTGTGAGAATTTCTTAAGTATACCGCACGCTTAGCCTAGTCGTACCACGCACGCAAGAGTATCGCACGACGCATCGCGCGGAGGCTTGAGCTCTGAGTAATTATGAGTGTTTGTTCGATCAGACGAGCAAGCGAATAGGTAATTACTTGGGATATTTCTTGTCTATATTAGTAGTATCAGGTTCAGTTTACATCATGTAACTGATTTCAAGTTAAGCCATGTATTGTGTTCGCCGTGCGTGAAGTTCATGTCAAGCATGTCATGTTTCAATTCAAAATCTCTTGAGCAACCTCATGTATTTAGTCATGTCATGTCGCATCATGTTCAGTCAGTTTATGGTGTTCGAGGATGATGCATGTTCCAGTGTTATTTTGGCCGAAGTCGTGGTCGCGCACGTAGCACGTACCGCGGGCCATTGCATGTCATGCCATGTTAGTTCTTATTGTGGTCATGTTTGTTCGAGCAACTCATGGATAATTGATCATGTTATGTCCTTTCATGTTCAGTTGTGTATTAAGTGTCGAGATAAAAGCATGTTTGGTCGTGAGATGGCTTAACGCCGTCGGCGGCGCACGGTGCGCACGTCACGGCCGTGTTTAACTTCATGTGCAAAAGTTCGTGATTTTGAGTATTTTTATTAAACTTGATCATTTCAAATCATTTCATGTTAGTTTAAGTTGAATTGGTCAAGAGGCGTTGCCGGCCGTCCGGCAACGCCTCTCGACCAATTCAACTTAAACTAACATGAAATCTCGGCAAGGGCCGGTCGTGGCCGCGCTGCCC
>CACSLK010027751.1:2129691-2144460 GCA_902706635.1 Striga hermonthica | reverse complement strand
CAGCCTCGGCAGGCCTGCTGGCCGAGCCAGCGCCCGACCGCCTGGCTCAGCAGACCGGCGGTCCGGTCCAGACCGCTTCAGCCCGGTTCAGACCGGTTGGACCGGTTCAGCCCATATTTTAATGTTTTTTGTCCCAGTTCATGTTAGCCTCATTTTCAGTTAAAATTTCCGGGTTCAGTTCAGTTCAGTAAATTAAAATCAGTTCAGTTCCGTATTTAACCGGTTTCAGTTATACCGATTAAATCCGAATATCATGTCAAGTCTAGTAGAGCATCTTAACATAATTAATTAGTTAACTTATTAGTCTGAGCATAGTACTTAGTAATTGTTTATATTATATTTTCAGTTTGATCAGGCTTCAGATATCAGCATTGCCTTTTCATTTTCACGGGTCAGGTGGGGACTCAGACTAAATACTACATTGATTATAATTACGCTACCATGTTTGAGGTATGTATTATCAGTATCCGCTCGGAATGGTCGCCGGTCCATTTTGGGTTCTAGTGGCCTTAATCTGCCCACTAGAGTGTGCATATGGTGTCCGGCTACGCCGAAAGATGTTCAGTTTCAGACATGTGACGTATGTCACGAGATCAGTATCAGATTATTCAGTACCGGTATCAGATATCAGTTATCAGTTTCAGTTTCAGTTCAGTTATATATGCCAGGATCATGACATTGTTATTATTTTCACTGTTTTACTTTAGTATGAGTTTCAGCGGAGCACAGTGTTTTAGTGCTCACGCCCCCACGTATTTCATGTTTTTCAGGTCACAGAGTCGGGGACGAGGAGTGAGCTGATGAGCTGTTCAGGATATTTGTTATATGTATAAATTATGTTTTGGCTACGCTACTATTCCGCTACAGTTTTCAGTACTTTAGCTCAGCTTTTGATCCGACATTAGTCGGTTAATATGTTATATAACCGTTTTATTATCAGTTTAAAATTAACGGTTTTTCTGAAAAGTCAGATTTTACGGTAACACTCCGAATCAGTTTTCGCAAATAAATATTTTATTTATTTATTTAGAAATTTTGCAAAAAATCGTACTCTGAATTTCAGTAAAGAGCGGGGTGTTACAATTGGTATCAGAGCACGTTTCTGCGTCTCTAAAAAGTTTTACGTGTCAGAAATTTTCAGAAAAACCTGAACCGTCACGCTCACGCCTCGCCGACTACAGGTAAGTGCTGATTTTCTTTTCAGTTATAAACATATTACTTTGCCTATGCTCAGAAAATATATTAATCATGACTTAGTTAAGATGCTCGAATCAAGTTCAGACCTTAGAAATTCAGTGTACTCAGATATAACTCTAGATTTTCTCAGGATTCATGTCAGTAATTTTCCAGCCATATTTGGCAACTCGTGAAGAGATTTGTGTACTTTAGTAATCAGTTAAAGTATTTTTCATGTGTTCAATAATATTGAACTTCCTCAATGTTCAGATGTCGCCCCGTAGGGAACCCGATCACCTGGTTCTTCCTCAGGCCACAATAGTCGCACAGTTTCGCGACTATCATGCTGAGAAATTCTCCGGGCAGGGAGATACCCATATCGTGGACGAGTGGATTCAAGGCCTTGAGTTGATCTTCGAGGTCATGGATTGTCTAGACAGATATCGTGTTATCTGCGCTCAGTTTAAGCTAACCGGTGATGCCCGGCTCTGGTGGAATGCCTACTGGAGCATGCGTCCCGGAGAGAAAGAGGGATGTACATGGGATAGGCTCAAGGAGCTGATCCGCGAGAAGTACTACCCCACCTATTACAGAGCAGAGATGGAGCAGCAATTCCTGTCGCTCAAACAGGGTACTCGATTTGTTGACGAGTACGAGAGAGAGTTTACCCGACTTGCAGCTTTCGTTCCTGACATGGTTCGTACAGAGGCACAGAGGGCACAACGCTTCATTGACGGGCTTTACCCAGCGGTCCGTCACAACATTGTAGGTCACGGGACTCAGACGTATGCTCGTGCCATTTCGATTGCACAGGAGGTGGACGCCAGCATCAGGAGGGAGGCCAGCCGCGATCGTTTTCAGCCATCTGCTCCCGCCCAGTCATCCACAGCTACACCAGCCTTACCAGCTGCCAGCCGACGAAGGAGAAGAAGAGGAAGGGGAAGGGCGCACAGACCGACAGGAGGACTCGCCAGAGGCAGCAGCAGGTTCCACCGTGCCCCACTTGCGGACGACTTCACCGCGGCGAGTGTCGCTTCGACCAGGATATATGCTATTACTGTCATGAGCCCAGACACTTTGCTAACCGTTGTCCGAAGAAGGCACAGCAGCCCCAGCAGCCTCAGCAGCCACAGCAGCAGCAGCAGTAGCCCCGTCAGCAGGCTCAGAGGCCACCCCAGCAGCAGCAGCAGAGGGGCAAACAGCAGGCCCGAGTATACGCAGTCGATCAGGTCGAGGCCGAGCAGCAGCCATGTACTATGTCAGGGATGATCATGTTTAATAATGTTCCTGTTTTCGCTTTGTTCGATACTGGAGCGACGCACTCCTTTATTTCACGACGATGTCTTGATGCCATCGGAGTTCATGCCATTACCGCTGTCGATCCTCTCGAGGTGAGTCTAGCCTCCGGACGAAAGATAGTGACTTCAGCTAAAGCTTCAGATCTCAGCCTTTCCATCGGTGGTCGTTCATTGTCTACCGACACGTATGTTCTTGAGATGAGGGACTTTGACCTCATTCTCAGGATGGATTGGCTATCCTTTTATCATGCAGATATCCGATGTCATGACCGGGAGATTACTCTCTATCTTCCGAGAAACGATTCGATTACTTTCTTTGGAACCAGGAATCGTTCATTACCTCATGTCGTTTCAATGGCGAAAGCTACCAAGTTGCTGCGACGAGGCAATTGCCAGGGTTATCTGGTAAGCCTTGTCGATGTTTCTCAGAAAGCACGATCACCTCACGATGTTCTAGTTGTTCGTGAGTTTGTGGACGTGTTCCCAGATGAGCTTCCAGGAGGACTGCCTAACCGGCAGGTGGAGTTCTCTATCGATCTCATTCCAGGAGTCGGCCCAGTATCCAAAGCCCCGTACCGTATGGCGCCGAAGGAGTTGCAGGAGCTTAAAGCGCAAATTCAGGAGCTATTGCGACTCGGTTTCATCCGACCGAGCGTGTCACCTTGGGGAGCACCCGTTCTCTTTGTCAAGAAGAAGGACGGTTCCATGCGCATGTGTATCGACTACCGGGATCTTAACCGGTTGACGATCAAGAACAAGTATCCGCTTCCCAGGATTGACGACTTATTTGATCAGCTGAGGGGAGCCTGTGTGTTCTCAAAGATTGATTTGCGATCAGGCTACCACCCTCTGAAGATTACGGAGTCAGATATTGCTAAGACCGCTTTTCGGACTCGTTACGACCATTACAAGTTCGTCGTCATGCCATTCGGCCTCAGTAATGCTACAGCGGTTTTCATGGACCTGATGAACCTTATTTTCCATCCTTACCTCGATCAGTTCGTTATTGTTTTCATTGACGATATTCTTATCTACTCGAAGAGCCAGAAGGAGCACGAGGAGCATCTGATTGTAGTTCTCGAAACCCTCAGACGAGAAAAGTTGTATGCAAAATTCTCCAAATGCGAGTTCTGGCTTCAGCGAGTAGCCTTTCTAGGTCATGTGATTACTCAGGCAGGTATCGAGGTGGATCCTTCCAAGGTCTCAGCTGTTCAGAACTGGTCGACACCGAAGAGTCCGTCCGAGGTTCGCAGCTTTCTCGGTTTAGCTGGCTATTATCGTAGGTTTATTGAGGGCTTTTACAAGATTGCCCTCCCATTATCCCAGCTGACGAGGAAGTCTGTGAATTTCGAGTGGACTGATCGTTGTGAGTCGAGCTTTTAGGAGCTCAAGATAAGATTAACTTCAGCCCCGGTGTTGACTATTCCCGATCCTTCTCGGAGTTTCACCATTTTCAGTGATGCTTCGAAGCAGGGTTCGGGATGTGTACTCATGCAGGACGGCCAGGTCGTTGCCTATGCTTCACGCCAGCTTAAGCCGCACGAACAGAACTATCTGACGCACGACTTGGAGTTAGCCGCAGTTGTTCATGCCCTCAAGATTTGGCGACATTATCTTTACGGCGGTCGTTGCGAGATTTTCACAGATCATAAGAGCCTGCAGTACATTTTCACACAGAAGGAGCTTAACATGAGACAACGCCGTTGGCTCGAGCTCGTTAAAGATTACTATTGCTCGATTAAGTATCATATGGGGAAGGCGAACGTCGTTGCTGACGCCCTAAGCCGGAAGGTGAGGGGTGACTTGACGTACGTTGTTACTCAGCAGAGTCCGTTGATTCAGGAGTTCGCCCGGATGAAGATTCAGGCGGTCGATACACTTCCCACAGCCATTTCGGGGAGTGTCAGTGCCAGTGTCAATGTCATGCAGATTCAGCCGACGCTGAGAGAGAGAGAGAGAGAATCCGGCGGGAGCAGGCTTCTGACGAGTTTGTTCGTGTCATGAATGCCAAAGTCTGCGCTGGAGGCGTCGAGGGTTTCCAGCGAGGTTCAGACGATGCCTTAGAGTTCAGAGGCAGGATCGTGGTGCCGAAAGTCGAGGCATTGCGGAAGGAGATATTGATAGAGGCTCATACCGCACCCTATCTAGCCCATCCTGGCAGCACAAAGATGTATCATGACCTGAAAGGGTCGTTCTGGTGGCGAGGGATGAAGAAGGACGTTGCCGAGTTTGTCAGGAGATGTTTTACCTGTCAGCAAGTCAAAGCCGAACATCAGAGTCCGATCGGCCTTCTGTAACCACTACCGATTCCGAGGTGGAAGTGGGAGGAAGTCACGATGGATTTCGTTACAGGATTACCGAGGTCATCTGAACATCACGATGCTATTTGGGTCGTGGTCGACAGATTGACTAAGGTCGCTCATTTCTTACCTGTTTCGATGAAGATGTCTTTGGATAAGTTGGCTGAGATATATACCCGTGGGATCATTCGACTCCACGGAGTGCCCGTTACTATCGTATCAGATAGAGATCCCAGATTCGTCAGTAGATTATGGCAGAGTTTACACGAGGCGATGGGCACGAAGCTAGAGTTCAGTACAGCCTACCATCCGGAGACAGATGGTCAGTCCGAGCAGACCATTCAGACGCTTGAGGATATGCTTCGCGCTTTGGTTGTTGACAGGGGTGCTAAGTGGGAGTCGTTGTTGCCATATGCTGAGTTCGCGTACAACAACAGCTATCATTCTTCTATTCAGATGGCTCCTTACGAGGCACTTTACGGTCGTAAGTGTCGTTCCCCTCTTTATTGGGACGACGTCGGCGAGCGTCGAGTACTCGGTCCGAAATTGATCGAGGAGGCAGTAGATCAGGTCGAGTTGATCCGGCAGAGACTTAAGACAGCTCAGAGTCGACAAAAATCTTCAGCCGATCATCATCGACGAGACATTCAGTTCGAGGTTGGCGAGCCAGCTTTTCTTAGAGTTCGTCCTATTCGAGGAGTTGTTCGATTTAGGAAGGGAGGGAAACTGCACCCTCGATTCATTGGCCCGTTCGAAGTTCTCGAGCGAGTGGGCGAAGTTGCGTATCGATTAGCCTTACCTCCTGAGCTATCTGGCATTCATAATGTTTTTCACGCATCTATGTTGCGTAAGTACGTATGCGACCCCGATCATGTTATTCCCCATACTAATATTCAGATTCAGCCAGATCTATCGTACGAGGAGTGACCGGTAGTTGTACTGGATCGTCAGGTTCGTCGGCTCCGGAAGCGAGATGTTCCCCTCGTCCGTATTCAGTGGGATCACCACGGAGCTATTTGGGAGGCGGAGGCTGACATTCGCGCTCGTTTTCCTGATTTTCAGTTCTGATGTACATATTTTCATGTTTCATGTATATATATCATGTTTATTCAGTTCGTTTTGAATTTTCGAGGTCGGAAATTTTTAAGGAGGGAGGATTGTAATATCCCGTCAGATTAATAATATAAATCATGTTTTAGTTCCGATATAATAATATTGTCGAGTATTATTTTCGGAATTAATTATTTTCAGTCGAGATTACCCGAAATTATTTTCGACGTCTCGATTACGTTCGGAATGATTTTGGTAATTAAGTGTTATGTCTAGTTAAATAATTAAGCAATTAATTATGCTTAATTAAGTAATTAAGCATGCTCTATTTGAAAATGCCGTAGCATTTAGGAGAATTTTTCTCATTTTGCTTCCAATTTGCCGTGAGCAAATTAGTGGAAAATTTAAGGGAGAAATTTGTCTCCAAACCTAAGCATGAGGTGTCCTTTATTCATGAAGCTAAGTGGTGACTAAGCCCAACTAAATATGAGTTAGCATGTAATTATTTATTATGATGGCAAGTGGAGCAAAATTAGAAGGCCACCAAAGCACCTCATCACCCCATATCCTTCGGCCGCCTTATTTATAGGTTAGAATTGGGAAAATTTTCCCATCTTTCTTCAGCATATATTAAGTGTAGAGAGAAGTGAGAGTTGTGAGAATTTCTTAAGTATACCGCACGCTTAGCCTAGTCGTACCACGCACGCAAGAGTATCGCATGACGCATCGCGCGGACGCTTGAGCTCCGAGTAATTACGATTGTTTGTTCGATCAGACGAGCAAGCGGAGAGGTAATTACTTGGGATATTTCTTGTCTATATTAGTAGTATCAGGTTCAGTTTATATCATGTAACTGATTTCAAGTTAAGCCATGTATTGTGTTCGCCGTGCGTGAAGTTCATGTCAAGCATGTCATGTTTCAATTCAAAATCTCTCGAGCAACCTCATGTATTTAGTCATGTCATGTCGCATCATGTTCAGTCAGTTTATGGTGTTCGAGGAATTTGCATGTTCCAGTGTTATTTTGGCCAAAGTCGTGGTTGCGCACGTTGCGCGTACCGCGGGCCATCGCATGTCATGCCATGTTAGTTCTTATTGTTGTCATGTTTGTTCGAGCAACTCATGGATAATTGACCATGTTATGTCCTTTCATGTTCAGTTGTGTATTAAGTGCCGAGAGAAAAGCATGTTTGGTCGTGAGACGGCTTAATGCCGTCGGCGGCGCACGGTGCGCACGCCACGGCCGTGTTTAACTTCATGTGCAAAAGTTCGTGATTTTGCGTATTTTCAGTAAAATTGATCATTTCAAATCATTTCATGTTAGTTTAAGTTGAATTGGTCGAGAGGAGTTGCCGGACGGCCGGCAAGGGCCGGTCGTGGCCGCGCTGCCGGCACGTAGCGGCAGCAGCGCGCCGGCAGTCAGTGATGAAGATCGTGTGTCCCGACTGTCGACAAGCCGCTCCCGCGCCTTAAATCGTTCGATAGGTGTTAGGAAGTCGCACACTCGCGGCCTTTCTAACGGTTATGACTGCAAAAGAATTCAAGAAGAAAACTAGAGCAAAGAGTTTGAACAAAGTTCGTTTTTTGTATTAATTTCTGAATGAATAAATTAACAAGAGGAAGAGCCTTTATATAGGCATCAACTAGATCTAGTCCTAATATATCTAGAACTCTAATAAAGCAATAAAATATTAGGAGTCCTAAACATACTAGAAAACAAGGAAATAAATATCTAGAATATCTCTTGCTTGCGATTCAAGCCGCTATTGCGCGCGTGCTGCCCTCGCGCGCCCGCCTCGCCTACTCCTTGCGTGGTTAGGCCTGCTCGCGCGTGAACCTCCTCGTTTGTACCCGCGCTAATGCACCCTTGGCCGAAATTCTCGCGCGCGTCACCGTCCGCGCGCGCATGTCCGCTAATGAGTTGGGCCTGGGCAGCCCGTCGGCTTAACCTCCGTCGTGCATGATAAGCGCGGCTCGCAGCATTCTTTAATCTCCTTGTCGTGTTCTCATCATTCCCGTCCCATTCAAGAGCTTCCTTGTCCTCAAGGAAGAAATCGGGAAACATCTCGCGCATCTCGTCCCAACTTTGCCACATTGTTTCCTCGCTCGGTAAATCCTCCCATTCGACAAGTACCTCCCAAAAATATTTCCCAGCCTTTTTGACTTGTCGGTACTCTATCGCGCGGCTCGGCCGCACCATAACCTGCCCGTCCGGCGCGACCGCGGGTAGTCGATCCTCTGCCGTATGCGCCTCGCCGAGTCTTTGCTTGAGTTGTGAAACATGTATGACCGGATGGATATGAGAATCGTCCGCCAACTCAAGTCGATAAGCAACCTTCCCAACCTTGGCCAAAATTTTATAAGGCCCGTAATATCGAACTCCGAGCTTGGTCGCGGCCCTTTGCGCGGCCGTCCTTTGTCGAAATGGCCTCAACATCAAGTACACCCAGTCCCCGGGCTCAAACTCTACGTCACGCCGCTTGCCATCATGGTACGCCTTCATCCTATTGATCGAGCCTTCCAACGCCCGCTTTAGCTCGCGCAACATCAAGTCTCGTTCGACTAACTCTCGATCGACCTCGTCTTTCACGGCGCTCCCCATCGAGTAACTCACGATCGTCGGCGGTTTGCGCCCGTACACCAACTCGAACGGCGTTGCCTTAGTCGAGCTATGGTAAGTGGTGTTATACCAATACTCGGCCCAAGGTAGATAATTCTCCCATCGCTTCGGAAATTGATGCACATAGCACCTAAGGTACTGTTCAAGCGTGCGATTGGTCACCTCTGTCTGTCCGTCGGTTTGTGGATGATAAGCTGAGCTCATGCTTAGCTCGGTTCCCTGCAATTTAAAGAACTCCAACCAAAAGCTACTCATGAATATCCGATCTCGGTCGGACACAATCGACCGTGGCACCCCATGTAATTTCATCACATATTCGACATATAATTTTGCTATAGACTTAGCCGTGTATGGGTGAGTAAGTGGAATAAAATGCGCATACTTGGTAAGGCGGTCGACTACCACCATGACTCCATTGAACCCATTCGAGAGTGGCAACCCCTCGATAAAATCCATGGTGATGTCCTCCCAAATACGTGCGGGGACCGGCAAAGGTTGGAGCAGCCCACCTGGTCGACGTGCGTCCGCCTTAGTGCGTTGGCACTCATCACATCGCCCAACGTAGTCGCGCATATTGCCCCTTAGCCCTGGCCAATAAAAAGTGCTCTCAATCCTCATCCATGTCCGGAACACCCCAGAATGTCCTCCAAACTTTGAGTCGTGGAAGTGCCGGATGATTTCCTCGCGTAACGATCCCGCCTCGGGCACGACGACTCGCCCATGGTAAAGAAGCAAGCCATCGTGCATGTCATGGTCCTCGTCCGTGTCGCGTCCTTCGTTCAGTTTCTTGACCACGTCCTGACAATGCGCATCCTCTTTTTGCGCCTTTCGAAGCTCTGTCCAAACGGCCCACGTCGGCCCCGTAACTGCGTCGAGTTCGGCCACGTCTTCCCGGCGAGACAATGCATCGGCTACGGTGTTCTGGCGACCAGGTTGATACACTATCTCGAAGTCGAACCCCATCAATTTGGATACGAACATCTGCTGCTCGGGCGTTACGATCCTTTGTTCGAGCAAGTGCTTGAGCGGCTGCTGGTCCGTGACAATCCGAAAGTGTCGCCCAAGCAAATACGGCCTCCACACGCGCACGGCCTCGACCACGGCCAGCATTTCCTTTACGTATGCGGACAACCCTAAGCGCGCTGGCCCGAGTGCCTTGCTGAGATAGGCCAAGGGTCGTCCTTCCTGCACCAAAACAGCCCCGATTCCAATATCGCTCGCATCCGAGTGAATCTCGAACAACACATCGAACCTCGGCATTGCGTGTAACACCCCGCTTATCAGAGTAAATTTTTCGCAACTTATTTCAAAAATACTTATAAATTTTTCGAAACCTTCTTAACTCGGGATGCTACTAACTTATCTACTTTAAAAAAAAATCTGTTTACTTAAACCTTATCTAACAACTAAGTTAGACATAAATAAAACAGATTTTAAACATTGAACAAATATAAAAACTTAGCAGTTTATACAATTAACTTGATAAATCAACCTTTAAAATCACACTTGTTCAAATCTTAAAGAAACGTAGCGGAATATCTTACAAGCTTGGTTTACAAACCGAAACCTTATTGAAAATTCTCAATAAAAACTTATTCACATCCACGACCACCACAGCTCCTCACACCTGCGCGCCGTCTTTATTTCCTGAAAAATGATAATAGTGGGGCGTGTGTACTAATCCACTGTACTCCGTAAAAACCCATACTAAAGTAAACATTAATAATAATATCAATATCATGATCTTTGGTATATATATCTGAGATTAATCTTCCGGTATCTGACCGGTAACTTTAACTTGAACTTTGCAACTACCGGTAACTTGGGCGGTTCTCACGTGATCACATTCTGGGGGTCGCCTCCCACAGAACCCAGTCTTGACTGAGTGAGCTTAATACTTTACTTAACTTTATACATACCTCGAACATGATAATAGCTATTATACTCAATGTAATACCCAGTCTGGGTTCCCACCTTTCTTCTTGAAAAACTGTTTGTAAGTGTTGTTGTCGTAGCCGACTTGTAAAGCTTCATAAAAATATAAACAAATATACTAAGTACTATGCTCGAATACTCAATAAGATATTGAGATTCTTAACTTTAACTAATAACTTTTAACTTATCCGAATCTAGCCAAAATGCTATAGCTCAAATAATCATAATACTTTTAATAACTAAAACTCTTAATAAATCATCATTTGATACCAAAACTTTATATAAATCATGCTTTCTAAATAACAGTTTATAAACTTGCAAGTGAAAATATCTAACACATGTTCTTCAAAATTTCACATTAATTATTATAATGAGAAATTTCATACTAAATTCATATTAACATGCTTTATCTATAATTTTAGTAATTACTCCATTCAACTCATTTTAAGTTTAACTTTAACATATGTATTCTCAACATATATATAAAGTTACCATAAAAATTTCCTTTAAAATAATACTCATATATTTAGATATATTATTTCAAAGTTGAAAATATAACAAAATATTCAATTTTGCTATCATACTTGTCTTTGAAAAAATCTATTTCTCATGCTTCAATTATTTAAAAAAATTCTAAAACTTTAAAACATAAGTCTCAACTAAATCAAAAAATATCCTGTAAATTTTCTCATAAAAATAATAACCATAAAGGAAGATATGAATTTCCAAATAATGCTTCTCTTGTTGAAATTTGAGATTTACTCACTTATGTTCATTATTTTCTATAGCATGCTAAACAACTCCAATAAATATAAGATTTAAACTGAAAGATCTTAACTAATATATGAATTGACCATAAAATTCTCAACTCAAAATAATATCAATAGATAGGGTAATTTCATATCACAAGTCATCATTACTACACAGATTTTTCACTGGACAACACCTTAATCAATGATTTTTATAAAATTCATTTTAACTTCAATTAATCTAAAACTTTCCAGTAATACCCTTAACATAATGATGATCTCATATAAAAATTTTCATAATTTTTAAAATTTAATAGCTTGGTCAAAAACGAACAAACATAGGCAGCTGCAACATAAACTTTAAATAATCTTACTTTATAATCTTATTATATATATTTATATATAAATTTATAATTTCTAACATGATAACATATCAAAAACACATATAAATACTCATAATTCTTAGATATACTTGATGATATTAAAGTTTGAAGACATACCTCTTCTACTCTTAAGAAAAGAAACTTGCTCCAAACACTTCTCGAAATTGCTCGGTTTCCCTCTTAAATACTCGATTCTCACTATTTCTCTCTTATAACATAAATTCTGAATTTTTGAGGTGTAATACTAAAATTGAAGAATGCTCCTATTTATAGGAAAATTTTAGGGGACAAGCATCTCCAAATTTCAATTTAATATCATTTAAATACTAATTTCTACAACAAATATGCTAAAAAAATGCCCCACTCTTAATTTTTAATTTAGTTGACTAATATTATTAAATTTTTCAGCTCAATAATTGTATAAAAGAACATAAAATTGAGTCATCATTAATATAAAAATTAAGATGCTTCAAATGATGAAGATTCTACAAAATAAAATAATTTCCACAATTTATTTTCATTTTTATTTTTAATTTCGAATTTTCTAATAAAATCAGAAAATAATTTTCAAAAATTAACTTTAACTTATATTAATATCTCTCATAATATATAAATCATTTACAAATGATTTAATGAGGAAAAACATGCTTAAAAAATAACATAAACACTTTTATTTTTCTAATAATAGCATAAATTGTGAAAATTCACAATTAATTAAAATTATGCTATTCTTAATATTTAAAAAAAATCCATAATAACTAAATTTTTATGTTTAATAAAATTTAGATATCAATAATAAAATTTTCGGAATCAAATCAGACTTCAATTTCCTTTACGATTGAAAACCAAAGATTTTATTATAATCTCTACTGTTCTCGATTATGAATTTTAACTTAAACTTGAAATACTTTACTTATTATCTATACTCAGTTAATTACTCTTACTGATTTACCTCATAACTTTTTATTGTGGTAAATAACTTTTACTACGGTAAATAAATTTTACTGCGGTAAATAAATTTTTACTGCGGTAAATAATTTTTACTGACTTACTAAAATATGGGGTATTACAATCTACCCTCCTAAAAACTATTTCCGTCCTCGGAAATACAGAAACTGAAATACATACTTACTGAGTATATATATCAGAACTCAAAATCCAGAAAACGTGCTCTAATATCAGCTTCTTGCTCCCAAGTGGCATTTTGATTCTCCGTGGTGATTCCATTTTATACGAACGAGAAAAATATAACTATTCCTTAGACGATGAACCTTTTTGGTCCAAAACAAATACCGACAGTTCCTCGTAAGTTAAAACTTACTAAATCTAAATCTCATTGTGCTAAAGCACATAATTTGGATTGCTCACGTATACACGTATCATCAATACGTGAAAAACATTACTCATACTAACCAACTTGGGAGGTAAAACTTAATGTTAGAATACTTCTTCTACTAGTTCAAAGAACTTTGAACGGACTTACACGAAAAGAATGCAACTTACCGAACGACACTTCTCATTAGTCGAACTTTCAGAAAAACTTTATCAAAATTCATTGCTTGTCCATGCCTTATCAACTGAATACTTCTGCCAATTCTGAGCAGTCTTACACCTTTCTTGAATTCCGACTTACTTACTCAACTATTTCTATGATCATTTTCCATCATAATGATGGTAATGCTAAACACTTTAACTTGCCTCCTATTACACAGAACATGACTATGTGGCACTTTGCATGCGATGTACCCACTACCCGGGGCCCTTCGGGTGTGGAACATTTACATGTGTGTACTCACAATGTCAATAATACCTGCAAAAATTACATATACGTTAGCATCATCAACTGTACTGAACTTGCTTTTGCGTCGGGAAACCTTCTGATCAAAACTACTATCAACACTTATATTCCTCTGACTTTAATATTTCCAATATATCTCAAATAAAACTTATTTGGAAATTACTGCACTGCATAAATTACCCAATTACTGATCATACCACATTTCACCTATCGAGGTGAATTATCATGTCCTCAATAATGCTGACCGACACAACTCAACTTCACAATAAATCATTCTTCAACTATTGCCGACATTTCATATCAGATTTCTGCTGCATTAATTGCATACTGGCTGCATATTCTGACATTAGGAATATAATAATGCCAAGCTCTATCTCCAGAAACTTGCCTTATACTCTTCGATCTTCTATAAACCGGCTCGCTAATCCTTCTATCTTCTTCAGCAATGGTCCGAAACAACAAATGGATTCGGCACTTTCAAATATTCGCAAATCATATTCCTTTCTTCCTTTAAATATCATAAAAAGGATTTATCGATCTCGAGTGGAAAGATTGAGAGCGCTAATGATCCACAATATTCCAAATGATATCCGATGGTTGATTGAAGCAAACGTCCGACTCTCTGGCGAATTTCCAAATTCTTATCAATATCTGTCCGGTATGGGTAGAAGTACTCTTGCAAAGAAACGTAGAGCCAAACGAATAGGTGGTTGCTAAAAATGTGCTCGATCGAATTGCGATACCCGATGCAAATAGCTGGGGTTTGTGTCCATAAATCGAGAAGATAAAATAGCTTTCATTAAGAATGGCTTGAACAAGGAATCCCTGGATCAAACCCTTCAACAAATTCTCGATACACATCCCAGTGGATATGTGCATCAAGAGCTTATGTCTTTATGGGTCTGTTTAAAGAATGAACAGAACTGCTATAGTCTCAAAAACATTATTGCTAAGGATCCTGTTTGCAACAGCTATCTCTGATAACTCCCTTATAAAAAGGTATTTATTTCTTTTGATAAATATAACTCATTGAATGCTTAACTGCTCTCCTGTCTGTTGCTTCTGCCGAAATCAAACATTATAATACTCATTCTCTTTCTTTAAATAACTCATCCTTTCCCCATTTGAGTATCTCTCTACTCCAAATGGAGACTCCTGTTTCTTCTCAAGTCACAAAAGTTCTTCCATTTATAAAAACCATTTGTGTTCTTGGTGGTTCTAAACTTGTAGCTTCTTCTCAAAATATTGATATTGTATCCCAACTAGTAAAAGAACTGGGAAAACAAAAGATCAATTTACTCTATGGAGGAACTAGCCTCACTTTCTTTGGTAGCCTTCTCTTAGCTGGAAAAGGCTTTGATATTGAAGTGAAAAGTGTTCTACCATTCCACAAAACTCCTTCACAAGTTCTCAAAGATTCTACCAGTCTAATGCTTTCTAACTCTATTTATAATTGCACT
>CACSLK010027751.1:2118137-2128358 GCA_902706635.1 Striga hermonthica | reverse complement strand
GGTCCGGACCGGACCGGTTCAGACCGGTTGGACCGGTTCAGCCCATATTTTAATGTTTTTTGTCCCAGTTCATGTTAGCCTCATTTTCAGTTAAAATTTCAGGGTTCAGTTCAGTTCAGTAAATTAAAATCAGTTCAGTTCCGTATTTAACCGGTTTCAGTTATACCGATTAAATCCGAATATCATGTCAAGTCCAGTAGAGCATCTTAACATAATTAATCAGTTAACTTATCAGTCTGAGCATAGTACTTAGTATTTGTTTATATTATATTTTCAGTTTGATCAGGCATCAGATATCAGCACTGCCTTTTCATTTTCACGGATCAGTTGGGGACTCAGACTAAGTACTACATTGATTATAATTATGCTACCATGTTTGAGGTATGTATTATCAGTATCTGCTCGGAATGGTCGCCGGTCCATTCTGGGTTTTAGTGGCCTTAATCTGCCCACTAGAGTGTGCACATGGTGTCCGGCTACGCCGGCAGATGTTCAGTTTCAGACAGGTGACGTATGTCACGAGATCAGTATCAGATTATTCAGTACCGGTATCAGATATAAGTTATCAGTTTCAGTTTCAGTTCAGTTATATATGCCAGGATCATGATATTGTTATTATTTTCACTGTTTTACTTTAGTATGAGTTTCTGCGGAGCACAGTGTTTTAGTGCTCACGCCCCCACGTATTTCATGTTTTTCAGGTCACAGAGTCGGGGACGAGGAGTGAGCTGACGAGCTGTTCAGGATATTTGTTACATGTATAAATTATGTTTTGGCTATGCTACTATTCCTCTACAGTTTTCAGTACTTTAACTCAGCTTTTGATCTGATATTAGTCGGTTAATATGTTATATAACCGTTCTTATTATCAGTTTAAAATTAACAGTTTTTCAAAAAAGTCAGATTTTACGGTAACAGTCCGAATCAGTTTTCACAAAATAAATATTTTATTTATTTATCTAGAAAATTTGCGAAAAAGCGTACTCTGAATTTCAGTAAATAGCGGGGTGTTACAATATGAATTAATCAAACTAATTCTTTAGGGTTCCCTAGATCTCATCGATTACCATCTTTACGTGTGTTTATTTATCGCATCATCCATCGCATGAATCGAAAACATAAATAAACCTAACATACATCTAATGCATGCATACGATGGGATGATCATGACCTTGCCTATACGACCCATTCGAGCCAAAATGGGTCTATGCCTATGCACGTGATAAAAAAAATAAATAGAACTAATTCTACTACATTTTATTTTATCTACCCGTACAAGCAGAGGCCTTTAAGATTTATAACTTGTAAAATTACCCACACAAGCGTGGGCCTTTTGCATCGAATGGTTCTCCAACCTGATCTAATCTTCTAACGATACAAAAAAATTTAAAATTTTACAAATCATAACTTAAGAGACTCGTAGGTCTCGATAAATTACAATCATTCAATCATATTGAATAAAGTGCAACATTCAATCATATTGAATAAATCAAGAGACTCGCAGGTCTCGATAAATTATAATCATTCAATCATATTGAATAAAATTACAACCATTCAATCATATTGAATAAAAAATAGGCATTCAATCAAATTGAATAAAAGGCTCATGATCATCCCTAAATTAAACCATTCATCACATGAATTAAAACATAATAAAAACTTTTTTTTATTATGTCACACGACCCGTGTGATCAAATCACACGACTCGTGTGAGTCCACACGACTCGTGTGATCCAATCACACGACTCGTGTGAAAAAGCCGTAAGGAAAACTCAATTTTTTCCTTAACTCACACGACTCGTGTGGCTCAAGACACGACTCGTGTGAGTCCACACGACCCGTGTGACTACGTCACACGACTCGTTTGAAAAAGCCGAAAGAAAAATCAAATTTTTCTTTGATCTCACACGACCCATGTTGCTCATGGACACGGCTCGTGTGAGTCCACACGACTCGTATGACTATTTCACACGACTCGTGTGAAATTTACGAAACAAAAAATCAAATTTTATGTTACGCCACACGACTCGTGTGACACCTCACACGACTCGTGTGGATCCACATGACTCGTGTGACCCCTCACATGACCCGTGTGGAAAAAATCAAATTTTTATTTTAAATAATTAATATGTTTATCATGTAAACATTTAATTATTTTGCTTATCTCATAAACATTAAGAAATCAAAATATGTTTTTCTAGACGATAACCGTGGCTCTGATACCACTGTTGGGTTCGCTAGTACCGTACGGGTGAAACATAGCGGAATAAAATTTTTCAAAACATGTATTTATCATATAAATACACAACCCGTAAATACACAAAGTGAATTAACAGATCGTCATCTTTAAAAACATGTAATAATACAAATTTTGATTTGTTACAAGTAATATCAAATATTACCTTTTTTTTCTCTAACTCCTTCTAAGACGACGGTGTTTGAGGAAATCGATTCCCGGTTTGGTAACGAGCACTTCGTGTTCCTCGCTTTAGGAATCCAGATGTCTTCCCTCTAAGAGTATCCACCGTTTGAATACGACACCGAGATAACTCCTTCGCTAGTAGAAACTATCCGGCTTTATAACTATCAAAGGAATATATATTTGAGGAGAATTACACAAGAACTCTTTCTTGTTTGAACACTTGAATTAAACACTAACACTTTAGCTCTCAATACTTGAATCAAATTCTAGCAAATATGAACATCAACCATGCCCATATTTATACTAAACTTTTTAGTAATAAAAAATATATATCTTGTATAACTTTCACAAGAAATGATAAAAAGTCTTTAATAACTTTCACAAGTAAAGTTAAAAAATCTTTTATCATTTCTACAAGTTAATACAAGAATATAATAATGTGCAAGATCCCATCTTCTTCCATTATTATATTATTATTATTATTTAATCTTTAATCAATATTAAAAATCAATAATAATAATAAACAAATAATTTTAATCTCTTTTAAAATCATTTGTAAACATATAAAATCCATATTTAAAATTCTCCTCATATAATAATCATATTATTATTTGGATTTGAATTTTAAAATTCAATTTTAAAATCCAACTATTGATTTAGTAATTCCATTAATTACTAAATTAATATCCAAAATACATTTAATCAATCTAATTGATTAATTTAATATATTCCTTTAATTGACATCTAATCAAAATTAGATTTTGTCAATTAATTCCAACTCTTTAGAAATACTAATATTTGTCTTCATACAAAAATTGGTGTGACCTTTTAAGTTCACAATTAATACTTAGTGGGCTTACAACTCTTTGTAATTTGAGTTAATCATATTAACTCTTATTCTTGAATTAACTCCTTAATTCAAGAACCCACATGTCATGGGAACATCTAGCAAGTAGCATGAATCTAGTATTAAGTGAATAGCGAGTAAACCTATTTCGATTACAAGTCCATACATGTAAAATCCTTTCGACATCCAATTTCCCGATTAAATCTTGGGTATGATTTTGTCGAAACCCAACTTGATTTAATAACTATAATTCCATTTCAAGTTTAGTAATTCGTTTATGAATCTCTATTCATCCCGCCTTGGCCAAGGACTTTGAATTACTAACTATGAAACACATAGGAAATTCACTTATCTTCATAAGTGTTAAATCCTTTGTTGGCCACTGACAAACTTCCATACATATTAATATAATACCCAAAATATCCCTTTACACGATTGTGCTAGCAACCAAAAGGATAAATCAAAGTAGAATATAATATGCACAAAGTTACCATCGTGCCTCAAGTCTAAGGATTAGTCATGTACTATTGTAACATGAAAATTCTTATTCGACAAGAAAAATCTTTCATTAAGAATTTTCATACAGTCATATTCAGTGAACTTGTTCTCTAACAAGCACTCACATATATGTACTTGTGTCCCACGCTAATGTTGATGGAATACAATATTTTTGTCCAACAAGCATACATCATATGTGCAAGTCTTTTCTGGATTATTCGATATCCCATTTCGAAACATCCTACGACTTTGAATTGTATTTAAGATCACAGCTTTCAAGGTATGTTCCATGATCACCATTTCTATGCGCAACCATACCTTATAACCATAAGTGATCTAGGGATTTTATCTTAAGTGCAATTATAGGATAAAAGTTTACTCTTAAGATAAAGTAATGCCTTATTAATAATATAATTCCAATAGATTATATTTACAAGTAGAATACGTCCAATTCGATTGGAACGCCAGCTATCCTACTCTAACAAAAATTGCACAAGCCTAGTTTCTCACAGTTTCGAGTATGGGGTAGCCCTACACACGTGTTAGTGCATGAACCAGGAAAGTTGGAGAAATGTTCGGAAGCACGAGTGTTCGTTGGCTATCCCAAGGAAAATAAAGGTGGATTATTTCATAGTCCCGAGGATCACAAGGTGATCGTTACTACGAATGCTAGAATTCTTGGAAGAAGACTATACTGTGCATCACAGGCTTACGTGTAGACTTGTCTTAGAGGAGTTGAGGAGTAAATTCAATAGTTCCTCACCGAGTGCGCAAGTAGATACATCACATAATACGGCAACACGACACACTGAGAGTGTACCAGTGCAGACAGTACCTCGTCTTAGTGGGAGGTTTCTCATTTACCGACTGATGGATAGGTCTTGGAGAGTCATCAGACTCAGTTTTAGGAGATCTAGAATCGGATCCAAGAACTTACGACGAGGCACTCTAAGATAAAGATGCAGATTCATGGAATGTTGCAATGAAAGATGAAATGGGGTCAATGGACTCCAATCAGGTCTGGGATCTTGTAGAACCACCTGATGAGGTACGACCCATTGGATGCAAGTGGGTCTATAAGAGAATGAGAGGCTAGGACAGGAAGGTAAAAACCTCTAAAACTAGGCTTGTTGCGAAGGGTTATAACCAGAAACAGGGTATAGATTATGATGAGACCTTTTCGCCAGTAGCTATGCTTAAGTCCATTCGGATTCTCTTCGTTGTAGCCGCTCATATGGATTATGAGGTATGTCAGATGGATGTCAAGACAAAACTCTTAAACGGGAACTTCAGGAGTACATCTATTTGCAGCAACTTGTTTGTCCAATTTTTGTTGCATTTTTCCTTGTTAGTTTTGCTTTTTTTTTTCCCTTGTATTAGGTCTTTTAGTTAGTTTTTAGTCTGTTTTGTCGTTTATCGCGTGTTTCTCTCTATTTTGGTTTTTTCTGTGTTTTCGTGTATTTTTTCGGTTTTTCTTTGCTTATGGTGTGTAGGTCCGAAGTTTTAGGAGGACCGAATTATGGGAAAAGCTGATAGTGAGAGCATAATCAAATAGAGCCTTTCGTTGGCGGTACAGAAGAAAAAACAGAATCAAATTCTAAGTCCGAATGAGCATAGACGAGCTCGAGACACGAAGAAGGACAAGTTGCCTAAATGTCGCGCGTGCGCTGCGCCGCGATGCCCGCCACGAGGCCGACAAAGACCCTAGCTCCCAGCGTGCCGCACCGTAAAGAGTGCCGCACCGCGAAGCCCGCTCCTTGCTGCGCTGCGTTCGTCCCCGCACCATGAAGGACCAGTCTGTCGCGCCGTGCCATGCCTTCGCGCCGCAGCGCATGCTTTCTCCGCGCCGCGGCTGTTCCTCACGTCGCGACCATGGACACCCCTCACGCCGTGGAGCGATTCCCGAGACCCATCATGCGCCATCAGAGAGCCCTGCTCAACTCCTCGCGCCGTAAAGACCCTCGCACCGCGCTACTCCGCTGTTCCTCACGCCGTGCTTGAATATGCCACGTCGTGTCATATACTATACTATATATATTAATCGGCATCTAGAATAGAAATTATTCTTTCCTTCTGGGGACGAACCCTAGGTCGTAAAAACACAAAAATCATGTCTTCTCCTCTCCTTCTTCTTCTTCATTCTTTTCTTCTTTTCATCTTTGTTTTCCATTTTTCTTCTTCTTCTTAATAATTAGGATCAAGCTTGAAACTTGGATTCAACTTGTGGATTTGAATTGATTGTAAGTTTTTCATCTTGTTCAATTCATGAGAATGATTATTTTGGGTGAATTGCTTGATTATGTTGAATTCATGTTATGTAGCTAATTCCTATTGTTAGGGATAGGGAATGATTTTTCTTGTTTAATTCATATCTCTCGGGCTTGAATTGTTCGTTCTTGAGTGGGTTGATTTAATTAGGAATTGATGAAATCTTGTGTGATTGATTGATATAATCGAAGAGTGACACTTCGATCTTGTAATTGGAAACAATTGAATGTTGATTAGTCGAGTTAGGGTTTTGTTGATTCTATATGATTAGTGGATTAATTCTCTTTTAATTTAATTAGCGACTTCTAGAACCGAAAGGGGAGAAGTTGTAGACTTAGGCTCGCATGAGGTAGATGATTTCGTAATTGAATAGTCTATAGGTTTTGGATTGAAATACGTGCTTGTCGATGACCCGTCCCTTGTTACGAAAAGTTATTGGGATTTGGATAATTGTCTAGTGTCGTGTGCTCGAGTTTGTTCGTCTATGTTCAATCCCTTGTTACAAAGAGTTATTGGGAGCGAACCGCTAGATTTTTAAACAAGAGTGTCAATCTGGAATAGAATGACTAATGTCCCAATTTTGCAAATAGAACTTGAATTGATTATCCCCAATTCCCTAGCTTCTTTATTCTTGTTTCGTTTATATTTTAGGTAGATATATATTTTCGCATTGTTCTTTATTTCTTAGTTGATAATTCTTAATCTATCTTGATTAGTATGTTTAGGATTTATTTTTTTTTATGTGTGATCAATATCAAAACTGAATTCCAAACTGCACTACAAGAAATCTGGGAAATCATGACTATAAAATTCGTCATATAAACCTTATTTTTCGTCATAATAGTGATTTTATGACGAAATTTAATCGTCACAGAGAACGTCACCGTAGCCGCGTCATAATAGGTCTAAATGTTGAATTTTGGATTTGTCACCAATTGTTTAGCTTTTTGTGACGAAATTATGCATTCTCATTATCTGTAGTCATTTTTTGTGACGCTAATATTGTCACTTTAATTACTAAATTATCGTCACCTAAATGGTAAATTCGTCATGAAAACTCAATTTATAAATGACGAATTATTATTTTTGTCATATGACCATTATGTTTTAGCAACGAACATAACTATACGATCGGATTTATGATATTTTAATGACGATTTATTTGTGGTATTTCTATTGAAAAAATTGTCATATATAACATAATTTGTCACGTAAGAGTTGTTCTATAACCACAAAATATTTGTCGTCACTAACAGAAATATATATGACGATAACAAAAGTGTCGCAAAAAAATTAGAATTAGTGACAAGAAATTTTTTGTCTCCAACTGGGATATAATAATGACGAATGATTTTGTCGGGAATATAATAACTCTTTTTTTCCAAGGCATCATCACTCTTAGTAATAGGCCAATCGGCCAAAAATGGACAAAGTTCAGTACACATCCTTAATAATGAGAGGCTACACACACAGGTGCAGCCTAAACAAAAATCTACCAGCTAAAATACTACTAACAAGCAGCTAAAAGACCAAGAACAAATACAATGCACATATCAACCATAGCAAGCTAGAACAATAATAGGAATACACCACTGACTCGAGACCTAGCATATCCCTATTAGAATCCACTAAACTTCTTGAAAATCCCTCCAATCTTGCACAACACTGTCAATGATCATCTTAGCTGTCAGCTCTTTGTTCTCAAACACCCACAAATTCCTCGCCTTCTATAACCACCATAATATGTATGTGGTTAACTGAATTCTATCTTCTGAAGTCTCCTTGTATATAACTAGTAGAAAAAAACAGTTTTTATAACGGGTAAAAAAGGCTTTTTATAACGGTTTTGAGTTCGTTATAGTTTCAGGCGTTATAGAAAGTATGAACTTTCTATGACGATTGTTGAACCGTTATAAATTGACTGCCATTTATAACGGGTAACATAGACCCGTTATAAATATTTAGTTTACCTGTTATAGACTACACTATTTTATATCAGTTCCTCATTTACCCGTTATAAAATATACAATATTTATAATGTACTTTCATTTACCCGTTATAAACTGCTTTTGTTTACACTATAATTTATAACGGTTTACTAAATACCCGTTATTAAAACAATGAATTTGATAACGGTTAAATAATGACCCGTTATAATTTTGAACCCACATTAAAATGCACAATTTTTTATATCGTAGATAACACTTGTTATAAAAAAGGGTGCAACATTCTATTTTTTTAAAAAACAAAACTACCATATTAACAAACAAACAAAACTACCATATCAAAAAATACCAAGTGACAAATAGTTTCACACCACATGTTCAACAAACTACGAAGCCTGTCTAACAAAAGTCTAATCTTATCCTACTTCACTAATGAAGTTATATCGAGAAAATGCTGAGTCCAACGTCTCATTACATCATTAATATCATCACTCGAGAAGGGTTCGTCCAAATTAAACACCTGCAATTTGAAAAAGTAATTATAACATATTATCAAGACGAAAAGATAGAACAAATTATTTACTTGGAAATATAATAGTGCTTGATATTTACAAATTATTTTTGTTCACAATTACCTTATCAAAGTTGTTAGTAACGTCAAGTGTGATGATTTCCAACATACATCTCATACTTGCATTCAACACCTCCCGATTGTTGGCGACACTTGTAAAATATGAAAAGAATCGTATAAAATTAATAACTTACGAAAAATAAGATAAATGTAATGATTAAATTTCTAGTAACAAAATGAAATTGCAAGTTACAAAATAACATTGTTTAAAAAATAAATTTACCTCTGGATAGACCAATTCGAGTTTCTGTTTGTAGGAATGATTTCCCTTCATTACCTGATATGCGGAAAATGCCCTAACATAATAAATGTAAAATAGAGAGTTTAGTTTCAAAATAAATTCTAACCAATAGATCAAAATCATCTAAAATAAAACATACGTCGTGATTTTCTGGACTATATCACTCTTAAGCTTTTTTGACAAGGAACAGAAGCAAACCACCATATTCTGTTTAGGGCAAAGTACAATCAACTGCCAATGATCCCTAACATTTCAAAAAGAAGAGAACATAGTTGTGCTGTTAATTTATACTTATTTGTATGGGACAACAAGAAATGACATGAAAGTGAAGTTGGCTCAGATATGGTGCAAGAAAGCATTCAAAATCTCCCTTTGTCAGTCTTTCTTGAATGTAGTTTGTTGCATCTTCTCTACTGTTACCTTTGCTTTGGAGTGAGAGCGGGCACATCAATCCATATTTATTTTCACTACCAGATTCTTTCAAATTTTTGTGCAAATACCTCTAAAAAACAAAAACAACAACAACGACAACACTAACAACAACAACGACAATAACAACAAAAATAAGTATATCTAGTTTCATAATATAAAAAACAATAGGAAAAAAATGGTTAAAAATTACTCACAAATTAAAGAACTGCAGTATAGATACACAAAGTCTTTGATTTGTTAAGAGCTCCATGATATCCTTCTGATAGACAAACAAATCCATTTTCTCACCGACAATCCCTGACTCCACAACTACATGGACTGGTTGTGTAATGTCAATCGTTCCATTCTCATATCAATACTTGTGCGCATAGCATTTATCCACTTACGATCCATACTTCCTAAAATGTACATGTTAAATTGACAATTCGAATAAGGACAATATACTGAGAATTCTATTTTAGGAAAACAATGTCCCAAGAAACAAAATATAAGACTATAATATATAATGAAAATATGAAACTCAGATTAAGTTGAAATAACACATATGTCTTCATTATCACTATAAAGAGAGTAGTGTTTTTATTTTCTAAAATGTATAATTAAATTAGATATTCGTTATGGTATTTTGGAGTTAATCTTAAAAAACAAACAATGAAACTTTATCATGCATAGTACCTAGTCCCCCTCAGCTTGATGGCATTAAGAGTACAATTAGATTAATGGGTTTTAGTTGATAAAGTTGATTTATAACCATAAACCTCAAAGACTTCAAAAAAAAATAATAATAATAAATAAAAAAATTAGACGTGTTTGCATATAATAAATTTAACTAGGTGTAGTGACTAGCTAGAGTCAAACGTAAAAATGTTGGGTTGTAGATATTCCACTCCTAAAATTTTGACAAAAACCACTAGTCTATCAGTATATATATATATA
>CACSLK010027751.1:2100336-2118088 GCA_902706635.1 Striga hermonthica | reverse complement strand
AATATACAACATTCACATTAGTTTATCAAGAGTGTATTTAAACCTTAATCAATGCCCTTGAAATTTAAATTCTTCTCGACATTAGTTTATCCGCTGATTGAAGAGAAATTTCAATTGTTTCAGAACTCAACATTATCCACACAGTCATCAACATTATATATATAGTGCTAAATCTAAAAATAAAGCAACTGATACCCAAAAACAAAAATCTGGTCATTAATCATGATAATGCACACCAGCATCAATCTTCAGCTAAATCTAATGCCGCATTACAAATGAATTCGAATTAAAAGGTTGTTCAGAGAAATTGATACCAAAAGTCCAAAATGTACAAAGTTGTGAAATTCGAAAATAAAAATAAAAATCACAACATTTTGCAGAAATATCACTCCACAAAAGCATTTCATAGTGTATAATCAACCAATAATCTACTCCAATCCATATATCAAAAAAATAGGGAGGAGAAGAAAAAAAATGTCTTTAAACAAGAATCACACGGCACGACGTACCTCGGAGAGCAAAAATCCTAGATAATTAGGCTTCCATTGTTCTAATAATTAACAAATCATGGTTCCAAAATAAGAATCAATAAATAGGAAAAAATACAGCTTGGGTCACTTAACATCTTAATGCTTTACCAGATCTTTAAGCTTATTTAGAAAATTATCTAAGGGGAATCATGCAAAGTAATCAAAATAACCCATGATCAAACAATAAATTAAATATTGGACATACCTGATCAAGAGTCTGTCACACTGTGCACTTGAGAAACATATGCTCTAAGAATTTCAGTCCCAATTTCTTAGCCACAGCTCCAGCAGCAACCCTCCCAATTTGTACTGTACATAAAAACAGTCCATATTACATACCCTCATCGTAAAGCAGAAGAACAATATTATTTACGAAATGAACAACTTGAACTTGATATAAGCAGACAACATCACAATTTTGATCATCACGAATGAAATAAACATGAAATCAAAAATCCAGCTAAAATTTTATCTTTCGAACAAATAAAAGTTCGAACGAACGGCGAGCAGCAGATGGCAAGGGCTCGGTGCAGCGGACGCCGAGGGCTCGGTGCAGCAAATATACAAACGTCCTTGAAGATAGAAATTTCCTGTCCAAAGAATTTAGTTTTGAACAGAGGTACAACTTTAGAAGTATTCAGGGCTCTGCTCGGCAAAAAGAAATCAAAATCACAATCTCCAATCCCAACAACAATCAGACTCAAGAGTTGGGTTAGCCAAAATACCTTGAATCGGAGATAAGGAACCAAATCACCGGAATAATAAAGCGATTTGGCCGACTCTGTGGTGCTGCGAAGATCGTCGGCCGGTGTGCTGTCAAGGCTGGTCGCCGGACGTGGAAGTGGCTGGGAGTCGAAGGTCCCCGCAGTTGCTGAAAGAGAGCTCGGTCGTTGAGAGCTCGAAATTGCCGAACAATGGTCGGGGCTCGGGAGTAGCTGCGGCCTGACAGAAAATCCACCGGTGTGGTACGAACGATGACGGGGGCTTCGTACGAACGACGACGGACGAGTGTGAATAGGGCTTGGAACGGCTAACATCGGATGTCGAGGGTTAGTGCAGCGACGGACGGCGAGGGCTCAGTGCAGCGACGAACGATGACGGAGGCTTGGTACGAACGGCGACGGGCGAGTTCGAATGGGGCTTGAACTGTGTGATTTTGGGCCGTTTCGAGAGGTTGTGTGATTTTGGTCAAGAGTCTGTAAATTTGGTGAGATACAGGGAGGCGTATTTTGTTGGGCGCAAGAGACAGATACACGGATTTGATAAATCTGAAAATTTTATAACAATTGTTTAAATAACTGTTATAGATAATTGAGAATGTGACAAATTTTATAACAGTTGTTTAAATAACCGTTATAGAAAATTGAGAATCTGAAAACTTTATATCGGGTTTCATAGACACCCGATATAAATTTGTTTATGTAACGAGTTTAACGAAACCGTTATAAAAACTCCGTTATAAAAAATGTTTTTTCTACTAGTGGTAGTCCATTGAACTCAACCACCACCACCAATCTTGAAAAGTAATTTCTTCTTCCTCTGTCGGTTTCTGCCATTGAACAGGAGCCAATCTGCAAATTACTTTAGCTTTGGAACATAAGGACAGGGCATGCTCCACAGTTTCCTCCATTTCCCCACAGCATTTACATAAAAGATCAATCTCCATCCCTCTCCTCCTCAGATTGTAGTACACAGGCAAGATATTAGTAAAACATCTCCATATAAAAATCTTCACCTTACCTGTCACCTTAAGATTCCAGCACCTCAGCCTTGCTCTCTTGTTGTTCTGTGCCAATCTGCTGGTTTCAGCCCAAAGACTTCTGCCCCACTCAATCCTGCACAACTCCTGATAAACTTTTTTGACGGAATCCCTTTGTCTACAAATGTGCACTGTCTCAAGTCTGCAAGTCTATGGTTAAGAGTATTAATGGCTAGAATATTCTCAGCCACTTCAGATTGAAACAAGGCTTTTACCAGCACTTCATCTGAGTCCCTTCCATTGGTCAAAATAAGATCTTTCACTCTGAATTGATTGCCATCAACATGCACCCTGAGTTCAGGTTTCTCCCATATCATCTTAGGAATCCACCCAAACTCATTTAGCTTGGTGTCTGCCCCATTCTTTATCACAATACTCATATATTTTTCAACCAAGGAATAAAGGATGACCAAGAGCTCCATAACCATGAGACATCAGACTTTTTAGAATATTCAAAGATAAAGCAAGATGAGAAATACCTAGACTTCGACACTTTGCTAATAAGCAGCCCAGGTTTCTCACAAATCCTCCATATCTGTTTCATAATCAAAGCTTTATTACATAACTTGATATTTTGGAACCCTAATCCCCCATTCTGTTTAGACCATGTCATCTTCTCCCAAGTCAGCCATTGGACACCTTTACTATTGCCCTCTCCCTTTTTCCACCAGAACTCAGCCAGCATTCTACAGTTATCCTTGCAAATTCCAGATGGCAACACAAAATAGGACATAACAAAGATTGGCAGTGCATTTAACACTGCCTTGACCATAACTTCTTTCCCAGTAGTAGATAAGAACTGATTCTTCCAACTGTAAATTCTAATTCTGACAGCCTCCACCACAAACTGAAAAACTTCAATCTTAGATGCCCCAATTCCCAGAGGAAGCCCTAAGTACCTTGAAGTTCTCTTCACAATCACCCCTGGCAGAATAGAGCAAATCTTCTCCTTCATAGCTTTAGGGAAATTTCTACTCAAGAACATGGAAGATTTATGAAGGTTCACTTTTTGGCCTGCAAACTCCTGATATTTCTGAAGCACACTCATTAGCAGCTCAGCATGATGTTCATCTGCCTTACAAAATAAAAGTTCATCATCTGCAAATAGGAGGTGAGTAATCATTGGGCCATCCTTAGACAATTTGATCCCCCTGTACAATCCCCGATTCACCTGATGAGCTATCCCAACTGAGAAAAGTTCAGAAACTAAAAGGAAAAGGTAAGGTGATAGTGGATCACCTTGCCTAAATCCCATTGTAGGAGTGATAAATCCAATAACACTGCCACTGAGACTGAAAGAAAATATTGAGGTAGAGACACAAGCCATAATCCATCTGATAAATTTTGAGTGAAAGCCCATTATCTTCATGGTCATCCTGATGCAGGTCCACTCCACACAGTCATATGCCTTCTCCATATCCACTTTTAATGCCATAAATACATTTTTGCCTATCTTATGCCTGTTCAGGAAATGAAAGACCTCGTGGGCTATTACCACATTGTCCTAGACATGCCTCTCAGGCACAAATGCAGTTTGTGCTTCACTGATACATCCATCCAAACAACCTTTTAATCTTTGTGCCAGCACTTTAGCCATAATCTTGTACAGAACCCCACATAGGCTTATAGGTCTGTAACTGCTCAAGTGCTCAGGATAGAGGCATTTAGGAATCAGGGATATAATAGAATGATTCCAGTTTTTGAGAATTGTACCTGATTTGAAGAAGTCAGACACAGCTTTGCAAATATCCTTCTTCACCAAATGCCAGAAATGTTGGAAGAACACTGCAGCCATCCCATCTTCCCCAAGGGATTTTTCTGGTGCCATACTGAAGATAACTGCATGGATTTCATCCTCACTAACATTCATAATTAATTCATTGTTAGTAGTATCTGATATGTGCTGAGGAATATGACAGAGGAGCTCCTCTCCCCTTATAGAGCCTTCTGATTTGAATAATGAGGAGTAGAAATTGACAATATGCTCCTCCAGTTTCTTCTTGTCCTCAATCACCTCTCCTGTCCCAGACACTAGCCTCAGAATGGAATTTCTCTTCCTCCTTTGGGCAGCAAAAGCATGAAAAAAGCGCATTTTTTTATCACCTGCTTTGAGCCACAGAGCCCTGGACTTAGCCCTCCAGTATTGTTCTTCCTCCATGTAAGCCTTATCAAGATCAAACTTGGTGGAGCACCAGGCAGTCCAATCTGTCTCTCTTCCCTCTGCTCTCATATCTTCCATTTTAGCTGTAAGATTTTGAATCAGTTTCTCATTGTTCATCTTCATGGGAGAGTACCAGGTCAGTAGGGCCTTTTTAGTATTCTTCACCTTCTGGTGAACATTGAACATTTTAGAGCCCTCCATATCCTCACCCCAACTCTTGAACACTGCTTCCTCAATACCCTCCATCCTGATCCAATTTCTATCAAACACAAATCTCTTTCTAGGTTGCTGCAGCTTTACCTCAGTATCATAAAGAATTACATTCTGGTCAGATGCACATCTGTAAAAATTGGACACCTCCATCTTAGGGAACTTTAGCAGCCACTCATGAGATGTAAACACTCCATCCAATCTGTCCTCAACATAGCCATCCCTCCTTCTATTATTCCCCCATTTGAAGAAAGCTCCTTTCTGATCATGCCCCTGCATTTCCATGCACACAATAAAATCTCTGAAAGGCAGAAAACTGTTCTCTACTCTCACAAGCCCTCCTCTTTTCTCCTCATTACTCACTATATCATTCCAATCCCCAGCAATTGCCCAACAACTACCCCAATCACCCTTCTTATCAAGCAGAAACTCCCACTGCAGGAACCTCAGATTTCTCTCAGTACTCATGCACACAAATACAATCCAACACCAATCGCTCATTCCAGGACCTCTTACTTCCACCTGAATACAAAACTCATTCCCAACCAGCTTTCTAATTTCAACAGATTGATCCCACAAAAGCAAAAGACCCCCTTTACTCCCCTCTGGTTCCTCAAAGTGCCATCTATCTTTAAACCCCAGTTTATTGCAAACAGTTCTAGTAAAATATTTGTTTTTTTTTTCAGAAAGAAAGATAATATGTGGATGGTGGATTCTTCTTGAATCTTTGATTTGGGAAACTGTAGAGGGCCCACCCAGCCCTCTACAATTCCATACCATGGCCTTTATTGGTCACATTGGGACCACTCAAGGCTGACCGTCTTCATCTTCTTTGATGATAATTTGGTTCTCTTCCCCTTCTGTTCCTCCTCACTGTGTTGATATTCCACTACTTGAAGATGTTGCTCCTCAGCTCTCTCCCTTTTCCCACCAATGATAGATATAGAACTTCCATGAGGTATAGGATTTCTCATGAGCCTAAGAACTCTTGCAGAAGATCTTCTCCATGTTCTCCTATTTTCTGACAGCTACACCTCAGATCCTTCCCCCACTTCTTTCATGAGTAGTCATCCTCTGCTATCACCATAACATCACTTTTACCTCTACCCTCCTCCCTGATCTCATCTTCTGCAATCTCCTCTTCAAAACCCATAGGAGAGACCACCAAATCAAGAGCTTTCCCACCCTCCATAACACCAGGAGATTGAGATGCAGAAGAGCCCTCTTCTCTATTGTCTCCCTTCTCAGATTGCACTGGCTGTCTCAAAGTACTTGCCGCAGCATTAGTGTCCATCTTGGGATTCCTCGGAATGGAGCTCTCTTTAGGTTCTGAGCTGTTAGAGGTATGCTGTAAAAGCTATGTTTTGCAGATTCTATCAATTCCATTTTGATCTGGCAATCATGTTTCGGTCAAAGTACATACGTTTGCAGTTTATTTATTTTTGCGATACATACTCCATGTCTTATATTGAGGTAGTGTGGTTCGAAGAGTTTCGAACAGAAAGATCACCTATCGGTTCCTTATAAGACTAAACTATTCGTTCACAGTCTAGACTGGCAGTGAGACCCCACTTGGAAAAAGACTGTAGTGTATTCTCGATTCAGTTGGTCTTTGACTGAAGGATTACGCTAGCACTTATGTTAAGTGTTGAACAGGACCACGAAAGGATAAGGATATGAGACTCACTGACCATTGTCGTAACCTAGACCTTCAGTGATTGATGCGTTCTCTTAAGCTGTAAAATAATATAAAATAGGCATATATTTTTATTTCTTATTTATTTTATTTACCAAGTGATTCCTATTCTGTTAGGATGACATACGAGGTATTTTGGTAAGTAAGAATAATTGTATGATGTGCTATTATAGATTATTTACAGTAACTATGTTCCAATGCGCTGGATTGATGACGTCCCCGAAATGAGCTCAGAAAAGAACATTATGTTAAACATAGGGAGGTAAATCGATCAATCAGATTAATTAATCAACGGAAGTTATATCTTAAACATAGGGAGGTAAATCGATCAATCAGATTAATATTATTTAATCATGGAGGCTCGATTTTATTGGTAAAATAGTGGCTAAATAGGGAGAGCAATAATATTACTCTAGTGGGATGTTTTATTATTTAATTCCATTAAATAGGAATTAATTTTATTCCATATTAATTAATTAATTAGGAGAATAAAATTCCTACTAGAATCTTCTCGTGGGATTAGAAGACTTGGGAGTCTTCTAGAAGATGAAGATTAGTGGGAAATATATTTCCTACATTATATTATTAATTGGAGTAAAATTAGGTTTCTTAAATTAGGATTTAATTCTATTCCATGATTATTAATTTAATTAGGAAAGGAAATTCCTACAAGGATCTTCTCTAGTGTTAGGAGACTTAGGAGTCTTCTAGAAGAGATGGATTAGTAGGAGATCTCCTTCGTAGATTGAGTTAGTATTGGATTAGAATTAGGAGTCCTAGGCCTAATGGAATAAGCTCAAATTTAGCACCTCCTTAAGGTCCCTAATGGAGCCTATAAATACACCATGTCCCAACCTCTCCTACAAGGTGGTGTTGGCCGAATTTCTCATCTACATACACGTGAGAATTACATCGTTCGAGAGTTAGGGAGATCCCATTAAACGCTCCACCAAGTTTAATCGGAATAGGTGTTTAGGTAATTCGTTAGAAGGCTTTTTGGTACAATTGATTGAGCTTTCTAATATATATATATTCGGTCATCATCTCCATCGTGTCATCACCGTGCTCCGCCGTGAACCATCACCGGAGATTGTCAGTCGCCGCCGGAAGTCAGCCGAGCCCAGCCGATCGCAACCAAGAGTCGTCGCACGCCGTCGCGCATCAGCCAGGCCCGACGCCAACTCCCAGCAGCGTCCGCGAGCGACGCCCGTGAGGTCCCAGCCGCACATGCTCGTCGCAGATCACCCGCGCATCTCACCAGTCACCGCCTTCGCATCCCCAGCGCGCCAGTGCAATGCGCGCGACCATCCGCGAACGTCCCTGCTGCCTTGCTCCGCACGCCGCGTGTTCCTAGACGCCCAGCGCCAGTCCGCATCGGCATAGGAGAAGCGCGCCGCGTGTACGCACACGCCCGGCATCCACCCGCGCATCACCAGAAGTCCCGCGCATCTCGCCAGCGCCCGTCCACGTTCCCAGCGTCCGTCCGCGTGTCTGCCCAGCGCCCGACACGCCCGATCAACACGCACGCTGTCCGTGCCCGACGCGTACGTGCTGCTCGCTGCACCCTGCGACCGAGACCACGCACCGTGTGATCGAGCTTCGTGGAACCTATCGATTAGAATCGATTAAAGGCCAAACCTATCTGC
Organism: Striga hermonthica; assembly: GCA_902706635.1. NCBI lineage: Eukaryota > Viridiplantae > Streptophyta > Magnoliopsida > Lamiales > Orobanchaceae > Striga > Striga hermonthica. The sequence continues at coordinate 2,110,086 of CACSLK010027751.1, read as the reverse complement.
CCATTAGGTTGTAGTGTTCAGACGAACTTCACCAACGGTACTCTACATCGCCTCAGAGTCGGCAAAAATTATAAAAGGTAAACGTCCATATCGTAACTATAGATTCTGCTGCGTTAGGATTTATTTCGATAAAGTTCAATACTGTGTATGTTGTTTGACGTTCCTAACAGAACCCAACAACTTGTATCAGAGCCCAGTCTTAATGCAAACTCGTGCACAGTTTGAATTTTGGACTTTGCCTGTCTACATGAATTATGTGCGTACGGACGCAGCGACATAGTAGATTAGAAATTGCAATAAGTTTTTGCAGGTGTTTCGAATCCGATTATTGTGGCCCGTATGTATGGATTTTAATTCATGTTGAATGTATGTTGTCTTTAAAGCCTTGGGCATGTCAAGGAATTTTTGGGTTGGTGAATGCTTGTAATAAATTATTCGCGCGGTGGGACACCGCATAGTTTATTGCTTTCATAGAAACTCATGTACGGCTCCTGCGTGGGTCATAGGATGAATTATGTAATTGTTGTTTATATTATTCGTTATTGATCCGACGGGCGTGGACCAACCTTGACGGGGCGAGGCATAAACATGTACACGGATTCCATGGTGTTGATCCAATGGCGACTTTCCCAGAGACGACCAATTCAGTGGGAGTTACTTCGAAATAGGGAGTTCCAATACCCGAAACGGAGGACACACTCAACAAGGACAGGACTGTGTTTTCTCCGTAACATTGGAGATTGATTAATGGCCATGATAGTTGGATTATAGTTCCTAGTTTATAATTGCTCATTAATCATGCATGTTTTACGTGATTGCTTATGTGCAAATACAAACATGTTAAGAAAATCCCATAAACTAAAAATTATATTAAGTGTGTACTGGGTTGAAATAAATTACATCCAAGGCCTCCACTATAGGTTTGTCAGTGAAGTGATTTGATTCGAGCCCAAAGGACGTTTTATTTCACAGTTCACAAGGACGAATCTCCTTCGGGATGGTTATAGTGAGCTATTTCAAAAGCGTACGGGTCACCCAAAGGTGGACGTATAATTTTGGTAGTAAACTTAGTACAAATTAATGGGTTACGCTTAAAGTGCAAATAATTATGATAGTCCCAAAGGACAAGGTCATTTTTATTCTTTTATAAAGATTATTCTTTTAAAAAGTTAATTGCGCTGGCCAAAAGATGAAACCGACTATTAGTTGAGTATTGCTGGGCAGTATGTCAAGCTAATGGGATTTATCCCTCCTCTTGCGAATGTTTGAACCGTAGACGTCCACACTCCGTGGCCTGTGGGGATTCGGTGTTTTGAGGTGTTGGTGAATTTATTCAAATGTTGTTTAATGGGATCAATATTTGATGTATAAATTCAAAACTACTTGACTGAGTAAAGACTATGTTTGCATGATCCCAGGAATTCAAAATGTCTTTCAATCCATTGTCCGTAATTCTCAAAGAAAACAAACTTGTTGGTCCCAATTATATTGACTGGAAAAGGAACTTGGATATAGTGTTAACTGCTGAAGGGTACAAATTTGCTACTGTTGAGGCTTGTCCGGCTGTGCCTGTTGACAATGCACCAGACCAAGAGAAAGAGGAGTATGCTCGGTGGAAAAAGGCTGACGAGATGGTGAAGTGTTACATCTTGGCATCTTTGTCAAATGTACTTCAACATCAACATCAGTCTATGAACACTGCAGCGGATATGCTACTCAATCTTAAGGAGTTATTTGGTCATTAGTCACGGGCTGCCCGACAAGAGGCCATGAGGGTTCTGATGAACATGACCATGCGCGAGGGCACTCCCGTAAGGGAACATGTTCTTGCTATGATGGCCCAGCTGAATGAGCTGGAGGTTCTTGGGGCTTTTATTGATGGGGAAACCCAGGTCGATATAATGCTCCAGTCTTTGCCGAAGAGCTTCGAGCAATTCCAGTTCAATTATAACATGAATAAAATGTTGATGACTCTTCCGGAACTTGTTGCTGAGCTTCAAGCGGCAGAGGGCCTGTTTCATCAGAAGTCCCAAGCCATGGTGGCCCAGCGGGGAGAAGCTTCCACTTCTAAGGCTCCTAAGGGCAAGAAGAGGAAGAAGTCTGCTGGAAAGGGCAAAGCGGTCATGAGTGACGCGCAACCTCGACAAAAGGCAAGGAAGCCGAAAGGCAAGTGCAACAACTGTCAGCAGAAAGGACACTGGAAGGCAAACTGCCCTCTTCCCAAGAAACCCGAAAAAGATACTCCTTTTGCTTTAGTCGTTGAAACATGTTTACCGGTGTTATCTACCAGTACCTGGTGTGTAGATACGGGGGCCACTGATCATGTCTGCAATTCATTGCAGGGGTTCCAGGAAACCAAGCGACTTAGGGAAGGAGAGGTTACCATCTACTTAGGGGATGCTAGTAGAACGTCAGCAGTTGCAGTGGGAGACGTCTATTTAGATTTTGGCTTAGATATGTTTCTAGTTTTGAAAGATTGTCTTTATGTTCCCAGTTTTAGAAAGAATTTGATTTTATTTTCTAAGTTGTTTATGAACGGTTTTTCCGCTACAATTGATAATAAAGTTGTTATTCGTTTTGGCAAAAAGTTCATATGCTCTGGTTCATTAGTTGACAATCTGTACATTCTAGAATCTAAGTCATCTCCACTGCAACAGAAATAATTACTTAATTCATCATCTAATCTGAATAAGAGAAAGGAACCTTCTAAAATGAACGAAACATATCTTTGGCATCTAAGACTTGGTCATATTAACCTTAGGAGGATTCAAAGGTTGGTAGCAGACGGGCCCTTGGGGTCGTTAGAAGTCGAGGCTTTTCCAACTTGTGAGTCTTGCCTGGAAGGTAAAATGACTAAGAGGGCTTTTAGTTCAAAGGGGCATAGAGCCGAAGATGTGTTAGGGCTAGTTCATTCCGATCTATGTGGTCCTATGAGTATTCAAGCGAGAGGTGGTTTCGAGTACTTCGTTACGTTTATCGATGATTACTCGAGATATGGGTACATTTTCCTTCTGCATCGCAAGTCTGAATGCTTTGAGAAATTCTTGGAGTATAAGGCAGTTGTGGAGAAGCAGTTAGGAAAAATTATCAAGTCATTACGATCGGATCGTGGTGGCGAATATCTCTCGAATGAATTTAGGAGCTACTTGATGGATAATGGGATTACGTCCCAGCTGACTGCGCCGAGCACGCCTCATCAGAATGGCGTAGCAGAACGGAGGAACAGGACTCTTATGGAAATGGTTAGGGCAATGATGAGTTACAGTAGTTTACCAGATTCGTTTTGGGGATATGCCCTAGAAACAGCGGTATACATTCTGAATAGAGTACCTTCTAAATCAGTACCGTCTACACTATTGGAGTTGCGGTCTGGGCATAAGCCTAGTCTAAGACATCTCAGGATTTGGGGTAGCCCAGCACATGTGCTGAGAACCGATACTGATAAGTTGGAATCTAGATCAGAAGTAAGGCTGTTTGTGGGATATTCTAACGAAACGAAAGGTGGTCTATTTTATAGTCCCGAGGACCAGAAAGTAATCGTTAGTACGAATGCTAGGTTCTTGGAAGAAGACTATGTCTTAGATCATAAGCCCAGTAGTAGACATTTTCTTGAGGAGTTAAAGGGAGTGAGTACTTCAATATCGAGTGCGCTAGATGTTACACCACAAAGTACTGCAACACGTATCGCTGACGATGCACCTGATCAGGTAGTACCTCGTCGTAGTGGGAGGGTTGTCCGGCAGCCCGAACGGTTCATGGGTCTGGGAGAGTCTTCTGAGGCCGTCCCAGATGTTCTTGAATCTGACCCATGGACATACAATGAGGCACTCCAAGATCGGGATGCGGAGTCTTCGCAAAAGGCGATGAAATCTAAAATAGAGTCAATGGACACTAATCAGGTCTGGGATCTTGTAGAGCCACCCAGTGGCGTTCGCACCATTTGATGCAAGTGGGTCTATAAGAGAAAGAGAGGATCAGATGGGAAGGTTGAGACCTTCAAAGCTAGGCTTGTTGCGAAAGGGTACACTCAGAAAGAAGGGATCGATTATGAGGAAACCTTTTCGCCGATAGCTATGCTCAAATCCATCAGGATTCTCTTGGCTGTGGCCGCTCATATGGATTATGAGATTTGACAAATGGATGTTAAGACCGCTTTCCTTAACGGGAATTTGGACGAGGAAATCTATATGCAACAACCAGAAGGATTCATTGCAAAGGGCCAAGAGCATCTGGTCTGCAAGCTGAAGAGGTCCATTTATGGGCTAAAGCAGGCTTCGAGGTCTTGGAACATCCGTCTTGACGAGGTTGTCCAATCGTATGGATTTACCCAATGTCCGAATGAGCACTGTGTGTACAAGAAAAGTGATGGAAACGTGGTGGTGTTTCTAGTGCTGTACATGGATGATATTCTTCTCATTGGGAACAGTGTGAAGATGTTGTCAGACGTAAAGGTATGGTTATCCAAGCAGTTTGATATGAAGGACTTGGGTGAAGTAGGACATGTTCTCGGAATCAAGGTCATTCGCGACCGAGAGAAGAGAAAGTTGTGCCTATCCCAATCCACATACATAGACACTGTCCTAAAGCGTTTCAACATGCAGGATTCCAAGAAAGGGGATTTGCCCGTTCGGCACGGAATACCTCTATCTAAGAGGATGTACCCGAAGACGCCTCAAGAGATAGAGGATATGAAGGCAGTTCCTTATGCATCGGCAGTAGGAAGCCTCATGTATGCTATGTTGTGCACGCGACCTGATATTTATTATATCGTGGGCATGGTAGCAAGATATCAGAGTAATCCAGGACCGGAACATTGGTCTTCGGTAAAGCATATACTCAAGTACCTTCGTAGGACTAAGGAGTACATGTTGGTTTACCAGGCAGATGAGTTACTTCCGTTGGGTTACACCGATTCTGACTTCCAGGCAGACCGGGACGAAAGCAAGTCAACCTCAGGGTTTGTGTTTACTTTAGGAGGAGGAGCCATAGTATGGAGGAGTGTCAAGCAGAAATGCGTGGCGGACTCAACCATGGAGGCTGAGTATGTAGCAGCCTCAGAGGCAGCGAAAGAAGCTGTCTGGCTCAGGAATTTTCTCCTCGACCTTGACGTGGTGCCGAGTTTGCCCACTGCAATCACAGTGTTCTGTGATAACAGTGGAGCAGTCGCAAATTCGAAGGAACCACGGACTCATAAAGCGAGTAAACACATAGAGCGCAAGTACCACCTGATACGAGAAATCGTTGGACGAGGAGAAGTCGTTGTTGCCAAGATACAATCAGAGGACAACCTAGCAGATCCTTTTACGAAGAGCCTACCGGCGAAAGTCTTTACGAGACACGTAGAAGGAATGTGAGTCAGATGTTAGGGCAACATAGGAGACTAGTCTTTGAGAATTAGATTGAAAGAAATTGTGGTTATTTTTGTTTAGCCATGAGCTTATAAAGCATAAGTGGGAGATTGTTAGAGGTATGCTGTAAAAGCTATGTTTTGCAGATTCTATCAATTCCATTTTGATCTGGCAATCATGTTTCGGTCAAAGTACATATGTTTGCAGTTTATTTATTTATGCAATACATACTTCATGTCTTATATTGAGGTAGTGTGGTTCGAAGAGTTTCGAACAGAAAGATCACCTATCGGTTACTTATAAGACTAAACTATTCGTTCACAGTCTAGACTGGCAGTGAGACCCCACTTGGAAAAAGACTGTAGTGTATTCTCGATTCAGTTGGTCTTTGACTGAAGGATTACGCTGGCACTTATGTTAAGTGTTGAACAGGACCACGGGAGGATAAGGATATGAGACTCACTGACCGTTGTCGTAACCTAGACCTTCAGTGATTGATGCATTCTCTTAAGCTGTAAAATAATATAAAAGAGGCATATATTTTTATTTCTTATTTATTTGATTTACCGAGTGATTCCTATTCTGTTAGGATGACATACGAGGTATTTTGGTAAGTCATAATAATTGTATGATGTGCTATTATAGATTATTTACAGTCACTATGTTCCAGTGCGCTGGACTGATGACGTCCCCGAAATGAGCTCAGAAAGGAACATTATGTTAAACCCTGCAGGTAGACGATTGTCTGACATAATGGTTAAAGGCTGAGTGGTACTAATTTCAGAAATGAATAAGAAGTTGATTAATTACTTTGTCAGTAATTTAATTAATCAACGGACGTTATACCTTAAACATAGAGAGGTAAATCGATCAATCAGATTAATATTATTTAATCATGGAGGCTCGATTTTATTGGTAAAATAGTAGCTAAATGGGGAGAGCAATAATATTACTCTAGTGGGATGTTTTATTATTTAATTCCATTAAATAGGAATTAATTTTTTCCATATTAATTAATTAATTAGGAAAATAAAATTCCTACTAGAATCTTCTCTTGGGATTAGGAGACTTGGGAGTCTTCTAGAAGATGAAGATTAGTGGGAAATATATTTCTTACATTATATTGTTAATTGGAGTAAAATTAGGTTTCCTAAATTAGGATTTAATTCTATTCCATGATTATTAATTTAATTAGGAAAGGAATTTCCTACAAGGATCTTCTCTAGTGTTAGGAGACTTAGGAGTCTTCTAGAAGAGATGGATTAGTAGGAGATCTCCTTCCTAGATTGAGTTAGTATTGGATTAGAATTAGGAGTCCTAGGCCTAATGGAATAAGCCCATATTTAGCACCTCCTTAAGGTCCCAAATGGAGCCTATAAATACACCATGTTCCAACCTCTCCTACAAGGTGGTGTTGGCCGAATTTCTCATCTACATACACGTGAGAATTACATCGTTCGAGGGTTAGGGAGATCCGATTAAACGCTCCACCAAGTTTAATCGGAATAGGTGTTTAGGTAATCCGTTAGAAGGCTTTTTGGTACAATTGATTGAGCTTTCTAATATATATATATTCGGTCATCATCTCCATCGTGTCACCACCGTGCTCCGCCGTGAACCACCGCCGGAGATTGTCAGTCGCCGCCGGAAGTCAGCCGAGCCCAGCCGATCGCAACCACGAGTCATCGCACGCCGTCGCGCATCAGCCATTTCCGACGCCATCTCCCAGCAGCGTCCGCGAGCGACGCTCATGAGGTCCCAGCCGCACCTGCTCGTCGCAGATCACCCGCGCATCTCACCAGTCGCCGCCTGCGCATCCCCAGCGCGCCAGTGCAACGCGCGCGACCATCCGCGAACGTCCCTACTGCCTTGCTCCGCACGCCGCGTGTTCCCAGACGCCCAGCGCTAGTCCGCATCGCCCAGCGCTACGCCCCCCGTCCATGTACGGCCCTTATGCAAATTTTGGGCTAAAATTTCATTAAGCTCACGGCAAATTAGGGCTTAGAACAATTAATTTATGATTAATATTAATTAATCACTTATCTTATGTTTAATTATTCAATTAAACATAGTACTTAATTACCAAAATTATTTCGGACGTAAACGGTACGTCGAAAATAGATTTCGGTAATTCCGACTGAACTTAATTAATTCCGACAATAATAAACGATAACATTATTATATCGGAATTAAAATGTAATTATACCGATTTAAATATCGGGATATTACATATCAGTTCCTGGTATATAGATACGTAACCACTAATTATGTAAAAAGGTTTCAGTGAACCAATCGACAAGTGAAGGTTTGATTACCATCTATAATGGGCTAGCTACGGAAGTAGCAACTATTGCAGTGGGAGTTATTTGGTTATTAAGTAATTGTCTTTTCGTGCCAAGTTTTAGAAAGAACTCATGTTCAACTTCCAAATTGTGTGTGGATGAAAACGTGATGTTTTATCCATTTGGTACATGGGTGGACAATACGCTCAGTTAACTACTATGTCTCACAGTGCAATAGATGAAATAAGTAACACGTCGACTAGAATCAATAAGAAAGAAAAGGTCCTTCAATAAAAGAATCATTACAATATTTTGGCACCTATTATGTTTTTAGATTTAGTAGAATTCAAAAGTGGATAGCCATTAAACTCATGGGTTCTTTGGGAATGGATGAAACTATTAGACCTACGAATTATACTTGATACCTACAAAAATGACCTTTTAAAGGTCGAGGGTTAGAAGCCAAATAAATGTTAAGGTTGGTTCATCCAATCTGTAAAGTTCTATGTTTTTTAGGACAAAAGTAGTTTTGAATTTTTTTCTTCTAAGAATTTTGTTCAGGACTGGGCATATTAAGTGACATTTCATAAGCTTGAGTACTTTGAGCTAGGACAATGGCGGCTATGGAAAGATGTCGAGATTAATGTATCAGTGGCATTATGATTGAAATCGTAGTGACTAATACCTTTTGGAAAATCAAAGAAATACTTATTGGTTATTGAAATTCAATCTCAACATGTTGCACCTGGTTCATCTAAATAGGATGGTGTAACAGAACGAAGGAAAATGTCTCTCAAGAAGATTGGTTATGTCAATGATGAGGTATTAGGAATTTCACTTTTTCGTATTGGAGTTGTGCAAATAGCAGGATAAGGCCTGAACATAATTCTATTTAAGTTTAGTAGTCATTACTCTAAATGAATTGTGGGTAAGGCTTAGGCCTTGTCAGGAACATATTCAGATTCAGAGCATTTCAGCACACGTGCTGGAAAGTTGATACTAATACGATTGGAAAGATTTTCGGAAATTAGGCTATTTGTGCGATACTTCACAGTAACGAGAAATAAGTGGATTATTATAGTACTAAAATTCAGAATGTGTTCGTTAGCGCGAATGTCTGATTTTTAGAGGAATACTAAGTAATAAATCACTAAGTTCATTTGTAGAATTGTTTTAAGGAAAGATAAAGGTAACAGTTCAACTTTGTTACCAAGTGTACAAATGTGATACGACAAGGAAAACTGCAACACGTGTAATAACCCAGTTTGTTATTAATAAAAGCGATGTATTTCCTTTTGTTAATAATGTTTATTTCAACTTTCGAGCCAGTAAGTTCGACTTTATGTCGAAAGTCTATTCGGTTTATTTATTAACCAAGTTATCTTCGATAATTAATTCCCAAAACGTTTATTTTATAAACGGACATTATTAGCCGGGATTAATTATTGGAATTCGAGAATATTCAAATTAAATTTCGAAGTCAAGTCCATGCCAAGTCAAGGTATACTAAGTCCATGTTAAGCATCAAAATTTTTAAGTAATTATCATGTTTTAAGCATTGCTAGCAATTGGACTTAAGTCCATGTGCTCCGCACTACCGTGCATGGCCGCATGCATGCGCGCGCACCAACCGTAGCGATGCCGTGAGCAACGCACATCGCCATGCGTATGTGCGTACTAATGCGGAAGTGGGTTTCGAGCACCGACGACGAGAAGGTCTAAGAGCCGAGATGACCCGAAGAAGCTCAAAATAAGGCCAAAACGACGCATGCGTAGCCTAAACGACAGGTACGAGCTCGTATGCGGGGCACTCAAGAACATGAGAAGGTTGTTCGAGGCTAGCAAGGCTCATACGCAAGAACGAGCGCATTGAGCAAGGGCGCGCACACGCGCATTGGCATAGACGAGCACGGAAGAGGCCACGACTCAAAAGGACGTGCCATCGATGGTTTCGGGATGCTTATCGAAGAAGTGAAACCTGGTAGGGGTGGCTAAAATACCAGGTGTCCCGAAGGAATGGAAGGCATGCTAGTCAGGTGCCCAACGGGCAGTATGCACGCACATGGGCGTGCAGCACGTGCGCAGGTGCCTAGTGGTGCACGGGGCCACGCGCAGACGGA
>CACSLK010027751.1:2041208-2062057 GCA_902706635.1 Striga hermonthica | reverse complement strand
TTATATAGGGAGCCGAAAGAAGCATGAGGATGATGAAGAGATTATGTGGTCAATTTTTGCTAAGGACACTTGGAGATGAATTAAGGTCATAACATAATGACTAATCACTCTCCTTATCCCAAATCATGCCACGTTTAATGCTTAAAAATGAAGGAAATTTGGATCAAAGTTCCCAAACATTTATCACCAAAATGCACGGCTTTTAATTTGATCCAAACTTAATTCCATACGGCTTTATTATTAATCTTGTGATTAATTAATAATTAATCACTTAATTATGTTTAATTATTTAATTAAACATAATGCTTAATTACCAAAATTATTCCAAACGTAAACGGTACGTCGAAAATAAATTCTGGTAATTTCGACAGAACTGACTGAAAATTATTAATTCCGAAAGTTAATATCGGAACTAAAAATATAATTTATACTGATAATGTTACGGGATATTACAAAGACGCTCTAATGGCCTTCTCTCCGACACTGTATGTAAACACGCTCTATGGCCTTGCTTAACACACATTAGAACATAAAGTTCCCCTCTCTAAATTGACTCATCAATTCAATACTTCATTCCAAGACATTCAATTATGAAGAGTACATGAGGTATTTATAGGTGCATAATTTAAATCTATGCCTAATAGATCTAGATTTCCTAATTCTATAATTAAAAGCAACAAGGAAATAAAATCCTACTACTACCATAACTACTAATTGCTTGACTTGCACTCCAAGTAGGGAAGAATAATCTAGAGAAGATTCAGCTCAAAAAGGTCTCCCAAACTTGGTTTCTTGCTAGGCAAGTCACTCCCCGCGCGCTGCCACTGCTGGCATGCTGCCCGCGTGATGAGGATCGTGTGTTTTGATTGTCGATAAGCCGCTAACCCGCACCTTGAATCGCCGATAGTGTTTCTCTAGCCACAACAGCGCCTATTGAAACGAATAAAATTGCAATAGTATTTTGGTGAAAGACTAAAGTAAAGTGGAAGAACAAAGTTCTGATTTCTATTAATTCTTGAATGATGAAAAATATCATGGGGGAAGGCCCTTTATATAGGCACCAATTAGATCTAATCCTAATATAACTATAACTCTAAGAAAGCAATAAAATATTAAGTATCCTAATTAAGCTAGATATCATTGTGCTAGTTGGAAACTAAATATCTTGGTGTGCACTCCAAGCAATTCTCTCTCACTTCCTCTCTCGGCCACACGCCCCTCGCGCGCCGCCTTTGCCCAACCGCCTCGCATGTTGCCTAGATGGTGCGGCACTAGGGCGCCGCCTCTTCGCGCGCGTGTTGCGCCCCCGGCGTGCGACGCACGCCTACTCCTTCCGTGTTCTCAACGAGCGCGTGCTTCTCCCCTTTCCGCATACCTCGAGGCATGCGGCATCCAACTCCGCGCGTGCCTGCTCGTTATGCATGCTTCGCGCCCCCCGCTCGTCCATCCCTGTTGCGCGTGCGTCTCCGCCAATCGCCCGCGTTCCGTTAGCGCTCGCGCTCATCGCTTCGTTCGTTGCGCACGTACTGCTGTCGCGCGCTATGCCCACGCCCGCACTTGTCGCGCCCAATGCCCATCCGCGCTGTGCGTCCGCTGCACCGATCGTCCGCACACCCGTGCGCTGGCCATCTTCGCTTGTCCCGCGCGCACTACTCTCCAGTGCGCACACTTCTGCTGCTTCCCGTGCTAACCTCTTACGTGCGTGGTAAGCGCGACTCGCGGCGTTCTTGAGTTGCTTAGCCACTTCCGCATCATTCCCGTCCCCTTCAAGTGATTCGTTGTCCTCAAGGATAAAACTCGGGAATTGATCGCGCATATCATCAAGATCTTCCCACGTGGCTTCTTCAGGTGGCAACTCTTCCCAATCCACTAGTACTTCCCAACGATAGCGCCCTGCCTTCCTTACCTTGCGATACTCAACCGCTCATTGTGGACGTACTATGACCCTTCCATCGGTTGTTGTTGCTGGTAATTCCTCGCAATACTTATGTGCTTCTCGTAGACTTCTTTTGAGTTGTGAGACATGGATAACGGGGTGGATTTGTGAACTTTTTGGCAGTTCTAGACGATAAGCTACTTTACCAATGCGCTTCAGAATCTGATAAGGACCGTAATAGCGAACTCCGAGCTTAGTCGCTGCCCTTTGTGCTGTTGTGCGTTGTCAGAATGGTCATAGCTTCAGATAAACATACTCTCCTGGTACAAAATTTTCCTCACGCCTCTTTCCATCTGCGAAGGCTTTGGTTCGATTAATCGAGCCTTCGAGATTTTTCTTCAACTCTCGCAACATCAGATCTCGTTCCTCGAGTTCTCGACCAACCTCATCGTTGACTGTACTTGTAACGCCCCGTTATTTTAATAGAAAAATACCAAATTATTTTTCTAAAAATCAGAGTTAAATTTTCGAAAATCAATTTTAAACCTTGTTTAACGGGCGCTACTCAACAACTTCAATAATCAACAGTTAAGTCAACATTTAAACTCGCGGGGAAGTACAACCATCCCGATAAACCAAATCATAACATGCCTCGACAATTATTTAATCATATGAATAATCCCAATTCATAATTCCATAATCATTATTCAAATTCATAGTCTAGCATGCATAAAAGCCAAATATACGGTTCCGTCTCCAATCTCAATAATAAACATGTCTGGCAACAAGATAAATAATGAATAAACGAGCGGAAGCAGATAAAACAGTTCAATATCAATTATATGACCCGCCTCGCTCGCCTTTCGCCACAACCACCAGCTCAACCTGAAAAGAGATATAATAGTGGGGGTGAGCGAACACTTGCTCACCGTGGGAAATACCATGCAGTATAATCAATATAAAGACTTAAAATCATAATCGCAGCATGAACACAAATCGACTAGTCTATCCTCCCTAAACACAGCCTACGCTCATGTGATCACACCTAACCCGTCAATACAACAAAGACCGGATTACCTGTCAATACAACAAAGACAGGAGCAAACTGTCAATACAACAAAGACAGGAGCAAACCGTCGATACACCATCGCGGAGTCAGCTCTCTAAAGGCTAGAGTTAGGCCTCATAGACTATCGGTTCACATGCATACATTGATTATCAAGCCAAGCATTTATAGAAATTAACATACATGGTAAATTTTATCGACACCCACCTGGCAAATCGAGATAGGCGAGAATAAAATAATCGGTAGTAGATAGAGGGTCGGCTCCTCAAACACCTACATTTAAATGAGATAATATATCAATAATCTATCTCATCACTCAAAAATACTCGAAAACCCATACTTAATAAAAATTAAGTATTAAGGGATTTAATCAAATTTTTCGTGGAATTGGAACTCTCGAATTTGAAAAGAAAGAGACTCGGGAAAGAACATGGGATCTCGAGACTTAAAATATTTTATCAAATTTCTCTCAGTTGAAAATAATTTCATAAATTGAAATCGGAACGAAAAACGGGCTTCCGGGACTCAAATTAGTCACAAGGGCCACAAGGCACTATAAATTCGCACGCTGGGCCAAAATTGCTACGAAATTGGGCTTGGAGCGCGAAATGGCCCACCACACACGGTTTCTGGGCTGGAATTTGGCCTAAACAGGCTGGGGAATTTTCGGGCCAGAGGGATCAGGTTCGCGGGCCAGGACGCGGGCCGCTGCTTGGGTGAGGTGACGGACTGCGCGGGCTGGAGTCGGGCCAAACACAGCCCGCGCACTGCTGCTGCTAACAGAGTAGAAAAATAGGAAAAAGGAATTGCGGGTGGTGAGGCTCGAACACAGGACCTCCATTTACCATATGGGCATACGACCAACTGGGCTGCGCGCCCGGTTAATACTTAAACTGAAATTATAATTAATTAGCTAAAAAGTCTGGGTCTAAAATTTACTGGACAGAAAGCAATTACGAGCAGGAAAAACAGAACTTCTGTACAGCAACACAACTTCCGGCAACAATTTCAACTGAATTTCCGAACACTACGAGCACTCGAAAATTCCAAAAATAAAAATAATGACAGAGATCGAAATGTATGGGAAAAACGGGCTTGCTCGTAATTACGAAACGACACATGGAGGATCGAAAACAATACGAACAGCAAACAAGAGGCTCGGGATGAATAATAGACAATACTCCGAATTAACACGATTTACTCACAGCAGCAAGACTCGGCTTACTCAAAACGATAATAAGCAATATGAGAGTTCCGATTATCCACGAAGATTTCATAAAAAAAAAAAAAACCAATCCGACAAACAAAACAAATATATGAATCGAAGAATCAAAGAAGCTCGAAACAATGCGCTATAACCAACGAAAAATCACCAGTGCTCTTTCATAAAAGTGACGAAGGTTCGATTGATTACCTTTCTTCTGGAACAGACAAATTTCGGGGAATAAACGGATCAAACGAACGGAACTCGGATGAGCAGATCGGAACCCCAAAACTCCTCGAACTGAAACTAAACGCACGGCTACTCGCGACCTAGCCGAGATGCTGCTCGTGAATCGAACGGCTGAGGGGTCGGCGGCGACTGGTTTCGCCAGAATCGACGGAGGGCCGAGTTGCTGAGCGTTGACGGGACGCGAGTTGATTTCGACGGGCTGCTTCTGGCGAGGAGGGTTCACGATCGGGAGTGCTCGAAGGTGGGATTGCCGGCGATGGTCGTTGCTGGAAGAATTAAGGCGCAGATTTTTTTTTTTTTTTATACTGAAGCTGCTCGCGATTTGAATGAGGGGAAAAATTGTTCTGATCAGGGATGATATATGCGAGAGCGAGGAGAACGTGAGGAAAAATCTCACGACCAAATCGGAACAGAAAATTCAAAAGCTATCTGATGAAGACGACTCGGTCGTCCTGGGAAGAGGAAATATTCTTATCTGCTTCCAATTTGTCACGTGCATCCGCAAAAGAAAGTAGATAACTTCCATTGGGCCCAAAAAAAAAATAGTTAAAGGAATTGGCCTCACATTAATTGATCAGTTGGGCTAGAAAATAATTTCAAGGGCCCAAGGATTAATCATAGGACTAAATTGCTTAGGACCGAACATAAAATACATGCGATTAAACCGGAACTACCCGACGAACTAAATAGCAATTTAAACAATTCTAATTATCCACATTCATCTCAAAACAAAATAATTCACGCAATAATTAAACAGAATTAAGCATGCAGCGATTTAACAATATAGCAGATAAATGCAACGAGGTACGAACGAGCATATAATATTTATAAACTAGAGAACAATATAAATAATGAAACGAAGGCAAAGATAATATAAATGCAAATAAATAATCACATAAATCCCGGAAAATTCTAATAAACGAATGGGGCGCTACAGTACTCCCCTCCGAATAGTTGATCAATGTCGGAGGTTTACGCCCGTATACCAGCTCAAACGGCGTCATCTTGGTCGACTCGTGGTAAGTGGTGTTATACCAATACTCAGCCCACAGCAAAAAATTTTCCCACCTCTTTGGAAATTGATGGACATAGCACCTTAAGTACTGTTCGAGAGTTCTGTTGGTTACCTCCGTTTGTCCGTTTGTCTGTGGGTGGTAGGCTAAGCTCATAGATAGCATGGTCCCTTGCAACTTGAAGAATTCCGACCAAAAGCTGCTCGTAAAAATCCGTTCTCAATCAGAAACAATGGATCGTGGTGCCCCATGAAGTTTCATCACGTACTCCACAAATAACCTGGCAATCGACTTTGTTGTGTAAGGATGAGTGATGGTTATGAAGTGAGCATACTTTGTGAGACGATCCACCACGACCATAACACCATCGAATCCATTAGAACTCGGTAACCCTTCTATGAAATCCATAGTAATGTCCTCCCAAATTGCCTCGGGTACCGGTAGAGGTTGTAACAGCCCACTCGATCGTCGTGAGTCAGCCTTAGTGCGTTGACAGTTGTCGCATCGTGCAATGTAGTCACAGACCGTATTCTGCTGTCCCAGCCAAAAGAAAGTATTGGCTATTCTCATCCATGTGCGTTAGATACCCGAGTGACCTCCAATTTTGGAATCTTGAAAGTGCTACAGAATCTGCTCGCATAACTGCCCATCGTCGGGAACGAACACTCGGCCTCGGTGTAGAAGTAGACCTTTGTGCAACTCATAGTCAATAGCAGTCGTCTTACCTGCTTCAATCGCTTGGCGCAACTCCTGAAAATAGGTGTCCTCCTCTTGCGCCTTCCTGACTTCCTCCCAAATAGTCCAAGCCGGTCCAGTGATAGCATTAAGCTCGGCTACATCCGTCCGTCTGGATAACGCGTCAGCTACTGCATTCTGTCGACCTGGCCGGTAGACTATCTCAAAGTCAAATCCCATAAGTTTGGAAATGAACTTTTGCTGCTCGGGGGTAACAATCCTTTGCTCGAGTAGATGCTTGAGCGGCTGCTGGTCGGTCACAATCTGAAAGCGTCGCCCTAATAGATAAGGCCTCCAGCACCTTACTGCCTCAACAACTGCTAGCATCTCCTTCACGTACACAGATAGACCTAGTCGAGTCGTGCCTAGTGCCTTGCTGAGATAGGCTAAGGGTCGTCCTTCTTGCACTAACACCGCTCTAATACTAATATCACTTGCATCTGTGTATACCTCGAACAAGACATCAAACCTTGGCATGGCGAGCACTGGCGTTGCATTCATGGCGATCTTTAGTTTCCCAAACACCTCCTCGCTAGCTTCGATCCATGTGAACCCGCCTTTCTTAGTCATCTCCGTCAGTGGCTTGGCGATGGTTCCATAATCCTTCACGGACTTTCTGTAGTAGCCCGTAAGACCTAGATATCCCCTTAACTGTGTAAAACTTGTCGGTTTAGGCCAGTCGACCATAGCCTCAATCTTTCGTGGATCAACCTTCACGCCTTCGTGGGATATGAAATGCCCTAGATACTCAACCATTCTCTGCCCGAATGAACACTTGGATGGCTTGATGTGAAATGAGTTGGCCTCCAAGATTTCGAGCACCACTCTCAAATGCTCAAGATGTTCAACCCACGACTTTGAATAATCAGGATATCATCAAAGAATACCAGAACAAACTTACGCAGATACTCCTTGAAGATGGAATTCATAGCAAACTGGAAAGTGGATGGGGCGTTGCACAGTCCGAATGGCATTACCAAATACTCGTAGTGCCCTTGGTGCGTACGAAATGCTGTCTTCGGGATGTTGGCCTTGTGGAGTCAAATCTGATGATAGCCAGCTCTCAGGTCGAGCTTTGAGAAATAGCGTGATCCAGCTAACTCGTCGAGCATGTCGTCGACACTAGGAATAGGAAATCGATCCTTGATAGTGTAACACCCCGCTATTTTACTAAAATAAGAGTACGCTTTTTTCGCAAATTTTCTGAATAAATCTAATAAAATAATTATTTTTGCGAAAACTGATTCGGAGTGTTACCGTGAAAATCTGACTGAAAAACTGTTTAATTTTAAACTTATAATAAAAACGGTTATATAATGTATTAACCGACTAACGTCGGATCAAAAGCTGAGTTTAAGTACTGAAAACGATAGCGGAAGTATAGCGCGGCCAAAACATAACATATACATATACATCAAAACGAATATCCTGAACAGCTCGTCAGCTCACTCCTCGTCCCCGACTCTGGCACCTAAAAGACATGAAATACGTGGGGGCGTGAGCACTAAAACACTGTGCTCCGCAGAAACTCATACTAAAGTAAAACAGTGAAAATAATAACAATATCATGATCCTGGCATATATAACTGAACTGAAACTGAAACTGATAACTGATATCTGATACCGGTACTGAATAATCTGATACTAATCTAGTGACATAAGTCACATGTCTGAAACTGAATATCTGCCGGCACAAACTAATACCAGACACCATGTGCACACTCTAGTGGGCAGATTAGGGCCACTAGAACCCAGAATGGACTGGCGACCATTCCGAGCGGATACTGAATATACATACCTCAAACATGGTAGCGATATTATAATCAATGTAGTACTTAGTCTGAGTCCCCACCTGAACTGCTGAAAATGAAGGTATTGCTGATGCCTGATCAAACTGAAAATAATATAAACAATTACTAAGGACTATGCTCAGACTGATAAATTAACTGCTTAATTAGGTTAAGATGCTCTACTAGACTCAACATGATATTCAGACTTAATCGGTATAACTAGAACTAGTTAAGTACAGAACTGAACTGATATTAATTTACTGGACTAAACTGGACCTGGAATTTTAACTGAAAATGATACTGAAATCAAGAACTGGGACTGAAACAATGAAATACGGGCTGAACCGGCCAGTCGGTCTGAACCGGTCTGGACCAGACCGCCGATCTGCTGAGCCGAGCGGTTGGTCGCTGGCTCGGCCAGCGGCCTACCGAGTGCTACGCGCACGGGCGCTGCCTGGCCTGGTCACTGCCACTGGCTGCTTGGCAACGCTGGGCATGACCTGAGGTGCTGCTGAATGCTATGCACATCGGCTGCTACCTGACTTGGCACTGTCGGGTGTTGCTGCACACCTTGACGTGCAACTGGGCACTAAAGAGCGCGCACAGGCGCTGACTGACATGACTGGCACCGTGCAGCACTGTCGTGCGATACCCACGGTGCGGGCCACTCGGGCGACCTGCTGGGTGCTGCCGAGGCCACTGTGTGCGACGTTGCGTGCTGGCGGATACTACCGCATGCTAGCGTGCTCGACTGGGCGTGGCAAGTGCGTACGTGCATTGCCAACCACTGACTGCCGTTACGGGCGCTATGTGCTGCTGCCATGGGCATGCGTACACACTGGCAGCCCGTACTGCTTGACTGCCGGCACGCACGGCCGCTATGTGCGGTAGAGTGTATACGTCCGGCCCTTGCCGGCCGTCCGGTGACTACTCTCGACCAATTCCAACATCAACTAACATAACAGACATGACGTGAACATAAATTCTGAAATAACTTAAAATATGAATTTTTCCACGAAAACGTTGGACTCGGCCGCGGCGGGCGCACCGTGCGCCGCCAACGGCGGTAAGCCGTTTTCATGACCAAACTAGCTTTAGTCTCGGCAATCAACTCAATACTGAACATGGAATGACATTTGCTGAATGAATTGACATGAAAAGCTTGATGGTTTATCATTTAACATACACGCTAGCTATGTGCAGCCCGTGGTACGCGCTACTTGCGCGACCATGCCTCTCGGCCATAAACAATGATTGAACTTGAAATTTCTTTGAACAACTCAAACTGATTGAACATGATTTAACATAAACTGACTAACCACACACAAGGTTGCTCGAGAGTTTGTGAATTTAAACATGACATGACCTACATGAACTTCACGCACGGGAACACGAATCATGGCTAAGACATGAACTTGAACTTAAGTTACGATTGAAACTAAACCTAATACTATTTATCATAACAAGATGAGAGCTGAAACTACCTCTTCGCGGCTCGATAACCTCTGCTAGGTGCGGCGTTCGCGCGTGTGCTATGCTCTCTCGGCGTGCGATATTAATTTTAGAGAAGATTTCTCAAATCTCTCTATCTCCCTCACTCCCTATATACTTGGTGCGTATTTTCTGATTTAAGAAAGGCAAAAATTCCTTCTAACTAAACCTATATATACGCACGGTCAAGACAAGAGGGTGACATATGGCCTTGTTGGCCTCCTAGATTTTCTCCACTTGCTACAAGATGATTGGTTTAAATGGATTAATCACCACATGCCCTTTCTAATAGTGCCACGTAGAGATACTTTAAGAAGAGGAAAAATTATTTCCTTATGCTTGAAGAAAGAACAAAAAGCTACGGCTGCTATGAAATAGAAATGGGAAAAAATCCACAAACTTAAAATTTCTCACAGCTTTTATGCCTTCAACCTTGATTAAATTAATTAATCACAACTAAGTGCTTAATTACTTAATTAAGCATAATACGTAATTACCAAAATTATTTCAAACGTAAACGGAACGTCGAAAATAATTTCGGGTAGTCTCGACTGAAAATAATTAATTATGGAAAATAATACTCGAAAATATTATTATATCGGAACTAAAACATGATTTATTATTAACATGACGGGATACTCCTGACTGAATAATTAATTCCGAACTCATTAATTAAATAAACGAATCGGAATTAAATCTAGAAATTTATTCGGTTACTTAAATAACTATACCGAATAATTTATCGGCTAATAGTCGAACATGGAATATAACTAGCTGATTACTCAAACTTGAACATGATTATTTATTAACAAAGGCTAGCTTAAAACTAAAAGCTAGTATTTTCCTTTATTAATAAAATACGGGGCGTTACAATCCACCCCCCTTAAAATATTTCCGCCCTCGGAAATACTAAAACTGGGATGTACAAGCTTAACTTAAACTCATACTTACTGATTACATGACTTGAGAATTCAGTACTTTCATACTGAATAATGGACTTGATCTGAATTGAGGAGTCATCAATTCACAATTAAGTGAATTGTTGATTACTGCTGACTGAGACTGGACACTCTCCTGGAATAAAGTGTTTTACTGATTATACATGATCTCAAAACAAAATTCTTGAGCGCACTGGTCATCATTTCTTGGCTGCTTGCTGACCTTCGGTCTGAACGCTGATGGTGGAAAAACTCCAGTCGTTGGTACACACGGAAAATTCCAGAGATAAGCACATGTACAAATGAGGACAACTAGCAATATTGGTGAGTACCGTTCGTAAACATCGGCTCGTTAACGCGGAACATCGTTCACGGCACATTGTAATGCGGCACAACTGCTCCTCATCAAGTGAGTGCGGCACGCCTGCATACGGCACGTGGCGAACATTGCACCTGCGTCGTCGACGTAGTCTGATCGTATCTATACCTCAAGCTAGTAACCTCAATGTACTATAATGCTAACTCTCCGTAATCTCCTAGTGTACTGTGACTCAGGCATGGCTCCTTGAATGGAAAGCATCGGTTTGTCATCATGGCATGACTGTTGCTATCGATTGGCCTTTCTTCGTCGCGGTGTATGTCAACCTGTGGTACCTGCAACTGTTTACTTCCTCCGAGGTTAAAATTAACCTCAAGAAGAAGTCCATCATGAATTGATATCTCCTACGATTTCTCAGATTCTTCAGAATTTGAGAATCGAGGCACTAGACATGATAGATAAGTCTTGTCTTATTAGACAGACTATCCTCGATCTTGACATGACTGGCCTGAATATTCTCATGACTGAATAACCATGCTTTGACTCTTACATGACTGAATCGTCTTTGTCTGAACTTGAAAACTATCCCGAGATAACTAAACAGTCGCTTCGAAATTGAAAACATGATATTTACTGACTTACTTGACTTGGTAAAGTACGACTTCAAGTTTCCAGGTAAAATTGGATTAATAGTCTGTATTGCAGACCTCCATATTTAACCCGGCTGAACAACTATTATACGTCGACCTTAAACTCATGAACATTGACTTTAAATCTTGAACATTGACTCATGACTGAGTACTGTATAGGGCTGTTCTAGTATCAACTGGTCTCGCAAGTACAAAGGAATTAGCTGATCTCGATCTTTGAAAATCATAACTTGAAATATCATGACTGATAAAATACATGACATGACTGACTTGAAAGGTTGTTATTACATGAAATCATACTGCTCCAGTCCCAGCTTCAAGCCTCCATGGTAACCCGACTGAGTGGCTCTTATTTCAAGCCTCCATGGTAACCCGGACTATTGACTCTTATACACTGGAAACCGTTACTTTATCAATGGTTTGAGAATTATAACAACCTTTAACATGAAAATTTTAGCCTTGAACATGATTTACTGATCTGACTTAGGAAATTTGAGTATATTCCCTGAGCTGAATCAAGAAATTCCTCCTTGGAATGTGCCAACTGATTGGCAAAATGAGAAATTCCTGATAGAAAATGTCTGAGGAACATGATCACTAAGATTTGTATAACACAAGTGTTTACAAATCTCCTGACAAGTTGCTAACTTAACTTGAATATATCTAGAATTGAATCTAGAGTTTTCAACTCAGTCCCTTTCTAAAGTTCTGAATTCTGATCTGAACATCTTTACTGATAACATTTGGAAACTGATCAGTAAAGCGCACAAATTTCTTGACGAGTCGCTAAACATGACTGGGAAATACTGACATTAAATCCTGAGTATACTGAATCAAAAGTCTGATCCTGATTCGAGCATCTTAACTACGTCATGATTAATATTTTCTGAGCATAGACAAAGTAATATGTTTATAACTGAAAACTTAAATCAGCACTTACCTGTAGTCGGCGAGGCGTGAGCGTGACGGTTCAGGTTTTTCTGAAAATTACTAACTTATAAAACTTTTCAGAGACGTAGAAACCTGCTCTGATACCAATTGTAACACCCCGCTATTTTACTAAAATCAGAGTACGCTTTTTTTGGCAAATTTTCTGAATAAATTTAATAAAATAATTATTTTTGCGAAAACTGATTCAGAGTGTTACCGTGAAAATCTGACAGAAAAACCATTTAATTTTAAACTTATAATAAAAATAGTTATATAATGTATTAACCGACTAACGTCGGATCAAAAGCTGAGTTTAAGTACTGAAAACGATAGCGGAAGTATAGCGCAGCCGAAACATAACATATACATATACATCAAAACGAATATCCTGAACAGCTCGTCAGCTCACTCCTCGTCCCCGACTCTGCCACCTGAAAAACATGAAATACGTGGGGGCATGAGCACTAAAACACTGTGCTCCGCAGAAACTCATACTAAAGTAAAATAGTGAAAATAATAACAATATCATGATCCTGGCATATATAACTGAACTGAAACTGAAACTGATAACTGATATCTGATACCGGTACTGAATAATCTGATACTGATCTCGTGACATAAGTCACCTGTCTGAAACTGAACATCTGCCGACACAAACTAATACCGGACACCATGTGCACACTCTAGTGGGCAGATTAGGGCCACTAGAATCCAGAATAGACCGGCGACCATTCCGAGCGGATACTGAATATACATACCTCAAACATGGTAGCGATATTATAATCAATGTAGTACTTAGTCTGAGTCCCCACCTGAACTGCTGAAAATGAAGGTAGTGCTGATGCTTGATCAAACTGAAAATAATATAAACAATTACTAAGGACTATGCTCAGACTGATAAATTAACTGATTAATTAGGTTAAGATGCTCTACTAGACTCAACATGATATTCGGACTTAATCGGTATAACTGGAACCAGTTAAGTACAGAACTGAAATGATATTAATTTACTGGACTGAACTGGACCCAGAATTTTAACTGAAAATGATACTGAAATCAAGAACTAGGACTGAAACAATGAAATACGGGCTGAACCGGCCCAGCCGGTCTGAACCGGTCTGAACCGGTCTGGACCGGACCGTCGATGTGCTGAGCCGGGCGGTTGGTCGCTGGCTCGGCCAGCGGCCTGCCGAGTGCTACGCGCACGGGCGCTGCCTGGCCTGGCCACTGGCGCTGGCTGCTTGGCAACGCTGGGCATGACCTGAGGTGCTGCTGAATGCTATGCACATCGGCTGCTACCTGACTGGGCACTGTCGGGTGTTGCCGCACACCTTGACGTGCAACTGGGCACTAAAGAGCGCGCACAGGCGCTGACTGACATGACTGGCACCGTGCAGCACTGCCGTGCGATACCCACGGTGCGGGCTACTCGGGCGGCCTGCTGGGTGCTGCCGAGGCCACTGTGTGCGACGCTGCGTGCTGGCGGATACTACCGCACGCTAGCGTGTTCGACTGGGCATGGCAAGTGCGTACGTGCATTGCCAACCACTGACTGTCGTTAGGGGCGCTATGTGCCGCTGCATGCGCACACACTGGCAGCCCGTACTGCTTGACTGCCAGCACGCACAGCCGCTATGTGCGGCAGCGTATATACATCCGGCCCTTGCCGGCCGTCCGGCGACTACTCTCGACCAATTCCAACATCAACTGACATAACAGACATGACGTGAACATAAATGCTGAAATAACTTAAAACATGAATTTTTCCACGAAAATGTTGGACTCGGCCGCGGCGGGCGCACCGTGCGCCGCCAACAGCGGTAAGCTATTTTCATGACCAAACTGGCTTTACTTTCGACAATCAACTCAATACTGAACATGGAATGACATTTGCTGAATGAATTGACATGAAAAGCTCGATGGTTTATCATTTAACATACACGCTAGCTATGTGCGGCCCGTGGTACGCGCTACTTGCGCGACCACGCCTCTCGGCCATAAACAATGACTGAACTTGAAATTTCTTCGAACAACTCAAACTGATTGAACATGATTTAATATAAACTGACTAACCACACAAGGTTGCTCGAGAGATTGTGAATTTAAACATGACATGACCTACATGAACTTCACGCACGGCGAACACGAAATGTTATACCCCGAGTTTTATTAATAAAGGAAAATACTAGCTTTTAATTTTAAGCTAGCCTTTGTTAATAAATAATCATGTTCATGTTCAAATTCAAGTGTTTCAGTCAGCTATTTCCTAAGCTCGACTATTAGTCGATAAGTTTTCAGATTTAATTCCGATTCATTTAATTAGTTATTGAGTTCGGAATTAATAAGCCAAGGGGACGAACTATTCGAAATATTAATGTTCGGAATAATCGTCTAAGTCAAGGATATTCGAATTAAGTTTCGAATGTCATATTTATGTTCGGAATAATTTTCCGACAGTTAATTCAGTTAAAGTTCCTTATGTTAAGTTCGGTTTTCCTATATTGTGATGCGTTCACATCAGGTACACCGTCCATCATTAATTAGGTAATGGTCATTAGGCCTTGCTTAATTAACTTAATCTATGTTTAAACTATTTAATCATGATTAGCTTAAAATAATCATGATTAGCTTAATGTTAATGACGATTAATTAACATTAATGAGGCTTAGTTTAAGATTAATCATGTTTAAAGGTAACCATGTTTAGTTTAGCATTGAGCATGCTTAGCACGGCCATTAGTGCGCATAGGCACGTCCTTAGCACGTCTAGACCGTACTTAACCGAACTAATCACCGAGTATTTAAATTGCCCAATCTTCACGTGCATAGTCATTCGATCATAGACACATGGAGAGCCGGTGATTACTTGGCCTATGACTAAGCAATTGAAAAGCCACGCAAGGCCTTGTTGCTCGACAAATGGCTTCTTTGAATTGGCCACACGCATTAACTCATTTTTCACCCAAATTCCACCGTACTATATATATCAAGAGTTGGGATGAGGAAGTTCAGCATTTTACTTAAGTCATCATTTAATCAAAGTTAAGAGAGATTAAGGTTTAAACAAGCGCATGGTTAGAGCACGTACTCGGAGCCAAAAATCACGCTTATCTTGTGAAATTCTCCGAGAACTTGACGAAGTATTATCTCCGTTACCCTCTTTTCATGATAGCGAGACCATTTTAAGGACATGGGGTTCAGCCATGTATCAGAATTCATGATAAATGTTTTAAATTATACTCGGTTTGGTACTCATAGGTCATGATCGAGTGATGTTCAATTTTATGAGAATAACACCGAGCAATTCATGTTTATTTGAGCATGTTAGGTCAGTATATGTTCAGCTTTTTACGACAGGTCGAGACAAGTTGTGGTTTTATCCATGTTTTGGCCTAAGGAAATGGGCGGCACACGTAGTGCACGCTCACGGGCCGTTGTATGCCCTCTCGTGTTATCTTTTAATATGATCAAAATTATTCGAGAAATCCCTGTCTCAATAGTCTTTAAATCGTACTTTATAATCAATTTCTTGAGGTTGTTCGAGAAAAGTTCAAGTTTATTCGAGGAATTGGCTTAACGCCGAACACGGGCGCACGGTGCGCACGCTTCGACGCTACGTGAGTTCATCGAGTGAAGTTCATAAATTTTGGGCGAATTCAGTATGTATAATCATGACTAGTAATATTATGTTGTTTTATGTTGGTTCGGTCGAAGGTAGTCATTAAACGAACGACAAGGGTCGGTCGTGGCCGAGCTGTCCGCACGTAGCGGCAGCAACACGCCAGCAGCCAGTCAGTGCAGCAGACAGCGCGCAAACACGCCCAGTCGGGCGTCGCGCGTAACCCCTGCCCGCAGCGGTAGTCTACTGGCAGTGCATGTGCATGCTAGTTGTGCACTGTGCACGCCAGTACACACAACCACGCACCCAGTCGCCGCTGTGACGCACAACAGCGTCCAGCAGCGCAGGTCATGTCTATGCCTACGCACAAAGCGCACGGCAGCATCCAGCCCGGTGCCTGCGATGTGCCAGCGCACACCCGCAGCGTCCAGTTGCACGTCAGTAGTGCCAGCCGTGCCCAGGGGTACGCCAGTGCACGTCAGCGGGCACGTCCGTGGCCTGTGTCGCACCGTAAGCCGTGCAGCAGCCACGCCATGCCCAATTCATGCCCAACCGTGGTCAAGTGCACACAGCACCCACGGCCATGGCCAGAACAGGCCCTCAACGGCCATGCACGTACCAATCCCGCCAGCAGCCGTGCCCGTTGCCTTGGCAGGATCGTTGGCCGAGTCAGTTTAAAGCAATTCAAACCGGTTCCTTCATATTTTATTATATTAAGTTCCGGTTCATGATTTCAGTATCATTTTCAGTTAAATTTCAAGTCCAGTCCAGTTCAGTAAATTCATGTTAGTTCAGTTCCGAGTTTATTCTGTTCCGGTTGTACCGGTTAAATCCAGATATCATATTAAAGTCTAGTAGAGCATCTTAACATATTAAACAGTTATTTTATTTGTCTGAGCATAGTATTTAGTAATTGTTTATATTATTCTCAGTTTGTTCAGGATCCAGATGATCAGCACTTACATTTCCAAACCAGCAGTTTAGGTGGGGACTCAGACTGGGTATTACATTGGTTATAATTGCTCTATCATGTTTTAAGGTATGTATATGAGATATACACTTTGAGTGGAGGCGCGAGGCCTTAACTGCCCATCAAAAGTTCTGATGCAGGCGCGAGGCCTTAATTGCCCATCAGAGTGTGCACATGGCGGACATAGTGTCCGAGGAGGTTCAGTTCAGTTACAGACCTTGTGTCTGGAGATTACAGTTTACTTATATATACCTGCAGTCATGATATTGATATTATTATTGATGTTTACTTTAGTATGAGTTTCTGCGGAGTACAGTGATTTTGGTACTCGCGCTCCCACTATTATCATGTTTTTCAGGTCATGAAGTCGGGACGGTGGAGTGAGATGACGGAGCTGTTCGGGACTATGCTTATAAAGTTTAAATTGCCTAAGCTTTATGCTTATAAAGTTTAAATTATGTTTTGTGCAATTTGAATTTGGCATAGAAGTGTCGTTATTATATTCAGATAACTTGTTTTCACGATCACGGTACTGCTATCCAAGTTCACCACTACAGTTTCCACTGATGTTTTACTGTTCGTCATTCTTAGTCAAATGAATCAGTCGGCGAACTGTTAGTTGGTTTTTCAAAACCAAAAGTCCAGATTTTTCAGTCAGTTATGTATTTTAGTAGCACTCCGAATCAGTATTTCGCAATGTAAAATGTTTTATTTTGAATGTAATTGCGAAAAGCGCGCTCTAATTTTCATGTCAAGGCGGGGTGTTACACGAAACATGGCTAAGACATGAACTTGAACTTAAGTTACGATTGAAACTAAACCTGATACTATTTATCATAACAAGATGAGAGCTGAAACTACCTCTTCGCGGCTCGATAACCTCCGCTAGGTGCGGCGTTCGCACGTGTGCTATGCTCTCTCGGCGTGCGGTATTAATTTTAGAGAAGATTTCTCAAATCTCTCTAACTCCCTCACTCCCTATATACTTGGTGCGTATTTTTAGGTTTAAGAAAGGCAAAAATTTCTTCTAACTATACCTATATATACGCACGGTCAAGACAAGGGGGTGACATATGGCCTTGTTGGCCTCCTAGATTTTCTCCACTTGCTACAAGATGATTGGTTTAAATGGATTAATCACCACATGCCCTTTCTAATAGTGCCACGTAGAGATACTTGAAGAAGAGGAAAAATTATTTCCTTATGCTTGAAGAAAGAACAAAAAGCTACGGCTTTTATGAAATAGAAATGGGAAAAAATCCACAAACTTAAAATTTCTCACGGCTTTTATACCTTTAACCTTGATTAAACTAATTAATCACAACTAAGTGCTTAATTACTTAATTAAGCATAATACTTAATTACCGAAATTATTCCGAACGTAAACGGAACGTCGAAAATAATTCGGGTAGTCTCGACTGAAAATAATTAATTCCGGAAAATAATACTCGAAAATATTATTATATCGGAACTAAAACATGATTTATTATTAACATGACGGGATACTCCTGACTGAATAATTAATTTTGAACTCATTAATTAAATAAACGAATCAGAATTAAATCTAGAAACTTATTCGGTTACTTAAATAACTATACCGAATAATTTATCGGCTAATAGTCGAACTTGGAATATAACTAGCTGATTACTCAAACTTGAACATGATTATTTATTAACAAAGGCTAGCTTAAAACTAAAAGCTAGTATTTTCCTTTATTAATAAAATACGGGGCGTTACAGATAGTCGCGGCATTCAGAGCTCGATAGTCAGTATAGAACCTTCACGTGCCATCTTTCTTTTTAGCTAACAGTACTGGAGAAGAAAATGGACTCTTGCTATGCTGGATTAATCCTGACTCTAGCATCTCGGCCACTTGCCGTTCAACCTTGATACCGTAAGTTGCAACTTTTGTCAAATTCGATCCACTCACCAAAACAAACTAGTGTCTATTCCGTGCGATGCACGGTAACAATATTACATTAATAATATTATAAATATACCTCGAGTTTGAGTCACTCAATGACGGAAGTGGAAACTACTATTGATCCTATTTAAAAAGAGGACGAAAAAAATAATAATTATATATTAAAGTGTCGGGGTCAGACAATGTAAAATTATTTTGTATAAGAGAATATAAATTTTATATTACAATAAGGGTGGACGTGTATGGCATGCTGCTCATTGATCAGCGGTATGCGATGATCGAACTCTCGGTGTGGTGGTAGTCCCTTAGGTTCACCCAGTACTCCCTCAAACTCCTCGAGAAGCTCGCGCACATCTCCTTGTTGTTGCTCGTCCTGGTCTATGTGCACCTCAGTGTTCTCGACTACTACTGCAAAGATTTGACCGCCACCTAGCCAAACTCTTACAATGCTTTTCAGCCCTACTTCCTTGGTACCCTTTTCGTTTCCAGCACTCAGTGTGACTTGCCGACCTCCAGAGTTGAACTCCATAATTCCCGTTCGATAGTCAATAGTCACCGTGCCTAACCCTTCGAGCCACTGCACTCCCAGAACGACATCAGGTCCAACCAAAGGTAAGGCATAGAGGTCAGCCTTAACAGTAACTTCGTTGAACTTGATTGGCACCTTCCGGAATGACTCAGTACATTGTATCCTTTCTCCATTGGCCACTTGAACTTCAAAGGGCTTGATTTTTGTGGTTGGCAATTTCAACTTTTGAGACAAATCAGCATTAATGAAATTATGTGACGAACCGTTGTCTACGAGTACGATTACCCTTTGATCTTTGACCAATGCCGGTAGTCGCATCGTTCTTGGTCCTCTGATTCTAGCCATTGCATGCATCGAAATTTCAGGCTCCTCATTGAATGCCCCAATCTCATCCTCCTGATGTGGTTCCTCCTCGACCTCAGTTTCCTCATCGTCGGGGTTGGCCACCTCAATTACAAAGGCCTATTTGCATTGATGACCTAGGGTGAACTTTTCTTCGCACTTAAAGCAGAGGCCTTTCTCACGTCTCCGCTTGACTTCCTCAGGCGACAACCGCCTAATTACTGGACCCAGTGGTCGTGCGTTGATAGCTGGTATGGCGCTCGCGGTCGCCTGACTCAAACCCATGCGTCGCACGACGATAAACCGACCATCCGCCCATCCCATTCGCGTCGCAACCAGGTGATCTTCGCGTCGTCGGGCAACCTCCATCGCGTCGTGCATGGTGTCGGACCTCTCGAGCCGAACCTCAGCCGCTAGGTCAAATTTTAATCCTCCTACAAACGCTCCCACCAATGCGTCCTCGGGCCAATCACGCACGCGACATGCCAATCGTTCGAACTCCCTGATGTACTTGCGCAAGCTGCCTGTCTGCCGTATGCGTGCGAGAGCCTCGTTGTAGTTATGGTAATCAGATGTACCGAACCGTGTAAGCAACTCTCTTTCGAAAACATCACAAGTGATAATTTGTTGCTGCTTACGATAAATCCTTGTGAGCCATTGCCACCATACATTGGCCTCACCATCAAGATAATAAGCTGCATACCTGACACGATCTGGATCGTCGGTTTCATTGAGGTCAAAATATTGTATCGCCCTGTTGAGCCATGTGTCTTGATCGCTGCCCGTGAACGTGGATAACGTGATGCGCGGTTTGTCGGGTACATGTTGCTCGCGATAGTTGGACGCCTGGGACTGTCGGTCGAAGTCCGCCTCGCGTTCGTACCCTTCGTGCCGTTGTGCCTCGCCATCGTCCCGCTCGTGATTGTGGTGTTGTGCGCGATCGTGTTGCCGCGGTGGTGGTAGGCGTGCGAGAACCGTGCGCGCCATCTCGTCGAACCGCCTATTCACGGTTTCCATCAGATCTTGTACCGTCGCTTTGGTATTGTCGAGTCCTTCGCCCAACGTATCGACAGCTTCGCTCATGCCACGGCATTGGACATCGAGATTATCAATTTTATCCTTCATCTCCTTATTGGCCATGGCTTTCCTTTCCTCTCTTCGCTCCTTGCTTTGCGGACTCGTGGTTGAGGATGATTATGATGAT
>CACSLK010027751.1:2014603-2024790 GCA_902706635.1 Striga hermonthica | reverse complement strand
AGATCCTTGTAGGAATTTCCTTTCCTAATTAAATTAATATTCATGGAAGAGAATTAAACCCTAATTTAGGAAACCTAATTTTACTCCAAATAAATAAATAATGTAGGAAAGATATTTCCCACTAATCCTCATCTTCTAGAAGACTCCCAAGTCTCCTAATCCCAAGAGAAGATTCTAGTAGGAATATTATTCTCCTAATTAATTAATTAATATGGAATAAAATTAATTCCTATTTAACGGAATTAAATAATAAAACATCCCACTAGAGTAATATTATTGCTCTCCCCATTTAGCCACTATTAATCTGATTGATCGATTTACCTCCCTATGTTTAAGATATAAATTAAATTACTGACAAAAATAATTAATCAACCTCTTATTCATTTCCGAAATTAGTACCACTCAGCCTTTAACCATTATGTCAGACAATCGTCTACCTGCAGGGTTTAACATAAGGTTCCCTTCTGAGCTCATTTCGGGGACGTCATCAATCCAGCGCACTGGAACATAGTGACTGTAAATAATCTATAATATCACATCATATAATTATTCTTACTTACCAAAATACCTCGTATGTCATCCTAACGGAATAGGAATCACTTGGTAAATCAAATAAATAAGAAATAATAATATATGCCTATTTTATATTATTTTACAGCTTAAGAGAACGCATCAATCACTGAAGGTCTAGGTTACGACAACGGTCAGTGAGTCTCATATCCTTATCCTTCCGTGGTCCTGTTCAACACTTAACATAAGTGCTAGTGCAACTCTTCAGTCAAAGACCAACTGAATCGGGAATACACTACAGTCTTTTTCCAAGTGGGGTCTCACTGCCAGTCTAGACTGTGAACGAATGGTTTAGTCTTATAAGGAACCGATAGGTGATCTTTCCGTTCGAAACTCTTCGAACCACACTATCTCAATATAAGACATGGAGTATGTATTGCATAAATAAATAAACTGCAAACATATGTACTTTGACCGAAACATGATTGCCAGATCAAAATGGAATTGATAGAAACTGCAAAACAAAGCTTTTACAGCATACCTCTAACATATTTACGAAGGTATAATCGTCCTCGACTTATGTTTATGTCCGTAAGTTCATTTTAAGTTAAAGTGTTCGATTCACGTTCGAGAATTTTTAGTAAGGCCGTGTTAAAGTTCGATTAGGCCTAAGTAAGATCATGACCAAATAACTTTCGTTTTATCCGGCAACTCGCGAACTATTAATGTTTAATTGTTCAGTTTAGCTTATTTCATGCCCAGTAAGTCTAGGTTAGTCGAGGCAAAATGATGTTTTATCGATGAAATGGCCCAAGCCGTCGCTAGCGCTTATCGCGCGTGGCCACGGGCAGCCTCGGGTCATGTCCTATTGCCTTCAGTAATGATCATGTTCGTCCGTGTGTTTATGTCTTAGATTGCCTCAAAATCATGTTCATGTTAAGTTGTTCTTGAGTTGCCGAGGGAGAAGGTGTTTTGGCCGGGAGACGGCGTGTAGCCGTCGGCAGCGCACGGCGCGCTCGCCACGGCCCCTTTCATGTTGATCGTGCAAAAGTTACGTTTTCTAGTCATTTTGATAATTATTGTTCATGTTAAGTCATGTGAGGTTATTTTATGTTGAAGTTGTCGGAAAGAAACAGCAGACGGCCGACGGGTGTTGGTCGGGTGTACGCTGCCCGCATATCGCAGTAGCAGCGTGCCGGCAGAGGTGCGCGGTGCAAGGACTGCACGGTAGAGTGCCGCGTAGGGCCAGTGCCCGCAGCCAATAGTCGTTGGCGATGCGCGTGCGCACGCCAACCCTTCCCTGTCATGCCAGCCAGTATACCGTACGCACGCCAGCGTGCAGTACGCGTTCAGTGATTGTCTGCAGCGTGGCCCAGTGCACGCCTGCGATCAGTTCATGCCCAGCGGAACCGCAGCAACGTGCCAGCGCGCGCCAGCACGCGTGACTGTGCGCAGTGCCGCGGCCAGTCCGTCAGTCAGCCCAGCGGGACGCCGCACACGCCCAGCACGCCCAGCCGCGCCTGGGACGGCTGTCCAGCACCCGCAGTAAGCCAACAACGCCCGTGCACGCTGTGCGCAGCACGCGGCAGGCTGCTGGCCGAGCCGAGCCGACTGCCGGTCCAGTCGACCGCAGTCCGTTTGCACTTAGTGACTAGGCACCAAGAGGCCACATAAGGTCGTGCATGTGTAACAAGTGGCGCTCGGCCATTGGCCGAGCCTTTTCATCCCAATTTCACCCACGGTTACCAACTTTATAAATCAGAAGTTGGGGAAAAATTACAGCTTATTACCTACGCTATATGTTAATTAAAGGCTAAGTGAAATTAAGATATATTAAGCACACACGTTTGCACACACACGCGGAGACGAGCAAATCACGTACGGTCTTGAACAATTAGCCGAGAACTTGAAAGGTAACTTAATCCTCAACATTTATTCATGTTAGTAAGATCATGTTAGGGTCAAATTGTTCGGTTCATGCTCAGAAATTCATGCAAAATACTAAGTTGTGCTCGGTTCAAGTCATGTTAGTTCATGCCGAGTGATGTTCAATTTTATTCAATAACCTCCGAGAAACTCATGTCTATATGATCATGTTATGTCATTTAATAATCAGTCAAATCATGTATGTTTAGGAAATTACAAGTTTGTTCGAGAAATTGGCTCAACGCTGAAGACTAGCACGGTGCGCACGTCTCGGCACATCATTAGTTCATCGAGCGAAATTCATGATTTTTCAGTATATTTAGCCTAATTGATCATGTCATGTTGTGTTATGTTGAATTGAGTTGGAGTTGCCGGAGGATGTTGCCGGACGGCCGGCAAGGGCCGGCCGTGGTAGCGCTGCCCGCACACAGCGGCAGCAGCGCGATGGCAGTCAGGCAGCACGGGTTGCCAGTGTGCGTGCATGCCTTGGGCTGCGGCACATAGCTGCCCGCAGCAGCAGCCAGCAGTTGGCAGTGCGCGTGCGCACGCCAACACCTAGTAGCACACGCCAGCGCGCATCGTCGTACGTCAGTTGGCCTCGACAGCACCCAACAGCCTGCCCGAGCAGCCAGTACCGCGGGAGTCGCACGGCAGCGCCCGTGCGGTACCCAGTCCTGCCCAGCCGGCGCCTGTGTGCGCACTCATGCATCCAGCTGCACGTCGCGGTGTACGGTAACACCCAACCGTGCCCAGTCGCGCGACAGCCGGCGCACATAGCACTCGGCAGTGCCCCAAGCCATGCCAGTTAGGTCTAGTTCACGCCCGTCGTGGCCAGTGCAAGCAGCGCCCTTGCCTGTGGCCTCGACCAGCCTTGCAGTGGTCATGCCCACGCCCAGTCCCGTCAGCGGCCGCGCCCGCAGCCACAACAAGCCCGTGGACCAAGCCAGCAGCCGACCACACGGCCACAGCATGCCGGCGGTCTGGCCAGACCGGTTCAGATCCGGTTCAGACCGGTTTAGACCGGTTTGACCCATAATTGAATATTTAAGTCCCGGTTCATGTTTTAAGTCCCATGTTCAGTTAAATTCTGGGTTCGGTCCAGTTCAGTAAATTCATATCAGTTCAGTTACGATTTTAGCCGATTCTGGTTATACCGGTTAAGTCCAAATATCATGTCAAGTTCAGTAGAGCATCTTAACACATTAAACAACTATTTTTATCAGTCTGAGCATAGTATTTAGTAATTGTTTATATTATTTTTCAGTTTGATCAGGATACAAATATTTGCACTACCTTTTTATTCAGACGGATCATGCGGGACTCAAACTGGGTATTACATTGATTATAATTATTCTACCATGTTTGAGGTATGTATTATCAGTATCCGCTCGGAATGGTCGCCGGTCCATTCTGGGTGCTAGTAGCCTTAGTCTGCCCACTAGAATGTGCACATGGTGTCCAGCATTTATGCTGGCATATGTTCAGGTATCAGGCGAGTGATGATTATCTCACCATCTGTATCAGATCATGATTATTCAGTACCGATTTCAGTTCAGTTCAGTTATATATGCCAGGATCATGTTATTGTAATTATTTTCACTGTTTACTTTAATATGAGTTCCTACGGAGCACAGTGGACTTTAGTGCTCACGCCCCACTTTTATCATGTTTTTCAGGTCATGGAGTCAGACCAGAGGTGTGAGATGGCGATCGATTCAAAATTATGCTTATAAAGTTTAAATTATACGGGAGCTATGCTTATAAAGTTTAAATTATGTTTTGTACAGTTTGAATTTAGCATAGCAGTGCTGCTACTATCTCCCGTAACTTATTTACATGATCGCAGCACTGTTATTATGTTTTGCCGCTACAGTTTCCGCTGACTTTTCACTGTTTGTCAAACTTAGCCCTTTTAACCGGTCAGCAGACTGTGAGTCCGTTTTCTTAAAAACTGTTATACCCCGAGTTTTATTAAGAAAGGAAAATACTAGCTTTTAAGTTTAAGCTAGCCTTTGTTAATAAATATTCATGTTCAAGTCCAAATTATCCAGTTTCAGTTAAAGTTCGACTTTTAGTCGATAAAGTATTCGTTATTCGGTTTAATTATTTCAGTAACCGAATGAGTTTTCAGATTTAGTTCCGATTCATTTAATTAGTTAATGAGTTCCGAATAAATAAGTTAAGCTGACGAATTATTTGAAATATTAATGTTTGGACTAATCATCCAAGTCAAGAATGTTCGAATTAATTTTCGAATATTACGTTCATGTTCGGAAAAATTTTCCGATAATTGATTCAATTAAAGCTCTTTACGTCAAGCTCGGTTTTCCTATACAACGGTGTGTTCACATTGGTACACCGTCCATCATTAATTAGGTAATGGTCATTAACCCTTACTTAATTAACTTATTCCATGTTTAATTAACTTAATCTAGGTTTAAGCTAATTAATCATAATTAGCTTAAAATAATCATGATTAGCTTAATGTTAATGATGATTAATTAATATTAATGAAGATTAGTTTAAGGTTAATCATGTTTAAGGTTAATCATGTTTAGTCATGCTTAGCAAGGCCATTAGTGTACATAAGTGCGCCTTATCAAGCCCTTAGCCAATTAAGCCGTGCTTATGGTATCAAAGTGCCGAGAGTAACTTTCCCTTATACTTCACGAGCGCTATGATCATCGTATAGGACACTTGGTAGCTGGTGGGAAAAGTTGAGTTATGACTAAGCAAGGGTGAAGGTGAGTAAGCACAAAATGCCACCCTTGAGCATTAAGTACACGGCAAATGGCCCATGGCCATTTGCCGAACTTTTATCCCAATTTTCCCTCAATTTTCCACCGAACTATAAGTCAGCAATTTGGGATGATTAAATAGCTTATCATTTAAGTTATAAGTTCAGCACATATTAAGCAATTTTATGTTTAACACGCACACGGCAACATGAACTGCCGCATGCACTCGGAGTTGAGAAAATCACGCACAACTTGTGAAATTCTCCGAGCACTTAAGGAGGTAACATAATCCTTAACCTCTTTTCATGTGAGTAATATCATATTAAGTTCAGATATTCAACTTATGTTAAGAAATTTATGAGAAAGTGCAAAGAGTACTCAGTTTGTGTTATTTTACCTCACACCGAGTGATGTTTAGTTTTATGCGAATAACACCGAGTAATTTATGCTTAGTTGATCATTTTAGGTCATTATATGATCAGTTTTAAAATATGGGTCGAGACAAATTGAAGTTTGGTTCATGAAATGGCCTATGGATGTGGACTGCGCATGTAGCGCATGTCCACAGGCCGTTGCCTACCCCTCCATGTTATCTTTCAATATGATCAGAGTTGTTCAAGTAATCCCTGTCTCAATAGTCTTTAAATAGTATATTATGATCAGTTTCTTGGGGTTGTCCGATAAAAGTTCATGTTAGTTCGAGGATTTGGCTTAACGCCGAACATGGGCGCACGCTGCGCACGCCTCGACGCTATGCGAGTCTGTCAAGTGAGGTTCATGATTTTTAGGTTAAAATCAGTATGTATGGTCATGTCATGTTTAAATATGTAGAAACATGTTGATGTTGCCGGAGGAAGTTGCCGGACGACCGTCGGGGGTCGGTCGTACTCACGCTGTCCACACATCGCGGTTACAGCGTACCGACAGTGTGCGTGCAGTGCAGGTGGTGCGCGGTAGGAACCGCGTATAGTCAGTATCCGCTGTGAATAGCCGTTGGCAGTGCGCCTATACACGCCAACGCCCAGTCAGGCATGCCAGCGTGCGGTAACGCACGCCAGCACGCAGCGTCACACGTCAGTGGCCTCGGCAACAATCTGCTCGAGTAGCCAGTATCGCGGGAGTGCACAGCAGCGCCCGCATAATGCCAGTCATACCCAGTTCACGCTCGTGTGTGAGTTTAAGTACTCAGCCACACGTTGTGGGGTGCAGCAGCACCCGATAGTCATGTCCAGTGCACGCAACACGCACGTTAGTACCCGGCGTGGTGTGTGCGAAGCACCAGTTACACGTCCGTCACGCAGGTCGTGCCCAGTGGCCGCCAGCGTGCATACCAGCCCATGTTCACGTACAGTTTGCGTCCAGCAGCCAGTGCCCGCGGCCAGTCCGGGCAGCGGACGCGCACGCAGCCTTGGTGGGTCCGTTGGCCGAGTCAATCGCCGACCGACCGGTCCGAGCAGACCGGCGGTCCGGCCAGACCAGTTCAGATCCGATTCAATCAACTCAGACTGGTTTTGACCATAAGTTATTAATTTCAGTTCCAGTTCATGATTTCAGTCCCATTTTTCAGTTAAATTCCGAGTCCAGTCCAGTTCAGTAAATTCATGTCAGTTCAGTTCCGAGCTTATTCAGTTCCGGTGGTACC
Source organism: Striga hermonthica (assembly GCA_902706635.1). Taxonomy (NCBI): domain Eukaryota; kingdom Viridiplantae; phylum Streptophyta; class Magnoliopsida; order Lamiales; family Orobanchaceae; genus Striga; species Striga hermonthica. The sequence continues at coordinate 2,017,974 of CACSLK010027751.1, read as the reverse complement.
GGTTAAATCCAGATATCATGTTAAAGTCCAGTAGAGCATCTTAACACATTAAACATTTTTTTTTATCAGTCTGAGCATAGTATTTAGTAACTGTTTATATTATTTTCAAATTGTTCAGGATCCAGATGATCAGCACTTACATTTTCAGATCAGCAGTTCATGTGGGGACTCAGACAGGGTATTACATTAATTATAATTACTCTACCATGCTCAAGGTATGTATATGATTTATCCACTTTGGGTGGAGGCGCAGTAGCCTTAATTGCCCATCAAAAGTTCTGGTGGGGGCGCGAGGCCTTAACCCATCAGAGTGTGCACATGGCGGACATAGTGTCCGAGACAGTTCAGTTCAGTTACAGACCTTGTGTCTGGAGATTACAGTTTACTTACATATACCTGCAGTCATGATATAGATATTATTATTAATGTTTACTTTAGTATGAGTTTCTGCGGAGTACAGTGATTTTAGTACTCACGCTCCCACTATTATTATTGTTTTCAGGTCATGAAGTCGGGACGGAGGAGTGAATGACGGAGTTGTTCGGGACTATGCTTATAAAGCTTAAATTGCCTAAGCTTTATGCTTATAAAGCTTAAATTATATTTTGTACAGTTTGACATTTGGCATAGCAGTGTCGTTATTATTTTCAGAGAACTTGTTTTCACGATCACGGTACTGCTATCCAACTTCACCACTACAGTTTTCGCTGATGTTTTACTGTTCGTCATTCTTAGTCAAATGGATCAGTCGGCGAACTGTTAGTTGGTTCTTCAAAACCAAAAGTTCAGATTTGTCAGTCAGTTATGTATTTTAGTAGCACTCCGAACCAGTATTTCGCAATGTAAAATGTTTTATTTTGAATGTAATTGAGAAAAGCGCGCTCTGATTATCAAGTCAAGGCGGGGTGTTACAATTGGTATTAGAGCACGTTTTTGCGTCTCTGAAAGTTTTCATGAGTCAGAAAGTTTTAGAAAAACCCGAACACGTAACGCTCGCGCCTCGCCGACTACCAGGTATGTGCTGATTAAGTTTTAAATTATAAAAAATTTACTATTTCTATGCTCAGAAATTTCTCAGTTATGATACAGTTAACATGTTCGAATCATGTTCATGATTTGTAGTCAGTATACTCGGGAATTTATGTCAGTATTCCCCGGTCATGTTTAGCGACTCGTTAAGAAATTTGTATACTTTATTGATCAGCTTCAATAAAGTCATCAGCAAGGATGTCCGGGTCAGAATTCAGAACTCTAAAAGGGGCTAGGTTTGAGAACTCTAGATTCAATTCTAGATTTATTCAAGTCAAGTTAATGACCTGTCAAGAGATTTGTAAGCACTTGTGTTGTACAATCTTAGCAATCATGTTCCTCAGATATTTTCTATCGAAAATTTGTCGTTTTGCCAATTAGTTGACACATTCCAAGAAAGAATTCCTTGAGTTAGACCAGGGAATAAGCTTAATTTTTCCTAAGTCAAGTCAGTAAATTATGTTCAAAGCGAAAAATTTTCATGTTAAAGGTTGTTATATTTTTCAAAGTTATTGTCAAGTAACGGTTTCCAGTGTATAAGAGTCAAAAGTCCGGGTTACCATGGAGGCTTGAAATAAGCGCCATTAAGCCGGGTATACCATCGAGGCTTGAAGCTAGGACCGGAGCAGTATAGTTTCAGGAAATGACAACCTTTAGAGTCAGCCAAGTCGGGTATCTTACCAGTTAGATACTCTGAGCTTAGTTGGCAATGTTTAAGATCAGTTATTTCTTTTGTACTTGCGGGACCAGTTGTTACTGGAGTAGCCTTATACAGTACAAAGTCATGAGTCAATGTTCAAGATATAAAGTTAATGTTCATGATTTAAGGTCGATGTATAATAGTTGTTCAGCCGGGTTAAATATGGAGGTCTGCAATACAGACTATTAATCTAATTTTACATGGAAACTTGAAGTCGCACCTTATTAAGTCAAGAAAGTTAGTAAATGTCATGTTCCAAATTCCGAGATGACTATTTTGATTATTTCGGAATAACTTTCAGAGTTCAAGTGAGAATGATTCAGTCATGTAAAAGTCAAGTCCTGGATGTTCAGTTATGTGAATGCTCAGGCTAGCATAGTCTGTCTAATAAGACAAGACTTATCAGTCATTTCAAGTATGTCCAGTGCCTCGATTCTCAAATACATATAATTTGAGAACTCGTAAGAAAGATCAGTTTAGGATAAACTTTTCTTGAGGTTATGTTTGACCTCAGGGAAGGTAAACAGTTGCAGGTACAACCTGTCGATTTACGACACGACGGAGAAGACCAATCAACCGCAACAGATCATGCCGTGATGACAACCGAGCTTTCCATTTAAGGATGTATGATACCAGAAGAAAAGGATGCCACACTATGTTGAGTCACAGTACACTGGGAAATCACAAAGGGTTAGCATTATAGTACATTGAGGTTATTAGCTGAGATACAGATATGATCAGCCATACAAACTACATCGACGTTGCAGGTACAATGTTCGCCAGGTGCTGTATGCAGGTGTGCCGCACTCACTTGATGAGGAGCGGGTATGCCGCATTACAATGTGCTGTGAACGATGTGCCGCGTGTCGAGTAGATGTTCATGAAAGGTAGTTGCCAGGATTGCTAGTTATCCTCATTAGTACATGTGCTTATCTCTGAAATTTTCCGGAGGTACGAACGACTGGGAGTTATCACAACCGACGTTCAGACCGAAGATCAACAATCAGCAGGGAGATGAAGACCAGTACGTTTAAGAATTATGTTTTTAATGTCAAGTATAATAAATGGAACACTTTATCTTATAAAAGTGTCCCGTTTCAATCAGTATCAATCATCAACTCACTTAATTGTGAATTGTTGATTCCTCAGTTAATATCAAGCCTGTAACGCCCCGTATTTTATTAATAAAGGAAAGTACTAGCTTTTAGTTTTAAGCTAGCCTTTATTAATAAATAATCATGCTCATGTTCAAGTTCAGATTAATCAGTCAGTTATATTCTAAGTTCGACTATTAGTCGATAAGTTATTCGGTTTACTTATTTTGGTAACCGAATAAGTTTCTAGATTTAGATCCGATTCTTTTAATTAATTAATGAGTCGGGAATTAATTATTCAGTTAGCAATATTCCGTTATGTTAATTATGTTTTAGTTCCGATATTATTTTCGGAATTAAATTATTTCAGTCATTTCAGTCGAGATTACCAAAAAAAATTATTTTCGACGTACCGTTTACGTCCGGAATAATTTTGATAATTAAGTATTATGCTTAAAAGTTAATAAAGCATAATTAGGTGATTAATTAGCATTAATCACAAATTAATGGATCACAAAGCCGTACTAATTTTCCAAATTGTTTTCAAG
>CACSLK010027751.1:1928324-1942274 GCA_902706635.1 Striga hermonthica | reverse complement strand
CTGCCGTTGAGTCGACCAGCTGGTCAATTCTGGGCAGTGGATATAAGTCATTCGGGAATGCTTTTTTCAGATCGCGGAAATCAATGCACATCCTCCACTTTGCCTCCGACTTCGACACCATCACCGTGTTTGACAGCCATTCGGGGAACTGAATCTCTTTAATGTGTCGCGCTCCCAACAGTTTCTCGACCTCCTGCTCGATGATTTTGTCCATCTCTGCCCCATGGTGCCTTCTTTTCTGCTTCACCGGCCTCATGCTGAGGTCGATGTTTAGCCGGTGCTCGATCACCTCCGCACTTATTCCCGTTAACTCCTCTGCTGTATAGGCAAAAGCATCAGCGAATTCCCTGACCAACTGGATCAGCCTCGACCGAATAGGCTCTTCCAGATCCTTTCCGATCCGGAACTTTCTCCCTTCACACCCCTCGATCATTTGAATCTCCTCGACTTCTTCCCCAGGTTGGATATCCATTTTCTCCTTTCCTTTCTCCACTTTCTGTTAATCCTCCTTCGACCTCGATCCCCCGGGTCGATTAATCTTCTCCCCCTTTGACTCGGCCTGCCTCTTTGCCAATTGCTTGTTATTGCTGACCGTCGTTTGGTAGCAACTTTTCGAAGTGAGCTGATCCCCAGCAATCTCCCCTACGTTTTCTCTCACCGGATATTTGATCGTCATGTGGTACGTGGATACGACTGCCTGGAATGCATTCAAGCTCGTCCGTCCCATGATGATGTTATAGGACGACTCAGCCCCTACAACCACAAATCTCACCATGCGCACCTTCCTCAACTCTCCCGATCCCAATGCCACGGGCAAACTGACCTCTCCCATCGGCATAACTTCTCCCCCGTTAAAACCGTAGAGCGCCGTGGTCACCGATTTCAGCTCCATATTCAGCTCCTTGTTAATCTGCACAAAACAGTCATAGAACATCACATCTACCGAACTCCCGGTATCAATGAACACCCTCTTTACATCGAAGCCTGCGACCTCCGCGGTTATCACCAAAGCGTCATTGTGCGGTAGGACCACACCCTCGGCATCCTCCGCCTTAAAACTTATCACCGGCATGCGAGCCGTAACTCCCACCTCCTCTCTCTTCCTCTTCACTGCTCGAGCATGCTCCTTCCTGGCCCTATTCGAGTCACCATCCGTTGGCCCACCAGAAATCATGTAGATAGTTCCTCTCTTCATCGGGGCCTCTCCTCCGTGTCCCCCCTTATCACCATCCCTCCTTGGCTTCTTTCCTTGACCGTCTCGACCATCTCCCTCCTCATCTCTATCGCTCCTTTCCTCCGAGTCCTCCCTACACCTTCTCCTTCCTTTCCCCTTCACCCTATCATGATACACAAATTCTTTCAGATATCATGCTCGAATCAGCCTCTCGATCTCATCTTTCAAATGTCTGCAATTCTCCGTGGTGTGACCATAATCTCGATGAAAGCGGCAGTAAATATCCGACCTAGGCCGAATTGGGCCTGTAAACCTCGTCTTTGGCCAAGTCACATCCTCACTCGACAGCTTCTGCTCCATAGCCTCGAGAACCTCCGTCATGTCTTTTCTCAAGGGCGTGAAAGTGTGGTATCTCTGTCTCTCAAACAACATCGGCCTCCTCTGCCACTCATCCCTCTTCTCCCTTTTTTAATCTCGACTCTCTCTTCGGGGTGATGCCCTTTTCTGCCCACCCCGCTTTGGCGAATTTCTCCTCGGCGATCTCCCCCTCTGCGGACTTTTCTCCTTTTTTGGCTCTGGTCGAGCCACTCCCTCCAACTTAGCAAACTCCAACTCCATTTCTTCCAAGTTAATATACTTCCTGCACCGCTTCAGCACATCCTCATATGATCGAGCAGGGGTTTTTGCTAGGGAAGTTCGGCAAGGCCCTGCTCGAAGACTCCTTATCAATCCACCCGCCTTCACTTCGTCCGAAGCCGAGTGCACCTCTAAGCATGTTTGGTTATATCGAGCAACATACTTCCTTAATGATTCTTTCTCCCCCTGCCTCATCGCCATCAAGGTCAAATACGTTTTCTCCTGCACCACCGCGCTCGAATATTGATTAATATGCTTGCCAGTAAAGTCCTCAAAGCTCTCGATCGACCCAGGTGGAAGTTGATGAAACCAATCGAGTGCTCCTCCACGCAAAGTCGATAAGAATGCCCTGCAACAAACAGAATCAGAGTACCCATGCAACACAGCCATATTTTCAAAGGTCCTCACATGCCTCGATGGGTCGGATGACCCGTCATACACCAAGTTGGTCTCCTTGAAATTGTTTGGCAGCGGAGCAGCGAGAATCTCCCTTGAAAAGGGATGTCCTCGAGCTCTCCTCTCTGGCCTCCCCTCCACTTTATCTTGCAGCTGGCGCAACTGTTCCGCCATCCTCTCCATCGCCCGATCTCTTCCCACTCCCACTTCTTCATAACTGGACACATCCTCATCCTGGCTTCCGGCCACCGTGGTCGGCGCAGTGGTGGCATAAGAAGTATGACTCGCAACTTGCTGCACCGCCTGCGCCGCCGTGGCCGCCGCTATCCTTTGCATCTCCTCCCGGGTCATTGCCACCATTTGTTGGCTCGGGGTTTGTACGGCTGCCTGTGGTGGCACTCCTCCTTGTGCCAGCACTCCTCCCTGCCGTTGTGTTGGATCTGGTGGTGGTGGTGGTGGCATCGCTGCTGCCGCTGCTACACGAGCTTCTTGGGCTTGACTGGAGCTGGCATCTCCGCCGGGAATCACCGTCACCACTCTTACACCTTGGAAGTTAGGTGCGGGAGTGACCGGAGTCTGCGATGGGCCAGAGAAACCCGGAGAGGGCCGTGCCCCAACGGCCTGGTCGTCGTCCAAGCTTCGTCGAACGTCGACTGCAAGTTTTTAGGAATTCCGTCCGCCATAACTGAGCTTCAAACACAACTTTTTGAACAAAGAATCCCCACAGACGGCGCCAATAATGCAAGTGTAAGCGTCCCAGTTCGGTTTGGACGGATAGATCTTGGTCCTCGCCGATAGAACGCCGGAAACCTGCAAATAACTCTCACACTGGGGGTTGTGTCCATTGAAGAGCCTCCGATGCTTAAGTCAGTATGTGTATAAGTATACTGGAATTCAGAGAGTGAATAGAATGTGTTTGGGAAGAAAGGCTCACCCCCTTTATATAGGGGTGAGATACCTGCCCTAAGAGCTGCCCGGATGAGGTGAGCTGGCTGTCCAAGCTACCCGTCCGTACTCTGACACGCCGCCCACATGTCAGAGGTGGCGCAGGACGTTGGGAGTTGTCAGAGGTAGTTATCACCATCACCCAATACATTGTCCACACGTGTTTCCCCAGCACATGGGGTAAATATTCTCTGGAGATTTCAGTCAGAGGCTCCCACGCGCGCCTATGATACACGCGCCCATAACTAGGTCGATTACGAATTCCTCGAAGCGATCACCCCGCTGGGATCGACTAGCTTGCTCGATCATTAGCCTGGTCGAGCAATGGATTGCTCGATCATGAGTCTGGTGGAGCGATGGATTGCTCATTCATTAGTCTGGTCGATTCCCTGAATGTTCGATCTTCCCGCCTTTTGGCTCGGCTCCCTCTTGGTTTAACCTTCTCGACCGGCCCAGAAGACCGGTCTAGCTTTATGTATATAATATCCCATATCAAGCGGTGTTATCTACTAGAACCTAGTGTGTAGATATGGGAGCCCCTGATCATGTCTGCAATTTAGTGCAGGGGTTCTAGGAAACCAAACGTCTTAGGGAATGAGAGGTGACCATATACTTGGGCGATGCTAGTAGAGCGTCAGCAGTTGTAGTGGGAGACGACTACTTAAATTTTGGTTTAGATCAGATTTTTATTTTGAAGGGTTGTCTTTATGTTCCTAGTTTTAGAAAGAATTTGATTTCAGTTTCAAAGTTGTTTATGAGACATTTTACTACTACTTTCGATAATATAGTTGTTATCCATTTTGGGAAAAGGTTCATATGTTCTGGTTTATTAATAGACAATCTGTATATTGTAGAACCAAAGTCTTCCATACTGCAATAGAAACAATTACTTAATTCATCTTCTAATCTAAATAAGAGAAAATAACCTTCAAAAATGAAGGAAACATACCTTTGGCATCTAAGACTTAGTCATATAAATCTTAGGAGGATTCAAAGGTTGTACGGGCCCTTGGGGTCGTTGGTGTTAGATATGTTGTAAAAGCTTGACATTCAAATATGAACAATACCATTTTGATCTGGAATTTGTGTTTTAGTCAAACTATTTATGTTTGCAGTTTATTTATTTATGCAACCATAACTACATTATTTTACATTGTAGACAATATGGTTCATCTTGTCGAACAGAAAGATCATATTATCGGTTCCTTGTAAAATATAAATTAGTTGTTCACAGATTAGATAGACAGTGAGATCCCTGTTGGAAAAAGACTGTAGTGTGGTCTTGATTCTGTTGATCTTTAATTGATGGATTACACTAGTACTAATGATAAGTATTGAACAGACTGCGGAAGGATAAGATAATAAGATTTACTGATCGTGGTCATAATCTAGACCTTCACTAATTGATGCGTACTCTTAACCCGTAAGATAATACAAAATGGGCATATATATTTACTACTTATTTATTTGACTTAGTAAGGGGGATTCTTATTCTGTTAGGATGACATACTTGGTATTTAGATAAGTAAGAGTGATTATATGATGTACTGTTATAATATTTATAGTCACTATGTCCCAATGTGTTGGGTTGATGACATCCCCGAAATGAGCTCAGGAAGGAATACTATGTCAAACCCTGCAGGTGGATAATTATCCGACATAATGATTAATGAACTGAGTGGTACTAATTTCAGAAATAAAAGTATTCAATTTAATTTAATTATCAGTAATTAAATTAATTAATGGACGTTATATCTTAAACATATGGAGATAAATCGATCAATTAGATTAATTATTAATCATTTGGAGGTTTGAATTTATTGAATAAATTGGAGCTAAATTGGGAGAGCAATAATATTACTCCAGTGGGATGTTTTTATTAAAAATTTAAGAAATAATTATATTCCAGGTTTCAGATTCCATTAGAAGAGGAATATTCCTTCTAGAATATTACATGTTAGGAGACTATGGAGTCTTCTTGAAGGTAATAAGGGTTAGGAGGACTACGACTTCTAGATGGGATAGGATATGGATCATGATTAGGGTTCCCAAGCCTAATGGGATAAGCCCATATTTTGCACCTCCTTAAGGTTCCTAATGGAGTCTATAAAAACACCACGTCCCAACCACTTTCCCAACACATGATACTCGATTTTTCCCTCTTCCCAAGAGAAAAAAATTGTATGTTTCAAGAGCTCAGAAGATTCGATTAATCACACCACCAAGATTAATCGAAGTAGTTGTTTAGGTGATCCATTAGAAGGCTTTTGGGTAATATTTATTCGAGCCTTTTGATCTCAGTATTTCTGGCCACCTACCTCCGTCGTCGACCACCACCAGAAGTCGCAGCCGCACCCAGGATCGCTGGAAGTCGCCCACGCCCCGCCAGCACGCAGCTATGAGCCAGAGCCCGCAGCCGCACGCCAGCCAAATGCCGGCGATAGCACCCAACGACGCCCAGAAGTGTACCGCAAGACCCCAGCGATGCCTTGCATCCCTGCATTTCGTCTTCTGCAGTCCTCGCGCGCCCAACACCCATCTCCCGCGTCCTAGTACTTACAAGAGTAGGACTCCTGCGCCTGCACGCATCTGGCCGTCCCGCGGGCTACCTCCACATGCCAGAAACCAAGAGTCGCGTGCACCGCCTCCCCGCGCCCGTCCTTTCGTCCGCGTGAGCTGACCGCACCCGTTTGCTACCAGCGCCAGTCTGCGACACCCGATCACGACTAGCAACCGTCCGCGGCCAGCGACCGAGTCCAGCTATGCCCGAGTGACCCCAATCAGGCCCAACAGAGTCCGACCGAGTCAACCCAGGTTCGACTGAGTCAACCAGGTGAATCGAAGCCGATCCATTCGTCCCGTGTTGGGTTCTATTAGGAACGTCAACAACATGCACAATATTGAACTTATCGAAATAAATCCTAACACAGCAGAATCTATAGTTAGGATCTGTACATTACCCTTCAAAATTTTAGCCGACTTAGAGATGTTTCTGAATACCATTGGTGAAGTTCGTCTGGACACCACAATCTGATAGGCTTTTTTCCATTCTAATCGAGTTGTTGAACGAAGCACGGAATCAGACTCGGGTCGTCTCGGTGGTCGGGGTCTCAACAGCTCGATTCAGTTGCTGGCAGGTCATGGACGGACGTTGGCGGGCTGGTCGTGGATGCTGGAAGATGCGTGTCTCTTGCTGAGCGCGTCATGGAGAGGCGTTGCGTACGCGAACAAGTGGCGAGGGACTCGGGCGCGTGCGGAGCGGGCGCGATGTGATTTACCTGCACCTGAATGGACTGGCGCTCGACGTTTGAGGACACGCAAGCATGCTCGGCAAGGCAGACAGGCACACGGTGTTCGGAAGAGGCTACACGCGTGCAATGGGAACACGCACAGGTGATCAGATGCGAGGATACTGGCGACGGCGTGCGATCGGGTGGGACATCGCTGGGAACTCGCAGGACATGGACGCCGTTCGCGGGATCGTCACTGGGAACGTGCGCCTAGGCCTGGCGGTGCGCGGCTGAGGGCCTATGCTTGCGACTGCGTGCGGCTGGACTCTGGTGTCTTCCGGCGGCGATGCGTGGTGGTGGAGATTTTCGTCGACGGTAGACGGCGGTTGACGGCGGCTGTGAGGAGTACACGGACAGACAACGAGGGACTCGGGCGCATATGGAGCGGGCGTGATGCGATTTCCCTACACCTGGGTGAACTGAAGCTCGGCGTCTAGGAACATGCGAGTGTGTTTGGCAGGGCAAACAGGCGTGCGGTGTTCGGTAGATGCTACACGCGTGCACTGGGAGCACGCACAGGGGATCAGATGCGAGGATGCGGGCGACGACGTGCGAACGAACAGGGCATCGCTGTGAACTCGCAGGACAAGGACGGGCTGTGCAGGATTGTCGCTGGGAACGTGCGCTTGGGCCTTGTGGTGCGCGGCTACGGGCCTATGCTCGCGACTGCGTGTGGCAGGACTCGGGTGGCTTCCGGCAGTGATGCCTAGCGGTGGCAATTTCCAGCGAAGGTGGACGACGGCGGACGGCGATTGTCGATGGAGGCTTGAATAGATATTACCCAAAAGCCTTCTAATGGATTATCTAAATCACCTACTTTGATTAATCTTGATGGTGTGATTAATCAAATCTCCCTAACTCTTGAAGAACAAGATTTTTTTCTTTATGGAAGAAGGAAAATCGAGCAGAAATAACATCTCTTGAAGAGGTTGGGACATGGTATATTTATAGGCTCCATTATAGACTTTAAAAAGGTGTTAAATATGGGCTTATCTCATTAGGCTAAGGGATCCTAATTTCATTCCATATACTTTCTCAATCTAGGATAGAATTTCTCCTACTACTTATTACCTTCTAGAAGACTCTTTAGTCTCCTAACCTTAGGTAATATTCTAGAAGGAATTTTTCTTTCCTTGTGGAATATTAATTATGGAATAAAATTAATTTCTTAATCTAAATAAAACTTATTATAAAACACCCCACTAGAGTAATATTATTGTTCTCCCCATTTAGCCCCGAATTTATTCATATATTTGAACCTCCATTTTATTAATAAATATTAATCCGATTGACCGATTTACCTCCCTATGTTTAAGATATAACGTCCGTCGATTAATTAAATTACTGACACAGTAATTAATCAACTTCTTATTCATTTCTGAAATTAGTATCACTCAATTCATTAATCATTATGTCGGGTAATCATCCACCTGCATGGTTTGACATAATATTCCTTCCTGAGCTCATTTCGGGGACGCTATGAACCCAGCGCACTGGGACATAGTGACCGTAAATAATTTATAATAGCACATCATATAAACACTCTTATTTATCAAAGTATCGAGAATGTCATCCTAACAGAATAGGAATCACCCTTGGTAAATCAAAAACATGTAATGAATATACATGCCCGTTTTATATTATCTTACAGCTTTAGAAAACGCATCAATAAACTAAGGTCTAGATTACAACAACAATCAGTAAGTCTCATAATCTTATCCTTTCGTGGTCGTGTTCAATATTTATCATAAGTACTAGTGTAGTTCTCCAGTCATAGATAAACTGAATCAAGAATACACTACAGTCTTTTTCCAAGAGGGGTCTCACTGCTTGTCGAGACTGTGAACGAATAGTTTAGTCTTACAAAGAACCGATAGGTGATCTTTCTGTGCGAGACACCACGAAACACACTATCTCAATGTAAGACAAGGAGTATGATTGCATAAATAAATAAACTACAAGTATATGTACTTTGACCGGAACATGATGGCCAGAACAAAATGAAATTTATAGAATCTGCAAAACCGAGCTTTTGCAGCATATCTCTAATAGCCCGAGCCCGAAGAGCCTAATCTGGTGATCCGTTTGTGTTTCAGCGACTCGATTTGGATTGAGAAAGGCCAAGTCCGACAGCCCATCGGACTCTGGTGTTCAGAAGATCTCCATCAACGGAAATCAGAAACATCTCAGAGTCGACAAAAATTTTAAATGGTAATGTCCTAACCCTAACTATAGATTCGGCTGCGTTAGGGTTTATTTTGCCATATTCAACGTGCATGTTTTTTACGTTTATATCAGTTCCCAACAGTTGGAAGTCGAGGCCTTTTCAACTTGTGAGTTCTGCCTAGAAGACAAAATGACTAAGAGAGTTTTTAAGGCAAAAGGGGGCATAGAGGCGAAGATTTGTTATGGCTAGTTCATTCTGACTTATGTTGTCCTATGTTTGTTCAAGCAAGAGGTGGTTTGGAGTACTTCGTTATGTTTATCAATTACCACTCATTTACCTTCTACGCCACAAGTCTGAATGCTTCGAGAAGTTCTTGGAGTATAGGGTCGTTGTAGAGAAGCAGTTAGGAAATGTATCAAGTCACTACGATCGGATCGTGGTGTTGAATACCTCTCGGGCAAATTTAGGAACTACTTGATGGATGATGGATTACATCCCAACTGACTGCGTCGAGAATGCCCCAACAAATTGGCATAGCAGAATGAAGGAATATGACTTATATGGAGATGGTTAGGGAAATGATGAGTTATAGTACATTACCAGATTCTTTTGAGGATATGCCCTAGAAACAACAGTATACATTCTGAATAGGGTATCTTTTAAATCAATATCGTCTACACCATTGATGTTATGGTCTGGGCAGAAACCCAGTCTAAGACATCTCAGGATATGGTGTAGTCCATCACATGTGCTGAGAACTGATATTTATAAGTTAGAACCTAAATCAAAAGTTAGGATGTTTGTGGGATATTCTAAGGGAATGAAAGGTGGTCTATTTTATAGTCCCGAGGACAAAAAAGTGATCGTTAGCACAAACGCGATGTTCTTGGAAGAGGACTATGTTATGGATCATAACCCAAGTAGTAGACATGTCCTTGAGGAGGTAAAGGGAGTGAGTAATTCGATACCGAGTGCACTTGATGTTACATCTGAAAGTGCTGCAACACGTATCACTGATGATACATCGGAGCAAGTAGTACCTCGTCATAGTGAGAAGGTTATCTGACAACCCGATTGATGTATGGCATTGGGAGAGTCTTCTGAGGTTGTCTCGGATATTCTTGAAGTCGACCTATGGACATACACTGAGCCACTCCAAGATCGGGACGTAGAGTCTTACCAAAGAGCAATGAAATCTGAGATGGAGTCTAATCAGGTCTGGGATCTTGTAGCACCACCCAAGGGCTTTCACGTCATTGGATGAAAGTGGGTCTATAAAAGAAAGAGAAAAGCAAAAGGGAGGTTGAGACCTTGAAGGCTAGGCTTGTTGAGGGATCGATTATGAGGAAACCTTTTCGCCGGTAGCTATGCTAAAATCCATCAGGATTCTCTTGGTTGTAGCAGCTCTTATGGATTATGAGATTTTGCAATTGGAGGTTAAGACCATTTTCATTAACGGGAATATGGACGAAGACATTTATATGCAGCAATCAGAAGGGTTCATTGCAAAGAGACAAGAGCATTTTGTCTATAAGCTAAAGAGGTCCATTTATGGAATGAAGCTGGCTTCGAGCTCTTGGGATATCAGTTTTGATGTGGTTGTCTTGTCGTATGGCAATGTACGGATGAGCACTGCGTGTACAAAATAAGTGATGGAAACGTGGTGGTGTTTCTTGTGTTGTACGTATATGACATTCTTCTCGTTGGAAACAGTGTGAAAGTGTTGTCAGACATAAAAGTATGGTTATCCAAGCAGTTTGATGTGGAGGACTTGGGAAAAGTAGAACATGCTCTCGTAATCGAGGCCAATCGAGACCGAGAGAAGAGAAAGTTGTGCCTATCCCAATCCACACACATAAACATTGTCTTGAGCGTTTCAACATGCGAGATTCGAAGAAAGGGGAATTACCCTTTTGGAACTATCTAAGAAGATGTCCATGAAGATGCCTCAAGAGATAGAAGAAACGAAGGGAGTTTCTTATGCATCAGCCGTAGTAAGCCTCACGTGTGCAATGTTGTGTACGGGACCTGATATCTATTTTGCTGTGGAATGGTGGCAATATATCAAAGTAATCTAGGTTCGGAACATTGGTCTGCGGTAAAATATATACTCATGTACATGTGTAGGACTAAGGAGTACATGTTGATTTACCACGAAAATGAGTTGCTTCTGTTGGGTTACACCAATTCTGATTTCAAGGCAGACCGGGATGAAAGAAAGTCAAAGTATGGGTTTGTTTTACTTTAGGACGAGGAGCCATAGTATGGAGGAGTGTCAAGCAAAAATGCGTGGCAGACTCAACAATAGAATCTTGGTATGTAGCAGCCTCAGAGGCAGCGAAAGAAGCAGTTTCGGTGAGGAATTTTCTCCTCGACTTTGACGTGGTGTTGAGTTTGCCCGCTGCAATTATAGGTTTCTTTTATAACAGCAGAGCAGTAGATAACCTGAAGGAGCCACGAACTCATATAGCGCGTAAACACATAGAGTGCAAGTACCACCTGATACGAGAAAAGATTGGACGAGGAGAAGTTGTTGTTGCAAGTACACAGTCGGAGGAAAACCTAGCACATCCTTTTACAAAGAGCCTACCAGTGAAAGTCATTGCAATACACACAAAAAGAATGGGAGTCAGACTAATGGTGACATAGTAGACTAGTCTTTGATAATTAGATTGAAAGAAATTTTGGTTAGTGATGGCCATGAGCTTGTTAAAGCATAAGTGGAAGATTGTTAGAGGTGTGTTGTAAAAGCTTGTTTTGCAGATTCTATCGATTCCTTTTGATCTGGCAATCATGTTTTAGTCAAACTACATATGCTTGCAGTTTATTCATTTATTCAATCATACTTCTTGTTTTACATTGAGATAATATGGTTCGTGGTGTCTCAAAGAGAAATATCATCTATCAGTTCCTTAAAAGACTAAATTATTCATTCACAGTCTAGACAGGCATTGGGACCTCTCTTGGAAAAAGATTATACTGTAATGATTCGGTTGGTCTTTGAACGATGGATTACACTAGTACTTATGATAAATAATGAAGAGGACCGCAAAAGCATAAGATTATGAGACTTACTAATTGTAGTTGTAATATAGACCTTCGGTAATTGATGCGTTCTCTAAAGCCATAAGATAATATAAAACGGGCATATATATTCATTACTTGTTTATTTGATTTACCAAGGGTGATTCATATTCTATTAGGAGGACATACTCGATACTTTGTAAAATAAGTGTGTGTATATGATTTATTGTTATAAATTATTTATGGTCATTATGTCCTAGTGCGCTGGGTTGATGACATCCCCCAAATGAGCTCAATAAAGAATATCATATCAAACTCTGCAACTGGATGTGTATCTGACATAATGATTAAAGATCTGAGTGGTATTAGTTTTGAAAATGAATAAGAACTTGATTAATTATTTTGTCACTAATTTAATTAATCAACGGATGTTATACCTTAAACATATGGATGTAAATCGGTCAATTAGATCATATAAATTAATCAAGTGGAGGTTCAAATTTATTGAATAAATTGGAACTAAATGGGGAGAGCAATAATATTACTCTAGTGGAATGTTTTATTATTTAATTCTATTTAGGAATTAGGAATTAATTATGTTACATTATTTAATTCCCTAAGAAGAAGAATATTCCTTCTAGAATATTACCTAGGGTTAAGAGACTATGGAGTCTTCTAGATGGTAATTAGAGTTATGAAGAAGATTATTGTAGATGGGAAAGGATATGAACATAATTAGGTTTCCTAAACATTATAAGGTAAGCTCATATTTAGCTCCTCCTTAAGGTCTCTAATATAGCCTATAAATACACCATGCCTTGAACTCTTCCTTTCATTCTAGCACATGCACGACTAAGGTTTCCTACGGGAAAAGGATATCAAGTGTTCTATATATTTAGAGTTCGAGTAATTTGGAAAAACGCCCACCGTGATTTTTTGGAATATGTGTTAAGGTTATACGTTAGAACATAATATGGTAAAATAAATCGAGCCCTCTAGATCTCGAACAACCAGCCACAACCACTGTAACTCCCCGTTTTATTTTAAAGAGTTTACCGAATTTATTTATAAAAATCAGAGTAAAATTTTTGCAAAATTTCAATTTAAAAACTTTAAAAATTAGCGGGCGCTACTTAACTACTAACAAAATAGACAAATAGTACAACCACAAGGAACCTACACAAGCATAGAAACGATCATAAATAATCAAACCAAGTTATTCTAAGTTTCAAAACCCAATCAAGAGATTCGACATGATCCAATGATCCAATCAACATGTTCAAAATAGTTTAAGTGGAAACATCATAATCCAAAAATAACAATTCAACATAGGTAAATAAAGCGGAAGCTAAAACACGACAATCCAATGACCACCACTTGCTCGTCTCTCACTGCCGCCACCAACAAAGCTCAACCTAAAGATAGGAAGAGGAAACAAGAGGACAAAACAACAATGGGGGTGAGCAAAACCACTATGACCAATATCACATAAGTCTATCTCGCATAAAGATTCAAAACCATAAATAGAGTATGCATAGAATCCAGGTCTAACTCCCTATATGGCCCTATCGCAAACCTCCTATGTACATACCACAACCTTCTGATCAGACATCGGCAAGGAGTAACCGAAAATCTTCCCACCCCAGCTCGACACGGGCTAAGGGATCCTTTCCAGGAGACAGTCGAGATGTTTTTCCCCAACACACGGGTTAGGGCGTCCTCCTCCCGGATACGACGGGTAGGTGACCTCGCACAGCTTATGCATTCATCAAAGGCACAAAAGGCGAGACGCCCCTGGCGGAGTAACACACTAGGCTAGGGTTCTCAGGCATACTTAAGTTATCGAGACGAACATTTATACAAAATAACGAGATGCGATAATTATAGATACACAAACTGTACCCACCTGGAAGCAGCGGATAACACAAAGACGAGGCTCGGATAAGTGATGAGGTCAACACCTCAAAACACCTACACGAAATCAAGATAGCCTCTCGATTACTAAAAATCCAACAAACACATAAACTTAGTTGAATCATTTCAACTAAGTGGCTCGTGGAAAATCTCGTGGAGTTATGGAACACTTGACTCGACTTGGGACCAAGTATGGGAAAGCCATAAAATAGTCAAATAATGGTTGACCAAGTCAAATAAACATTCAAAGGTCAACTAAAGTCAAAGGCTCGGGAATAATTCTGAAGATCGATTCACAGACTTGGGCACACGCGCTGCAGGGCGCTGTCGGGCGCTGCCGGCAGGCCTGGGCGTGACCTCGGTTGCTGGCACGCACGCACAACCAGGCGCTGCTGGGCGCTCGC
>CACSLK010027751.1:1800973-1813879 GCA_902706635.1 Striga hermonthica | reverse complement strand
TAGCTCACGGCCTTAAGTGGCCTTATGGTGCTTACTCACCACATGATATGCTTAGTCATATTACAAGGTACTCCTAAGCTTCCACGTGTGCTATTGGCATGAAGAAAACCTGACGTGAAAACTAGCTCTCGGCCA
Source organism: Striga hermonthica (assembly GCA_902706635.1). Taxonomy (NCBI): domain Eukaryota; kingdom Viridiplantae; phylum Streptophyta; class Magnoliopsida; order Lamiales; family Orobanchaceae; genus Striga; species Striga hermonthica. The sequence continues at coordinate 1,813,744 of CACSLK010027751.1, read as the reverse complement.
TTATGTGAAGTAAGCGCAATTTAGGCGTGCTAAGCATGCTTGATGTTAAGTTAAGTATGGTTACCTTTAAGTATGATTAACATTAAACTAATCTTTATTAATGTTAATTAATCATCATTAATATTAAGCTAATTATGATTATCTTTAAGTTAATCATGATTAATTAGATAAACATGGATTAAGTTAATTAAGCATTGATTAAGATAATTAAGCAAGAGTTAATGACAATTGCTTAAGCATAAGCTAATCGCGGGCGGTGTACCAAGTGTGAACGCACCGCTGTATAGGAAACTCAACTTGACGTAAGAAACCTTAACCAAATTATATGATTTTGGTCGGAACTTGACTTCGAAATTTATTTCGAACACTAAATTAATTAATCCCAACTTACTGATGTCCATTTATTTATATAAATGGACTAAGATTAATTACTATCCTTGTCTCGGTTAATAAATAAAATTAACCGGATAATCTTTCGATTTAACATCGAATTTGGAATTTAACTGGTCGAATAACTTAGACATGAACATTAACATTAATATTTATTAACAAAGGCTAGCTTATACTCGAAAGCTAGTATATTTATTTATTAATAAAACTCGGGGTGTTACAATGTCCCTCAGCTCCGAGTAGCACGCCGGCAACGCATACGTCGACCCGATCACGTGGAACTCCTCCAGCGTGATGCACCCGTCGCTGTCGCGGTCGACCTCCGCGAGCATTAGTCGGAGCTCCTCCCTGCTCGGCGGCTCTGCACCCAACCCGCACAGAAGCTCCTCCTTCTGGATCTTCCCGTTGTCATCCATGTCGAACATCTCGAACCCCTTTGTAACACCCCACTTTGATTTTAAAGAAATTCCGGACTTTCTAAATATCAGTGTAAAAATTTCAAAATCATTTTCGAAAATTCAATGGGTGTTAAACAACATTTTTCATAACCCAAGTCTTATCTGGGCTCACGGGGATTCATTATCCGGTTTTTCATAAACGGATTCATTACCCGGTTCTTCCAGATCTAGGAAGAATTCGGTCAAAATTAGACGTTCAAATGCATTTTTCCGGCGATCCATGAGGGCTATGGATAATCTGAGGGTACCACTGGGATCCTCTCAACGAGACGAATCTCCAGCTACCGATCTTCGCCGGAAACCGCCACTCCCGCCGCCGTCCGCCACCGCCTCCGCCGCCGGCCGCCGGTCAAATTCGTCCGATCTAAAAAATTCTTACACCATCGCGAAGCTCTCCTCGTGCTCGTTCTACCCTTAAATTTTCAAGCAAAAATTCCTTCGGGAAGGACGTCAATTTGACGGTCAAAGTTTGTAGATCTAAGAACAAATTAGTCAAATCCGGTCATCTTCTCCGATTTCCCACCAATGTCCAGCGAACCAGCTTAATCCAACGGCACCACCAGATTCTCCTCGCCGGGGCGCCCTCTCGGTTGGTGATATTCGCCGGAAGCGGCGATTTATTTTCTCCAGCGAAGTCTGCCCGGCGGACTGTTACAATACTCGCATCTCAGCTTCCCAGGTGATGATCCGCACAGCCAGCCCGAGTCCAGCATTTTTCAAGCGTGGCCCGTGCGAGCGCAACCCAAGAGAAGCATCCAGCAACTTTTTTAGAGGCCCAGATTCCTTCATAGGAGAGGCCCAATATGCAGCCCAGATTGGAGACCATAACAAGTCTGCTCCAGCGCGCGGGCTGCGTCCAGCCAGCGCGGCCCGCTCCACACACAGCCTCCGGCCCGCGAAGCCCGCGCAAGGCCCGAAAGTAGCCCGTTTCTCGCACAGCACCTGGCCTGAGAGGCCCACTTACAGCACGCGAAGCCCAATTCCGTCCCAGCGCACCTATGACCCCCGGAAAGCCTGCTTTTCTCGCAGATCTCGGCCCGTCCGTTGCCCAGCCCTAGCCCACGCTTTCCCAGCCCATATCCGCACGGCCCAGCGCCCTGTATACAGCCCATGAGGTGCCCAAACTCTTCCAATGCAGTCTAATAAGCAAAAATAACCCCATTTCTTGTTCAAGACTAATTGGGGGGACTCATAGCGGTCGGGAAGGTAAATTTAAGTAGCATTATCGTGATGAAGGTACGACGGTTATTTAAATTATGGACTTGAGGACTTAAATTGGCAAAAATGAGGCAAATTATTTGTTTTAAATTGGAAAATTTGGAGGCTTGAAGATTTAAATTGGCGATATTCGACTTGAGGATTATTTGCTTTGCTCGTGTTGGATTACACGGTTTATTAATAGAGGATTATTTGAATTATTCATGGGTATATTCAATTGGTTCGTGTGAGGATTATTTGACTAATTTGTGGAGCATTATTTGATTTGATCGAGGATACAAATTTTAGTTAATTCATGAGGATTATGCAACTTTTCCGTGGAAATTATTTGACTTAATTGAGGGGATTACTTGACTATATCGGGGATATGTTATTTTGTTCGAGGTGATATTATTTTGTTCGAAGTGATATTTGATGTGATCGAGGACACATTATTTAAATAATTCATGAGGATTATGCGACTTTTCCATGAAAACTATTTGACTTATTGGAGGAGAATTGTTTAATTTGCTCGAGATATTATTTGATTTATCTGTGGAGGTATTTGATTTATTCGAGGATGTGCTATTTAATTCATTTTTGGAGGTATTTGATGATTCGAGGAGGTGTTATTGGATTTATTTGAGGATGATTATTTGAGGAATATATTTCATTTGTGCATGGATGATTATTTGATTTACTCGAATGATTGTCGGATTTGTTTGTGGATGATTATGTAATTTGCTCGAGCGATTATGCGATTCATTCATGGACATATTTGAATTTTTGTCGAGGAAATGGCAAAATAATCCAAGTCTCGACAAGCTATGGCGGACGAGCTGTTGGGTGTCGAGGACAAAACGAACGAGCATGGATCCATCTAAGGAGGGTGACAAGCAGGGACGAGCCTGGATGGTGTCGATCACAGGTGGCGATTTCAAAGGCAAAGATCATTCTCTTCTGAAGAGGTAAGACAATTTGGAGTGGTACTCTCGACCTTCAAGTACAAAACAGTTCTCAACTCTTGATTTGGTGGTCGAGTTTGATCAACACACAATTTATGGATGCATTGAGGCTTTCAACATTATTTTTTGGGGAATGTTATTTGTTTGAATACCTTGGGCGAGCTATTGAGAAGATTCTGATGCACATGAGCATGGTTTGATTATTATTCGGATGACTAACAAAATTATTGAGTGTTATCATATCTTGTGATGTTCGATGTTTTCCTTTTCGACCTCAGTGGCAGGTCGAAGAATTTGAGCACAAGTCGTCAGATACAACCAGGAAAAGAAGGTCGAATACATTTGATTCTTTATCTTGTTCGATATCATTATGCACATTATGGGACTAACGAAAATGATTTATTACTATCATATCTTGTTGTGCTCGATGTGTTTCTGTTTGACCTCAGTGGCAGGTCGAAGAAAAAAATCCACCATGACTAAGGCCTCCGGGCTGGGTGGTCACTTGTTTAGAACACCCCCTGGGGTGGGCAGGTTGGTCGTATGTTTAGAACATTCCTCGGGGTGGGCAAGCGCCTGAAGAAAAAAAATCCACCATGACTAAGGCCTCTGGGCTGGGTGGTCGCTTGTTTCGATAGGCCCCCTCGGGGTCGGCAAGTGCTTGAAGACAAACTCCACCATGACTAAGGCCTCCGGGCTGGGTGGTCGCTTGTTTAGTACACCCCTTGGGATGGGCAGGCTGGCCCCCTGTTTCGAACATCCCTCGGATTGGGTGGGCAAGTGCCTGAAAAAAAAAAAAATCCACCATGACTAAGGCCTCCGGGCTGGGTGGTCACTTGTTTCGATAGGCCCCCTCGGGGTCGACAAGTGCCTGAAAGACAAATTCCACCATGACTAAGGCCTCCAGGCTGGGTGGTCACTTGTTTAGTACACCCCTTAGGATGGGCAGGCTGACCCCCTGTTTCGAACATTCCTCGGATTGGGTGGGCAAGTGCGAAGACACGGATAGCTTGAGCAGACCTAGAAGGTAGGTCGATGATTTCTATTCGGTTCTGTTTGATCTGGTATTATTGTATATTTGTTCCTAACCCTGTGGCAGGTTGAAGGAAGCCAAAATCCACCATGACTAAGGCCCCCGGGCTGGGTGGTCGATCCTAGTGTTGGGTCGTGAAGACACGGATAGCTCGAGCAGACCTCGGAGGCAGGTCGAGGATTTCTTCTTGATTATATTTGGTTTGTTATCATTGTACATTTGTTCCTAACCTAGTGGTAGGTTGAGAGAAGATAAAATCCACCATGACTAAGGCCTCCGGGCTGGGTGGTCGATCCTAGTGTTGGCTAACAGATTTATCTGATTTGGTTCCGTGCTATTTAATTCTCTGACCTCAGTGTGGCAGGTCGATCGAACTCGCTACGGATAGCTCGAGCAGACCTCAGTGACAGGTCGATGATTTCTACTTGGTTCTGTTTGATCTAGTATTATTGCATATCTGTCCTTAACCTCAGTGGCAGGTCGAGATGGAGCTCATTACAGATAGCTCGAGCAGGTTAATGGTTTTATTCGATTTGGTTCCGTGGTATCTGACGTTTTCGATCTCAGTGGCAGGACGACGATTTTATTTGACTCTGGTTTCGTCAAATTGATCTTTCGACTTAAAGGGGAGGTAGTATATTAATTTTTGCTCGAGTAGGTTGTTTGTTGATTCTAATTTATCGAAATTATTTTTTAACCTCAGTGGCGGGTCGAGTATATTCATTTTTGCTCGAGCAGGTTGTTTGTTGATCCTGGTTTGATTGCTTGTTGATTCTGGTTTTATCGAAATTATTTTTCGATCCCAGTGGCGGGTCAGGTATATTCATTTTTGCTCGAGCAGGTTGTTTGTTGATCATGGTTTGACGAATTCATTTTTTGATCCCAGTGGCAGGTCCAGTATATTCATTTTTGCTCGAGCGAGTTGTTTGTTGATCATAGTTTGTCGAATTCATTTTTCGATCTCAGTGGCGGGTCGAGTATATTCATAATGGCTTGAGCAGGTTGTTTGTTGATTTTGGTTTGTCGAATTGATTTTTCGACTCCAGTGGCGGGTCGAGTATATTCATTATGGCTTGAGCAGGCTGATTGCGCTTTATTTGATTATGATTCTTTCGAATTGATTTTTCGACTTCAATGGCGGGTCAAGTATATTCATTATGGCTTGAGCAGGCTGATTGCGCGTTATTTGATTATGATTCTTTCGAATTGATTTTTCGACTTCAGTGGCGGGTCGAGTATATTCATAATGGCTTGAGCAGGTTGGTGGTTGATTTATTTTTCAAAGGAATATACAACAGGCTTGAATCTTAAACTTTGAACTGAGGGGTGATAGGACGAGGTGGTATAAGGGAGCTCGAACATGGTGATCGAAACACAACAGACGTAAATTCAAATTTTCAAATTCAAGACTTCCGTCAACGGTCTCGACTCTCAGTTTTCGACCTCAGCGGTCTCGATTCTCGATTTTCGACCTCAGCGGTCTCGATTCTCGGTTTTCGACCTCAGCGGTCTCGATTCTCGGTTTTCGACCTCAACGGTCTCTCGATTTTTGGTTTTCGACCTCCACGGTCTTGATTATCGGTTTTCGACCTCAGCGGTCTCGATCCTCGATTTCGATCTCAGCGGTCTCGACTCTCGATTTTCGACCTCAGCGGTCTCGATTCTCGATTTTCGACCTCAATGGTCTCGGTTATCAGTTTTCGACCTCAATGGTCATTCGCTCTCGGTTTTCGACCTCAATGGTCTCGATTCTCGGTTTTGGACCTCAGCGGTCTCGATTATCGGTTTTCAACCTCAGCGGTCTCGACTCTCGATTTTCGACCTCAACGGTCTCGACTCGCGGATTTCGACCTCAATGGTCTCGACTCTCGGTTTTCGACCTCTTGCGGTCTCGATTCTCGGTTTTCGACCTCAATGGTCTCGACTCTCGATTTTCGACCTCAGCGGTCTCGATTCTCGATTTTCGACCTCTTGCGGTCTTGATTCTCGGTTTTCGGCCTCAGCGGTCTCGATTCTCGGTTTTCGACCTCAGTGGTCTCGACTCTCGATTTTAGACCTCAGCGGTCTCGACACGCGGTTTTCGACCTCAATGGTCTCGACTCTCGGTTTTCGATCTCTTGCGGTCTCGATTCTCGGTTTTCGACCTCAACGGTCTCGACTCTCAGTTTTCGACCTCAGCAGTCTCGACTCGCGATTTTCGACCTCAATGGTCTCGACTCTCGGTTTTCGACCTCTTGCGGTCTCGATTCTCGGTTTTCGACCTCAAAGGTCTCGACTCTCTGTTTTCGACCTCAATGGTCTCGATTCTCGATTTTCGACCTCAGCGGTCTCGATTCTCGATTTTCAACCTCAGCGGTCTCGATTCTTGATTTTCGACCTCAGCGGTCTCTCGATTTTCGGTTTTCGACCTCAGCGGTCTATATCCTCGGTTTTCGACCTCAGGGGTCTCGACTCTCCATTTTCGACCTCAGCGGTCTCGATTCTCGATTTTCGACCTCAGCGGTCTCGATTATCAGTTTTCGACCTCAATGGTCTCTTGCTCTCGGTTTTCGACCTCAATGGTCTCAACTCTCGGTTTTCGACCTCAGCGGTTTCGATTCTCGATTTTCGACCTCTTGCGGTCTTGATTCTCGGTTTTCAACCTCAGCGGTCTCGATTCTCGATTTTCGACCTCAGCGGTCTCGACACGCGATTTTCGACCTCAATGGTCTTGACTCTCGGTTTTCGACCTCTTGTGGTCTCGATTCTCGGTTTTTGACCTCAATAGTCTCGACTCTCGGTTTTCGACCTCAGCGGTCTCGATTCCCGATTTTCGACCTCTTGCGGTCTTGATTCTCGGTTTTCGACCTCAGCGGTCTCGATTCTCGGTTTTCGACCTCAGTGGTCTCGACTCTCGATTTTCGACCTCAGCGGTCTCGACTCGCAGTTTTCGGCCTCAATGGTCTCGACTCTCGGTTTTCGACCTCTTGCGGTCTCGATTCTCGGTTTTCGACCTCAACGGTCTCGACTCTCGGTTTTCGACCTCAGCGGTCTCGACTCGCGGTTCTCGAACTCAATGGTCTCGACTCTCGGTTTTCGACCACTTGCGGTCTCGATTCTCAATTTTCGACCTCAACGGTCTCGACTCTCGGTTTTTAACCTCAGCGGTCTCGATTCTCGATCTTCGACCTCAGCGGTCTCGATTCTCGGTTTTCGACCTCAGCGGTCTCGATCCTCGGTTTTCGACCTCAACGGTCTCGACTCTCTGTTTTCGACCTCAGCGGTCTCGATTCTCGATTTTCGACCTCAGCAGTCTCGATTCTCGATTTTCGACCTCAGCGGTCTCGATTCTCGGTTTTCGACCTCAACAGTCTCTTGATTTTCGGTTTTCGACCTCCGCGGTCTTGATTCTTGGTTTTCGACCTCAGCGGTCTCGATCCTCGGTTTTTGACCTAAGCGGTCTCGACTCTCGATTTTCGACCTCAGCGGTCTCGATTCTCGATTTTCAACCTCAATGGTCTCGGTTATCAGTTTTCGACCTCAATGGTCTCTCGCTCTCGGTTTTCGACATCAGTGGTCTCGATTCTTGGCTTTCAACCTAAGCGGTCTCGATTCTCGGTTTTCGACCTCAACGGTCTTGACTCTCGATTTTCGACCTCAGCGGTCTCGATTCTTGATTTTCGACCTCAGCGGTCTCGGTTATCAGTTTTCGACCTCAATGGTCTCTCGCTCTCGGTTTTTTACCACAGTGGTCTCGATTCTCGGCTTTCGACCTCAGCAGTCTCGATCCTCGGTTTTCGACCTCAACGGTCTCTCGATTTTCGGTTTTCGACCTCCGCGGTCTCGACTCTTGGTTTTCGACCCCGACATCAGATCATTCGGTTTCCGACCTCCGTGGTCTTTTTGTTTTCGATCTTGATATCTCAAAGCTCATTTGGAGGGTATTTCAGTGATTATTCATTGGTCATTCGACTTTCGATGCTCGATCTTAGTGGCAAGTTGAAGAAAACAACTCGAAGAGGCATTTCACTCTTGGATCGAGTTATGCTTACTCGACCAGAGTGGGCGGGACTAGATGATATAGGATATTATACTGGACCCGGTTTAATGGATAAAGCGGATACAAATTGGAAGATAAGCCCACTAAGACACCTAGCCCAACTTGGGCCCAAAAGGTACACTCCCCCTATAAAAGGGGGCCAAGGTACCTCATTCTCTCATCCTCTATTCATTACATTACTACACTTTCTCTCTCTTGAGCTGAGCACTGACTTAAGCATCGGAGGCCCGACGCCGGGGCCACCCCCGGCGTTGGGTTCTGCAGGTACAGAGGCCGGTTCGAGTTGAAGGAGCCCGAGTGAATGTTATTCACTTCAGACTCTAATTCAGATTTCATCGCCTTTTGCCAAGACTCTGCGTCCCGATCTTGGAGTGCCTCATTGTATGTCCATGGGTCGGATTCAAGAACGTCTGGGACGGCCTCAGAAGACTCTCCCTGACCCATGAACCGTTCGGGCTGCCGGACAACCCTCCCGCTACGACGAGGTACTACCTGCTCAGGTGCATCATCAGCGATACGTGTTGCCGTACTTTGTGGTGTAACATCTAGCACACTCGGTATTGAAGTACTCACTCCCTTTAACTCCTCAAGAACGTGTCTACTACTGGGCTTATGATCTAAGACATAGTCTTCTTCCAAGAACCTAGCATTTGTACTAACGATCACTTTCTGGTCCTCGGGACAATAAAATAGACCACCTTTCGTTTCCTTAGAATATCCCACAAACAGCCTTACTTCTGATCTCGGTTCCAACTTATCAGTATCGGTTCTCAGCACATGTGCTGGACTACCCCAAATCCTGAGATGCCTTAGACTAGGCTTATGCCCAGACCACAACTCCAATGGTGTAGACGGTACTGACATAGAAGGTACTCTATTCAGAATGTATACAGCTGTTTCTAGGGCATATCCCCAAAACGAATCTGGTAAACTACTATAACTCATCATTGCCCTAACTATTTCCATAAGAGTCTTGTTCCTCCATTCTGCTATGCCATTCTGCTGAGGCGTGCCAGGCGCAGTCAGCTGGGACGTAATCCCATTATCCGTCAAGTAGTTCCTAAATTCATTAGAGAGATATTCACCACCACGATCGGATTGTAATGACTTGATACTTTTTCCTAACTGCTTCTCCACAACTGCCTTATACTCCAAAAACTTCTCAAAGCATTCAGACTCGCGGTGCAGAAGGAAAATGTACCCATATCTCGAGTAATCATCGATAACCGTAACGAAGTACTTGAAAACACCTCTCGCTTGAATACTCATAGGACCACATAGATCGGAATGAACTAGCCCTAACACATATTCGGCTCAATGCCCCTTTGAACTAAAAACCCTCTTAGTCATTTTACCTTCCAGGCAAGACTCACAAGTTAGAAAAGCCTCGACTTCTAACGACCCCAAGGGCCCGTCTGCTACCAACCTTTGAATCCTCCTAAGGTTAATATGACCAAGTCTTAGATGCCAAAGATATGTTTCGTTCATTTTAGAAGGTTCCTTTCTCTTATTCAGATTAGATGATGAATTAAGTAATTGTTTCTGTTGCAGTGCAGATGACTTAGATTCTAGAATGTATAGATTGTCAACTAATGAACCAGAACATATGAACTTTTTGCCAAAACAAATAACAACTTTATTATCAAACGTAGCGGAAAATCCGTTCATAAACAACTTAGAAAGTGAAATCAAATTCTTTCTAAAACTGGGAACATAAAGACAATCTTTCAAAACTAGAAACCTACCCAAGCCAAAATCTAAATAGACGTCTCCCACTGCAACTGCTGACGCTCTACTAGCATCGCCCAAGTAGATGGTAACTTCTCCTTCCCTAAGTCGCTTTGGTTTCCTGGAACCCCTGCAATGAATTGCAGACATGATCAGTGGCCCTTGTATCTACACACTAGGTACTGGTAGATAACACCGCTAAACATGTTTCAACAACTAAAGCAAAAGGAGTACCTTTTTCGGGTTTCTTGGGAAGAGGACAGTTTGCCTTCCAGTGTCCTTTTTGCTGACAATTGTAGCACTTGCCTTTCGGCTTCTTCACCTTTTGTCGAGGTTGCGCGTCACTCATGACCGCCCTTTCCTGCAGACTTCTTCCTCTTCTTTCCCTTAGGAGCCTTAGAAGTGGAAGCTTCTCCCCGCTGGGCTACCATAGCTTGGGTCTTCTGACGAAACAGGCCCTCTCCCGCCTGATGCTCAGCAACAAGTTCCGGAAGAGTCATCAACATCTTATTCATGTTGTAATTCAACCGGAATTGCTCAAAGCTCTTCGGCAAAGACTGGAGCACTATATCGACCTGGGTTTCCCCATCAATAAAAGCCCCAAGAACCTCCAGCTCATTCAACTGGGACATCATACCAAGAACATGTTCCCTTACGGAAGTGCCCTCGCGCATGGTCATGTTCATCAGAACCCTCATGGCTTCTTGTCGGGCAGCCCGCGACTGATGACCAAATAACTCCTTGATATTGAGAAGCATCTCTGCTGCAGTGTTCATAGACTGATGTTGATGTTGAAGTACATTTGAAAAAGATGCCAAGATGTAACACTTCGCCATCTCGTCAGCCTTTTTCCACCGAGCATACTCCTCTTTCTCTTGGTCTGGTGCATTGTCATTGGGCATAGCCGGACAATCCTCAACAGTAGCAAATTTGTACCCTTCAGTAGTTAACACAATATCCAAGTTCCTTTTCCAGTCAATATAATTGGGACCAACAAGTTTGTTTTCTTTGAGAATTACGGACAACGATTGAAAGACATTTTGAATTCCTGGGATCATGAAAACATAGTCTTTACTCAGTCAAGTAGTTTTGAATTTATACATCAAATATTGATCCCATGTAACAATATTAAAATAAATTCACTAACACCTCAAAACACCGAATCCCCGCAGGCCACTGAGTGTGGACGTATACGGTTCAAACATTCACAAAGGAGGGATAAATCCCATTAGCTTAACATACTGCCGAGCAATACTTAACTAATAGTCGGTTTCATCTTTTGGCCAGCGCAATAAACTTTTTTAAAAGAATAACTTTATAAATGAATAATAACGACCTTGTCCTTTGGGACTATCGTAATTATTTGCACTTTAAGTGTAACCCATTAATTGGTACTAAGTTTACTGCCAAAATTATACGTCCACCTTTGGGTGACCCGTACGCTTTTGAAATAGCTCACTATAACCATCCCGAAGGAGATTCATCCTTGTGAACTGTGAAATAAAACGTCCTTTGGGCTCGAATTAAATCACTTCACTGACAAACCTATAATGGAGGCCTTGGATGTAATTTATTTCAAACCATTACACACTTAATATTATTTTTATTTTATGGGATTTTCTTAACATGTCTGTATTTGCACATAAGCAATCACGTAAAACATGCATGATTAATGAGCAATAATAAACTAGGAACTATAATCCAACTATCATGGCCATTAATCAATCTCCAATGTTACGGAGAAAACACAGTCTTGTCCTTGTTGAGTGTGCCCTCCGTTTCAGGTATTGGAACTCCCTCTTTCGCAGTGACTCCCACTGAATTGGTCGTCTCCGGGGAAGTCGACATTGGATCATCACTATGGCTTCCGTGTACGTGTTTATCGCCTTGCCCCGTCAAGGTTGGTCCACGCCCGCCGGATCAACAACGAATAATATAAACAACAATTACATAATTCATCCTATGACCCACGCAGGAGCCGTACATGAGTTTCTATGAAAGCAATAAACTATGCGGTGTCCCACCGCGCGAATAATTTATTACAAGCATTCACCAACCCAAAAATTCCTTGACATGTCCATAGCTTTAAAAAACAGCATACATTCAACATGAATTAAAATCCATACATACGGGCCACAATAGTCGGATTCGAAACACCTGCAAAAACTAATTGCAATTTCTAATCTACTATGCCGCTGCGTCCCTACGCACATAATTCATGTAGACAGGTAAAGTCCAAAATTCAAACTGTGCATGAGCTTGCATTAAGCCTAGGCTCTGATACCAGTTGTTGGGTTCTGTTAGGAACGTCAAACAACATGCACAGTATTGAACTTTATCAAAATAAATCCTAACGCAGCGGAATCTATAGTTAGGATATGGATGTTTACCTTTTAAAATTTTTGCCGACTCTGAGACGATGTAGAGTACCGTTGATGAAGTTCTTCTGAACACCACAACCTAATGGGCGGATAGGTTTGGCCTTTAGTTGATTCTAATCAACTCGTCAAACGGATCACAGTCGAACGGTGCGCAGGTCTCGGTCGTCGGGTGCAGCGGTCGGTCGCGGACGTCGGTCGCTGGGACTTCGCGCGGGCGTTGACGGGCAGCAGACGCGATCTGGGTGATCGCGGACATCCTCACTAGGCACTGGCAACACACGGTGGTCGTCGGCTGGCAGCGATCACGATCGGAGGACGCGACTGGGACGCTGGGCGCGACTCGCGATGGCGTGGGGTTGCACGAACGGACGTCGGGCCTTCGTGCGATGGTCCTGGGCGTCGTTGCTTGGAGCTGGACGGGGCCTGGCTGGACGCGGTCACGGGCGGTTGCTCACGGTTGCGATCAGCCGGGCGTGGACGGTTTCCGGCGGCGGCGGCGATTTCCAGCGGCTGCGGCAATTTCTGACGGCGATCGGCTGGAGAAATTGACCGGAAATATATATGTATAAAGGCTCGAATA
>CACSLK010027751.1:1764886-1777524 GCA_902706635.1 Striga hermonthica | reverse complement strand
TAGACATTTAGACAATTAATTATCAATAATAATAATAGCCACAATTAATGATAAAAAATGATAATAATAACAATAATCCAAAATTATTCATAAATGAACGGGGCGTCACAGCTGGGATCTCGCGATCGGCGACAGCGAGCAGCAGGGACGAACGGGTGGTGCGCGACTGCGTGCTGGGGACGATCGGCTAATGCGGTGCTGCACGAACGGGCGTTAGGCCTTCGTGCGACAATCCTGGGCGTCGCTGCTGGGAGCAGGGGCTGGGCTCGGCTGGGCGCGGTCGCGGGCGGTTGCTCTCAGTAGCGATCGACTGGGCCTGGCTGGCTTCCGGCGGCGGTGGCGATTTTCGGCGGCGGTCGACGGTGGGGAACGGCAGCGATCGGCTGGGGAAATTGACCGGAAATATTTATGTATAAAGGCTCGAATAAATTGTACCCAAAAGCCTTCTAACGGATTACCTAAACACCTATTCCGATTAAACTTGGTGGAGCGTTTAATCGAATCTCCCTCACTCTCGAACAATGATATTTCTCTCGTGTATGTAGTAGAGAAAATCGGCCAACATCAACTTGTAGGAGAGATTGGGACATGGTGTATTAATTGGCTCCATTAGGGACCTTAAGGAGGTGCTAAATATGGGCTTATTCCATTAGGCCTAGGAATCCTCATTCTAATCCAATACTAACTCAATCTAGGAAGGAGATCTCCTACTAATCCATTTCTTATAGAAGACTCCTAAGTCCCCTAACACTAGAGAAGATCCTTGTAGGAATTTCCTTTCCTAATTAAATTAGTAATCATGGAATAGAATTAATTCCTAATTTAGGATACCTAATTTTACTCCAATTAATAATATAATGTAGGAAATATATTCCCTACTAATCTCCATCTTCTAGAAAACTCCCAAGTCTCCTAATCCCAAGAGAAGATTCTAGTAGGAATTTTATTCTCCTAGATAATTAATTAATATGGAATAAAATTAATTCCTATTTAATGGAATTAAATAATAAAACATCCCACTAGAGTAATATTCTTTCTCTCCCCATTTAGCCACTATTTTACCAATAAAATCGAGCCTCCATGATTAAATAATATTAATCTGATTGATCGATTTACCTCCCTATGTTTAAGATATAATGTCCGTTGATTAATTAAATTACTAACAAAAATACTTAATCAACTTCATATTCATTTCCGAAATTAGTACCACTCAGCCTTTAACCATTATGTCAGACAATCGTCTACCTGCAGGGTTTAACATAATGTTCCTTTCTGAGCTCATTTCGGGGACGTCATCAATCCAGCGCACTGGAATCACTTGGTAAATGAAATAAATAAGAAATAAAAATATATGCCTATTTTATATTATCTTACTGCTTAAGAGAACACATCAATCACTTAAGGTCTAGGTTACGACAACGGTCAGTGAGTCTCATATCCTTATCCTTCCGTGGTCCTGTTCAACACTTAACATAAGTGCTAGTGTAATCCTTCTGTCAAAGACCAACTGAATCGAGAATACACTACAATCTTTTTCCAAGTGGGGTCTCACTGCCAGTCTAGACTGTGAACGAATAGTTTAGTCTTATAAGGAACCGATAGATGATCTTTCTGTTCGAAACTCTTCGAACCACACTACCTCAATATAAGACATGGAGTATGTATTGCATAAATAAATAAACTGCAAACATGTGTACTTTGACTGAAACATGATTTCCAGATCAAAATGGAATTGATAGAATCTGCAAAACACAGCTTTTACAGCATACCTCTAACAGTAGGGCGGCAGCATCGTGCGACGGGCTCGGGGCTTATTTTCGGAAAAATTTAGAAGAGAAAGGGAGGAAATAGCTTCTAAAATTTCAGCAAAAGAGGGGAGAGGGAGGGAGAGAACCGAGAGAGAAGAGAGATGGAGTGATAGAGATGAGAGTGAGAGGGGGTTACTCCTTATTTAACGGCATGAATGTGTAACCTCCTATTTAAAACTTGGTCAAGGCATTAACTTAGAATCATGGCTGATATTGAGGGGATAAGGCTTGACCAAATCAATTCAAAATTCAAAATAAAACATATGCATGCAAAAGAGATCGAGGGCGACGGGTCGGGCTCCTCGGTTGCGGGCCGCGGGTGAGCGTGAGCGCGGCTGCGGGTGCGAGGCGCGGGCCGGGGGCGCGAGATAGTTACGGTGGCGCAATACTTAGTGCATGCGATTAAAATCCCGACTCGGTTCAAAGCTCGGTTCGGAAATTAATTTATTATTCGACTCGATTAGAAAATAATTTCACTTAAGCACATATGAGCATATTATCACATAAAAATTAGATAATCGAGCCCGAAATAATTAATCTGAGAAAAATAAAATAAATAAATAATACAAAATAATTCTAGTACAAATGGGGCTCTACAACCACCGTCGTCTGCCACCGCCGGAAATCTCTGCCACTACCCTCAGCTGACGGAAGCCGCCCGCACACAGCCACGTAGCCACTAGCCCAAGCTCGAGCCTGCAGTCGCACCGCCAAGCGCACTGGCACGCTCCCAGCGACGACGCCCAGTCCGCGTGCGCAGCCACTACCTGACCATCTCACATGCCGCTGCCCATCACCTTGCTTCGGACACCACGCCGTCCGAGAACCATGCTGTAGCGCCTCGTTTGATTTATACAATTTATTTGATTATTCTATTTATCAGATTTATTTATTGATATTGTTTTATTATTATTGGTGGTGATGTCGTCATTATTGGTATTCAACTAATATATTCAAGTACTAGTTCGTTTTATTTTTAAAACGTTCGTTGTTCATCGATTTCAGTTTGATCGCATAAACTGAATGAAATCCGTTTGAATGATGTAATTTTCCAGATTATATGAATTATTGTATGTTACTTTTAATTACTAATTTCGTATAATTATGGTATTGCTTGACACTTTCTGGTTAGACTTATTATTATTTAATTAGATGTTCATGTCTATGTTGTATAATTCGTCTGCAATCGAGTTAATCGGAAATTCATGTTCATGGCCCTTTTTTATTATTCTTGGCCCAATACCCTTGTATGTTTTTTATTCTTTTATTTTGACTTGGCCTATTTTAATTAAAATCCCTTCTTTTACCCATACAGTTAGCCCCAAATTGTAACTGGGAAATATTCTCCATCACTCTCCCCAATCTATCTCTCTCTCTCTCTCTCTCTCTCTCTCTCTCTCTCTCTCTCTCTCTCTTTCTATTTCTCTCTCTCTCTCTCAAATTTGTCGCAACAGACCGAGTCCTCCCCAGTTGAGAGGTTGTTGCAATTTTTCATAAAAATCTCGCATGTTCTCTCTTCGTCTACTTTAGACTCGGCCATAGAGAGAAGGCTCCATCAAAAAATCATAATTTCATCAATCTCTCTCTCTCATATCAGCTCTCGTTTAAAAAAAAAAATCGTGTACCTGTAATCCCGTCGAACATCATCCTCGTCGGCATCCTCTCATTGGAGCAGCTTCTCACCGACGCCCGCGAGCGACCTCCGTCCAGTTGAGCCAACAACTTTCCTTTCATCCACTCGAGCCAGCAACCGACGTCTGCCATATTTTCTGGCGACCACCCTCTGCACGCGAGCAGCTTCCAGCAGTCGTCGAACCACCGGTACTACAACAAATGTCCGTTCGCGAGCAGGTCGTGCTCTGACGTCGTTCAATGTCAAGCCGTTCATCGAGCTTTCGAGGTCCCGTTTCGTCCCCGTACAGCCCCAGTCCGCCATTTCCGGCGACTACAGCTCCCAGCATACGTTCTTCTTCGAGCATCCAGTATGAGTTCATCCCGTCGAGCAGGTACATCCCGCCGGGGAGGAGTTCCGCCAACCAGCACCTTGACTGTTGTCGTTCCTGCGTCTTCATCGTGCGGCCTATTTTCTAGCTAAAGGAATCAGCGAGTAGCAGCCGTTGTGCCCGCACAAGTCATTTTTCCCTTATGTCAACCACGCCGGTGGTCTAGCGAGTATCAATGGCCCCATTCTTGCGATTCTTGATCAGCCAATATGCAGCAGCGGAAGCCGGGAGCAGCCCCGCGGGGAGCTGACTAGCAACACGTGAGCCGAGGGATTCGTCCGTGAGCTATGAACCTGTTTCAGAAAAGCCGGACAGAGTTATGTCGAGGCTTTGGTTCGTTGTTAATTCGTGTAGTTTATTTCATTTGTTTCATTCGTCACCAAATCGAATATGTAAATTTTTTAAGGAGGGTAACTAGCCGAACCTTCTTCATTATTTCGTCGGTTGAATCGATACATATTGATTGTCGTTAGAATAGTTTGATTCTACTTGTTGTGTTGCCTTGTGATTTATCGTGGAATCGAAACTCTCTTTCATGTCAAATTGTTGTTGAGTCGAGCCTTGAATTATTTTTCTGAGTCTCATCGTGTGGTTGGGGTTCTTTTGTTGTTTGAGCCTGGAGTTGTGATAATGTAAGTGAAAAATCATAAGTTGTATTTTTAACCTTAAAACCATGGCGTAGCATGCTGTTCCATCGCTGTTTTGACCTCTAAAACTCAGTCAAATGTTTTCGAACTCTTCTAGTGATTTGAAGTTCAGTCTGTTATGTTTCATCTCCAATAAAAATCGAGTGAATATCAATTTTGAGCTGAGTGTTGTTGCCAAAATTCGAGTGTTGCGCGTCCTATTTTTCTGGATTTTCGATATTGCATTGAGTCTGTTTTCGTTGCGGTTTCTAGGTACTATATTCTTGTCGTCCCTTTTTGGAGTATTCAAATAAATTGTAGTCCAATATCTTATCTTTCTTTTGAAAAAAGAACTGAGTGTTTATCATTTTTATATTGAAAATTGTGTCAAAAATTCGATCATTGCGCAATCAGTTTTTCGTTTTAATCGTAGAAGTTTGAGTCTGTCATTTTTGCTGTTTTGGCCTACTTCGGGTGACCTGAAAATGTTGATGTATTCATATGATTTGTAGTATTATCTTTTAGGTTTCAAATGGCACGAGATTCATTCAAATATCATTTTTGTTACAATATGATACGTTCGAAATACGAACGTCGTGCAACCATTTTTTCTAAAGAAAATGACAGCAGGTTTGTTGTGTAAATTTGAGGTCTTTTCAGCCCTTTAACTTGTTCGAATATGCTTGATGTCTTAATAAAAGTTTTATTTTTATTGCTCTAGATTGTTTTGGAGAAAGAATCACATCGATTCGAGTTTTCTACCAAAAATTATTTTCAAAATAAAATCACTGCGCATAGGAAACCTATACGTTTTTCATCAACTCAATTTTTATGTAACCACTCGTCCGTTTTTGGACCATTTGACTTGTTTTCGAGCAGAACCATAATTTTTACCTCGTGACCATTATTTTGAGTATTGTTCCGATCATCTAAGTTCCAAATTCAAGAAAAATTCCATGAACTATATAGTCGATAATGTTCGACTTAGTATGAATTTTCGTGATTTATTCTAAGGGTCAAGATAATATGTTGATTGAATTATATTCACTAAATGTAGGTGTTTGACGAGTCGTGCTCTCATCCTACCAGCAGTTGTGTGCAATATCTTGCTTTGATATCTAAGTGGGTTGATTTATGAATATCTATGCCATGAGTAATTGATGTTATATATAAGGTATGATCAATGTATGCATGTGAACCATGTAGCCTTCGATGTGAGTTGTATCGGTCGTCGAACGGTTATCCCCGTAGCTATAGAATGGACCCATTGGGGTAATCTTCTCTTTCCGTCCTTAGCGAAGGACGCGTCGCCTGTAAGACCAGGGCAGGGCCCTCGGCCAGCGATCTGTACCTCGATGTAAGCCCAAGGCAGAAATCTTGGCCGTCGGGGGAGGCTCCTACTGTTCGGGCATCGTTATAAGGCCTGAGCGAAGGCATACAATTTGTGGACCAGCAGTAGTCTATGCTTAGGTGTGCACATGAGATTGAACTTGGGATAGGAGATGGGATATTTGATTGATTCATATACATGCTGCTACCATACATGTCCTATTTTTGTTGTTCTTTATGTGCATAGTGGTAAGCAAGTGGATGTTTATTCTCACCCCCATGTCCCCTCTCCAGTCCCCCCAGATGCAGGTTAAACAGATTACAGGCACGACGAGGCGAGGCGAGCGGTGATCGATCTAGATGACTAGACTATTATTTGTGTTTCTTCCGCTTTATTTGAACTATGACTTTGGATATTTCGAACTCTGGTTATTTATGTTGATTCGAAACATTGTTGGGGAAATGCCCCGTTTTACATTGTTATGTATTTCAGACTTGAGATTGAAAACCCGATTTGGGTGTTTATGACTTATGATGAAACCTTGGATAAGATGATGCGATGCCATAGCTATGACTGTGTATTGTGATTCATGTGATGATTCTTATTTTGACTTTGGAAATAATGGAGTAACGCCACATATATTTGAAATGAGTTTAGAAAAATTAAATTGATTTTTTTGAAAAGTAATGGATTTTCGTTAAATCAAAGTGGGGCGTTACAGTGTGGTATCAGAGCAGGTCTGCGTTCCTGTATACTGCTGTATGTGAAATATGTGAACTTTTTGAAATATTTTAATATAGTGCATATGATGTGATTATGACCACTCACTTTCATCGTGCCGCGACATCTCAGGTATGATTACATAAGCGATATCAAACTTCTTATGTATGGATTGATGTTTATGATATGATATGTTAGGAATTGAGGCATAGTAATTTACCCTACGTATGCATGGACTTGAACTCTAGTGGTATAGAGTTATATTCTGACTTTAGAGGTTCCTTGTTGTGAGTTTTCGGTATGGTATTGTCAAGTTAAGCTCAGGCTTTAGCAGTTCTTTCGCTATAAGTTCTGTTTAGCGTCTTATGGCGAGGACCATTCGTAAATTATCTCGAAAAAGAAAGGTTTAGAAACTGGGTAAGTCCCTAGTGTGTGGGATTACTCGACGAACTAGAACCATTGTCGATAGGACCATCAGATGAGTGTTAGGATCCAGTCAATGCGGACCGGGAATGGCGTCTAAGTGTCATGTTCATGTTGTTGTTCGACCCTAAGGAGTTGTGAAGAGTCAGATATGTATCACTGTCGCGACTCTCGAGAGTGGCTAAGTCTCGAGAAAGACGATAGACGTCAATTCTTCTGCGAAAATTTCCAATGAAGGAATCCGACGTCGTTTTAGAATGGATCGGTTGATCAGACACCACGTAAGTACCCGATGCCATGATTCTGAGGAGACGCTTCAACCTTCCAAGAGACAAAAAAATTTTCTTCCGTCTATCAAGTCGAGGTTGATGCCCACGTGTTTATGATTATGAAGGATCCTTTAAGGAGGGTATTCGAACCCTCTTAGTCATTTTACCTTCCAGGCAAGACTCACAAGTTGGAAAATCCTCGACTCCTAACGACCCCAAGGGCCCGTCTGCTACCAACCATTGAATCCTCCTAAGGTTAATATGACCAAGTCTTAGATGCCAAAGATATGTTTCGTTCATTTTAGAAGGTTCCTTCTGCTTATTTAGATTAGATAATGAATTAAGTAATTGTTTCTGTTGCAGTGGAGATGACTTAGATTCTAGAATGTATAGATTGTCAACTAATGAACCGAAACATATGAACTTTTTGGCAAAACGAATAACAACTTTATTATCAAACGTAGCGGAAAAACCGTTCATAAACAACTTAGAAACTGAAATCAAATTCTTTCTAAAACAAGGAACATAAAGACAATCTTTCAAAACTAGAAACCTATCTAAGCCAAAATCTAAATAGACGAGACAAGTTCCGGAAGAGTCATCAACAGATTATTCATGTTATAATTCAACCGGAATTGCTCGAAGCTCTTCGACAAAGACTGGAGCACTATATCGACCTGGGTTTCCCCGTCAATAAAAGCCCCAAGAACCTCCAGCTCATTCAGCTGGGCCATCATAGCAAGAACATGTTTCCTTACGAGAGTGCCCTCGCGCATGGTCATGTTCATCAGAACCCTCATGGCTTCTTGTCGGGCAGCCTGCGGCTGATGACCAAATAACTCCTTGAGATTGAGAAGAATCTCTGCTGCAGTGTTCATAGACTGATGTTGATGTTAAAGTACATTTGACAAAGACGCCAAGATGTAACACTTCGCCATCTCGTCAGCCTTTTTCCACCGAGCATACTCCTCTTTCTCTTGGTCTGGTGCATTGTCAGCAGGCACAGTCGGACAAGCCTCAACAGTAGCAAATTTGTACCCTTCAGCAGTTAACACAATATCCAAGTTCCTTTTCCAGTCAATATAATTGGGACCAACAAGTTTGTTTTCTTTGAGAATTACGAACAACGGATTGAAAGACATTTTAAATTCCTGGGATTATGCAAACATAGTCTTTACTCAGTCAAGTAGTTTTGAATTTATACATCAAATATTGATCCCATGTAACAATATTCAAATAAATTCACCAACACCTCGAAACACCGAATCCCCGCAGGCCACGAGTGTGGACGTCTACGGTTCAAACATTCGTAAGAGGAGGGATAAATCCCATTAGCTTAGCATACTGCCGAGCAATACTTAACTAATAGTCGGTTTCATCTTTTGGCCAGCGCAATTAACTTTATAAAAGAATAAAAACGACCTTATCCTTTAGGACTATCGTAATTATTTGCACTTTAAGTGTAACCCATTAATTGGTACTAAGTTTACTACCAAAATTATACGTCCACCTTTGGGTGACCCGTACATACGCTTTTGAAATAGCTCATTATAACCATCTGAAGGAGATTTGTCCTTGTGAACTATGATAAAAAACGTCCTTTGGGCTCGAATTAAATCACTTCACAGAAAAACCTATAATGGAGGCCTTGGATGTAATTTATTTCAACCCATTACACTCTTAATATAATTTTTATTTTATGGGATTTTTTGAAAACATGTTTGTATTTGCACATAAGCAATCACATAAAACATGCATGATTAATGAGCAATAATAAACTAGGAACTATAATCCAACTATCATGGCCATTAATCAACCTCCAATGGTACGGAGAAAATACAGTCCTGTCCTTGTTGAGTGTGTCCTCCATTTCAGGTATTGAAACTCCCCTTTCGCAGTGACTCCCACTGAATTGGTTGTCTCTGGGAAAGTCGCCATTGGATCATCACCATGGCATCCGTGTACGTGTTTATTGCCTCGCCCCGTCAAGGTTGGTCCACGCCCGCCGGATCAATAACGAATAATATAAACAACAATTACATAATTCATCCTATGACCCACGCAGGAGCCGTACATGAGTTTCTATGAAAGCAATAAACTATGTGGTGTCCCACCACACGAATAATTTATTACAAGCATTCACCAACCCAAAAATTCCTTGACATGTCAAAGGCTTTTAAAAACAGTATACATTCAACATGAATTAAAATCCATACATACGGGCCACAATAGACGGATTCGAAAACCTGCAAGAACTTATTGCAATTACTAATCTACTATGCCGCTGCGTCCGTACGCACATAATTCATGTAGATAGGCAAAGTCCAAAATTCAAACTGTGCACGAGTTTGCATTAAGCCTGGTCTCTGATACCAATTGTTGGGTTCTGTTATGAACGTCAAACAACATGCGCAGTATTGAACTTGTCGAAATAAATCCTAACGCAGCGGAATCTATAGTTAGGATATGGACGTTTACCTTTTAAAATTTTTGCCGACTCTGAGACGATGTAGAGTACCGTTGATGAAGTTCGTCTGAACACCACAACCTAATGGGCGGATAGGTTTGGCCTTTAGTCGATTCTAATTGACACGTCAAATGGACCTCGGTCGGACAACACACGGGTCTCAGCGTCAGGTTGCAGCGGGCGTTCGGTCGCGGGTGAGCAGCGGCTCGGTCGGGCGCGTCGGGCATTGGACAGACATGCAGAGAGACGCTGCAAACACGGACGGGCGCTGGTGAGGACGCGCGAGATGTGGGACAACGTGAACAGGCGCTGGGGCGTGTCGCGCATACGCGGGAGGCACTCCTGTGCGGTCGCAGACTGGCGCTGGCATGTGGACGCACGCGGGCGTGAAGTGCGCAACTCCTGGGCATTCGCGGGATGGTGCGCACGTACTGGACGGACGCCGGGACTTCCCGATCGACGACGAAGAGCAGACAGTGCAGACGAGCAGCGGCGATGCGCGTGTTGAAGTCGTGCGCTGGGGACGATCGACGGACATGGTGATGCACGAACAGGCGTCGGGCCTTCGTGCAGTGGACCTGGGTGTCGCTGCTGGGAGCTGGGACGGCGACTGGCTGGGCGCAACTGCGGGATGTGACTCGCGGTTGCGGTTTCCGGCGAAGATCGGTAGCTGGAGATTCGTCTCGTTGAGAGGATCCCAGTGGTACCCTCGGATTATCCATAGCCCTCATGGATCGCCGGAAAAATGCATTTGAACGTCTGATTTTGACCGATTTCTTCCTAGATCTGGAAACTTTGACCGCAAAATTGACAGCTTTCCTGGAGGATTTTTTGCATGAAATTTTAAGGAGAGATTCACCTCGAGGATATCTATCCGATGGCATAAGCGATTTCCCGATCGGAGCACGTTTTCCGGCGGCCGGCGGCGGCGGTGGCGGCCGGCAGTGGTGGCGGTGGTGGCGGTGGCCGGTGGACAAGAAGGAGATTTTTTGAATTTTTTCAGTCGGAACTCCGCATGACTTTTTGACGGGTTCCCACAGACGGCGCCAATGAAGTGAATAAGATTCACTCGGGCTCCTTCAAGTCGAACCGGTCTCCGTACCTGCAGAACCCAACGCCGGGGGTGGCCCCGGCATCGGGCCTCCGATGCTTAAGTCAGTGCTGAGAAAGTGTAGTAATGTAATGAATAGAGGATGAGAGAATGAGGTACCTTGGCCCCTTTTTATAGGGGGAGTGTACCTTTTGGGCCCAAGTTGGGCTTAGGTGTCTTAGTGGGCTTATCTTCCAATATGTATCCGCTTTATCCATTAAACCGGGTCCAGTATAATATCCTATATCACAGTCAATGGACACTAATCAGGTCTGGGATCTTGTAGAGCCACCCAGTGGCGTTCGAGCCATTGGATGCAAGTGGGTCTATAAGAGAAAGAGAGGATCAGATGGGAAGGTTGAGACCTTCAAAGTTAGGCTTGTTGCAAAAGGGTACACTCAGAAAGAAGGGATCGATTATGAGGAAACCTTTTCGCCGGTAGCCATGCTCAAATCCATCAGGATTCTCTTGGCTGTGGCCGCTCATATGGATTATGAGATTTGACAAATGGATGTTAAGACCACTTTCCTTAACGGGAATTTGGACGAGGACATCTATATGCAGCAACCAAAAGGATTCATTGCAAAGGGCCAAGAGCATCTTGTCTGCAAGCTGAAGAGGTCCATTTATGGGCTAAAGCAGGCTTCGAGGTCTTGGAACATCCATTTTGACGAGGTTGTCCAATCATATGGTTTTATCCAAATGTCCGGATGAGCACTGTGTGTACAAGAAAAGTGATGGAAACGTGGTGGTGTTTCTAGTGCTGTACGTGGATGATATTCTTCTCATTGGAAACAGTGTGAAAATGTTATCAGACGTGAAGGTATGGCTATCCAAGCAGTTTGATATGAAGGATTTGGGAGAAGTAGGACATGTTCTCGGAATCAAGGTCATTCGCGACCGTGAGAAGAGAAAGTTGTGACTATCCCAATCCACATACATCGACACTGTCCTAAAGCATTTCAACATGCAGGATTCCAAGAAAGGGGATTTACCCTTTCGGCATGGAATACCTCTATCTAAGAGGATGTCCCCGAAGACGCCTCAAGAGATAGAGGACATGAAGGCAGTTCCTTATGCATCGGCAGTAGGAAGCCTCATGTATGCTATGTTGTGCACGCGACCTAATATTTGTTATGCCGTGGGCATGGTGGCAAGTTATCAGAGTAATCCAGGACCGGAACATTGGTCTGCGGTAAAACATATACTCAAGTACTTACGTAGGACTAAGGAGTACATGTTGATTTACCAGGCAGATGAATTGCTTCTGTTGGGTTACACCGATTCTGACTTCCAGGCAGATCGGGACGAAAGCAAGTTAACCTCAGGGTTTGTGTTTATTTTAGGAGGAGGAGCCATAGTATGGAGGAGTGTCAAGCAGAAATGCATGGCGGACTCAACCATGGAGGCTGAGTATGTAGCAGCCTCAGAGGCAGCGAAAGAAGCTGTCTGGCTCAGGAATTTTCTCCTCGACCTTGATGTGGTACCGAGTTTACCCGCTGCAATCACAGTGTTCTGTGATAACAGTGGAGCAGTAGCAAATTCGAAGGAGCCACGGACTCATAAAGCGAGTAAACACATAGAGCGCAAGTATCACCTGATACGAGAAATCGTTGGACTAGGAAAAGTTTTTGTTGCCAAGATACAATTAGAGGACAACCTAGCAGATCCTTTTACGAAGAGCCTACCGGCCAAAGTCTTTACGAGACATGTAGAGGGAATGGGAGTCAGATGTTAGGGCAACATAGTAGACTAGTCTTTGAGAATTAGATTGAAGGAAATTGTGGATATTTTGTTTAGCCATGAGCTTATAAAGCATAAGTGGGATATTGTTAGAGGTATGCTATAAAAGCTATGTTTTGCAGATTCTATCAATTCCATTTTGATCTGGCAATCATGTTT
>CACSLK010027751.1:1730786-1753808 GCA_902706635.1 Striga hermonthica | reverse complement strand
ATTCTGGTTTTTTTGAAAAATCCGATAATTTCTTTAAATTCAAGTGGGGTG
Organism: Striga hermonthica; assembly: GCA_902706635.1. Lineage (NCBI taxonomy): Eukaryota > Viridiplantae > Streptophyta > Magnoliopsida > Lamiales > Orobanchaceae > Striga > Striga hermonthica. Next base: position 1,753,757 of record CACSLK010027751.1, on the reverse strand, counting down.
TTACACCAGCGCTAGTCCAACACGCGCGCATCATTCCTTGTGCGTCCATGAGTCGCGCGCATCATGCCCGCGTGTGACTACAACGTCCCAGCGCCAGTCCGCGTAGGAGAAGGAGTCCCACCCGCACGCGTGCACTCGCCCAGCAGCTGTCAGCGCCCGCTCGCGCATCCCAGCAGTCCCGCGCGTTCGCCCAGCACCCAACGCACGTTCGCTGCAACCCGCACACCAGCACGCTGTCCGCGCCCGACGCGCACGATCGTCCGCTGCAACCCTACGCCGAGACCCGCGTGCCGTTCGACCGTGATCCGTTTGACGTGTCGATTAAAATCAACTAAATGCCAAACCTATCCGCCCATTAGGTTGTGGTGTTCTTACGAACTTCACCAACAGTACTCTACATCGTCTCAGAGTCGGCAAAAATTTTAAAAAGTAAACGTCCATATCATAACTATAGATTTTGCTGCGTTAGGATTTATTTCGATAAAGTTCAATACTGTGCATGTTGTTTGACGTTCCTAACAGAACCCAACAACTGGTATCAGAGCCCAGGCTAATGCAAACTCGTGCACAGTTTGAATTTTGGACTTTGCCTGTCTACATGAATTATGTGCGTACGGACGCAGCGACATAGTAGATTAGAAATTGCAATAAGTTTTTGCAGGTGTTTCGAATCCGACTATTGTGGACCGTATGTATGTATTTTAATTCATGTTGAATGTATGCTGTTTTTAAAGCCTCTGACATGTCAAGGAATTTTTGGGTTGGTGAATGCTTGTAATAAATTATTCGCGTGGTGGGATACCGCATAGTTTATTGCTTTCACAGAAACTCATGTACGGCTCCTGCGTGGGTCATAGGATGAATTATGTAATTGTTGTTTATATTATTCGTTATTGATCCGGCGGGCATGGACCAACCTTGATGGGGCGAGGCATAAACACGTATACGGATGCCATGGTGATGATCCAATGGCGACTTTTCCGGAGACGACTAATTCAGTGGGAGTCACTGCGAAAGAGGGAGTTCCAATACCCGAAACGGAGGGCACACTCAACAAGGACAGGACTGTGTTTTCTCCGTAACATTGGAGATTGATTAATGGCCATGATAGTTGGATTATAGTTCCTAGTTTATTATTGCTCATTAATCATGCATGTTTTACGTGATTTCTTATGTGCAAATACAAACATGTTAAGAAAATCCCATAAAATAAAAATTATATCAAGTGTATAATGGGTTGAAATAAATTACATCCAAGGCCTCCATTATAGGTTTGTCAGTGAAGTGATTTAATTCGAGCCCAAAGGACGTTTTATTTCACAGTTCACAAGGACGAATCTCCTTCGGGATGGTTATAGTGAGCTATTTCAAAAGCTTACGGATCACCCAAAGGTGGACGTATAATTTTGGTAGTAAACTTAGTACCAATTGTTTGTCCCATTTTTGTCACGTTTTTCGTGATTATTTTTCTTTTCTTTTTCCCCCATTTTATGTTTTTGCTCTTAGTTTAGGTCCGTTTCGTTTCTTTTCGTGTGTTTTCATTTGTTTAGAGTCTTTTGGTGTTTTTCTATTATTTTCTTAGTTTTCTCTGTTTTTGTGTTCGTCTTATGGTGTGCAGGTTGAATCCTCGGTCGACTTCAATTGAAAAGGCAAAGAATGATGTCGCGGGCATAGTTTCGTAGAACAATGTATTGGTGACAAGCGGGAAAAATCGAAACTTAGGTTTGAAGTGGATGAGTTATAACGGGTCCGAGACACAAAGTCAAACATGCTACCGAAGTAGTTTCCCGGACCGTTCCGACAGCCGCTGCACACTTCTCCACGTCGCACCCAACTTCACACCCGGAAATAGTGCTACCACCCATCTGCTACACCTCCTCTTCACGCCGTTTTACCACCCGCCACCACCGTGCAAAAACCACAAGCCGACGGACAGCATCAGCCTTGAGATGCAGCAGCACGAGGAGCCCGCAGCAGCACGAGGAGCCCGCAGCAGCACTTTTTGCGATCTCATGTTCATCACCTCCGCCACGCCACAAGGAAGCTCCACGCCGCTGTAACCACTCCGCCATGGCAGACCTCCTTCACGGCGCTGCTCCCTTTCAAGCCGCGGCACCATCACCGTCACGCCGCGAATCATCGTCGCGCCGCGGAAGACTCCTGAATTGCATTGAGGTAGTGATAGCGTATTGAAATTGGATACGGAGCACGGAGAAGCCCCCTGTCACGTGGTGTCGCACTGTCACGCCGCGGAAAACGCCCTCATCGCGCCGCGGCAAGCCTGCCATGCCGCGGCACCCTGCGTTTTTCCCTCTCAGTCTAGTTTTCAAGGTCGCGGCCGCGAGTTTTCTTCACCGCGGCCGCGGCGACCAAAAGGGCCCCAAACTTCCCGTCTGCAGAGAACAATTTTCGCGGCCTCGGACGATCTCGTGGCCACGGATCCCTTCTTCACCGCGGCCCGTGAGATTTCCCGCGACCGCGAGGTGCACGATGACAGATTTTAAAAATCTGATTTCTACGATCTTGTATAGATTATTCACGCTGAGGTTTAATTTTTTTCACCTCTCTCGTTCCTTAGCTCTAAAAATCGAATCTTTCACTTTTCTTTTATAATTTCGAACGGAGAACACATTTCTCTTTCAGATTTTGCTGTTTATTTTGGATTCAAGCTTGTTTATCCGATTCTACTCTCGACTTTCATCAATCGTAAGATTTTCTTTTTATTTAATTGATGAATATGGATTTTTCGATTGTGATCACTATGATTGTTGATTCGATTATGCGTAGCTAAATTCATATTCTAGGGAATAGGGGATTGATGTTTTAATTCGTTCGTGATTGTCGGGCTTGAGATTGTTCATAATGTACGAGTTGCTCTTTTTCTAGGGTTTTCGATTATCGGGCTCGAGTTTTGTGAATTGTTGAAGGGTGACACTTCAACGTCCAATTATTTTAATTGGGTTCGTTTAATTCATGCGTGATTTTTATAAAATTCTAAATGACTAGTCGATTGATCACCTTCTAGTCCTCTTAAATCGACTTTTTGAATCGAAAGGGGAGGAGTCGGTCGAACTAGGCTCGTATGAACTAGGCTTGTTCGTAGTTGTATTGCCTAGGCGTTAATTGAATTGTTAATTTGTCGTTTAAGCTTGTTTTCTTGTTACGAAAAGTTATTGAGAATGAAAACTTGAACGATAGGTTATTCAAATCACTTAACCGAACAATCTCTTGCCCATGAGTTGCATTCTCAAGTCAAAACGGATATCTCCGACTCCCTAGCTCGTTAAATCCTATTTGTTCTTCGTCTTGCTTACGACTTTTACTGTTTAATTTAATTATTTGCAGTAGTTGATAATTAAAAACCAATCCAATTATTTGAACTAGAATGTTTAGGAATTTTATTTCTTTTATTTCTTTTTGTGTTCTTGAATAAACGTGCATTATATTCCGGCTAACCTTCCTCGTGAGACACGACCCGATGTTCGAATCTTTCGATTCTGCTCCGAAAAATATTTACAACAAATTGGCGCCGTTGCCGGGAAGGGTTTAGGTTTACTTTTTGCGCTTATTCAATTTGATTTTCTGTGTTTCTCTTTGTTTCTTTTTCGTTGCTTAGGATTTTATTCTTTAGTCGATTTTGTTCTTATTTTATTTTCTCTTGTTATTATTGGTGCTCGTAACCTGTTTGTTGCTTGAGTGTATGCGTACTAGGAGTGGACGTATATTATCCCCAATCAACAAGTCAGTTAGCGAGAGCCTGAGAGAGCTGCTAGACGAGCTTACGCTGGAATCCGAAGAAAAAGACCAGCACTCTCCAAAATCATCTGAGGGGAGTACCTCAAACATGGCTCAACAACAACAACAACCTCCTCGCAATGTCCTTCAAGATCTGGCCTAACCTATGATCGGGCCGACCACCTCATGTATCCGTTTGTCACAAGCCGCCCGCAACTATGAGCTGAAGGTGGTTCATTACAATCAACTTCCATCGTTCCACGGGCTCGCCAACAAGGACCCACTCCACTTCCTCCGGGAGTTTTACAATGTCCTCCAGACGTTCCCTTTACACGGGCTGAGCGAAGACGAGCTCAAAATGCGGTGTTTCCCAGAGACATTAAAAGACCGAGCCAAGGCGTGGCTCATGACCCTCACCCCGGATTCTCTCACAACCTGGACAGAAGTATACTCCAAATTTGTTGGTAAATATTATTCCCATCAGAAGACCCAGGACATCCGGTCTCAGATAGTCTCTTTCGCTCAGCTGCCACACGAGCCTCTTCACGAGGCCTGGGAACGATTCAAAGACCTCCAGAGGCAGTGCCCCCATCACAATCTCTCTCCAGGGCTATTGGCAAATTGTTTCTACGACTCCCTCCACCAGAACCTGCAGTACATGGTGGATAATGCAGCCGGAGGGGATATCGGGGCTAAGACGGCCGAAGAGAGGATAGCGATCTACGAGACGATGAGTGCTAACTCATCTCATAAAAGTGTCAGAGGAAAGAGGTCTGCAGTGAATGAGGTTGGCTCGAGCAATAATGCCATGGCCCAACAGTTAGCCGAGCTCACGGAGCAAATGCGGCTGCTGAACGCTAGAAATTCCACACTGATTCAGACTATGGCCGTGAATGTTTGCGGCACATGTGGAGTGCAGGGACACAATTCAGAAGTGTGTCCGTCGGCTGTCGAGCCGGGCTGTGGAGGCCAGACTACTGAGGTGAATGCAATGCAGGGGTATCAAAATCGGCCCGGAAATGACCCCTACTCAAACACGTACAACCCGGGATGGCGAAACCACCCTCACTTCTCGTGGGCCAATAACCACTATCAACAGCAACCTCAGACCAACTTTGTCCCTCAGCAGCAACAACCTAGGGGAGTGTTAAGGCTGCCAGCACCAGAAACCGGACCAATCCCGTCGAGCACGGACAACAAGCTGGACAAAATTCTCCATTTTGTCACCAATCATGATGCTTCCATCAAGCGTCTTGAGACACAAGTGGGACAGCTAGCCACATGGGTTGGGACCATTGAGGCCGATTTGGACAAAGGGAAGCTGCAGAGCCAACCAGAGCATGCAAAGTCGGTTACAGTACTTATGCCCGAGCTCGAGATCCCGATGAAGGAGGAACAGGAAGAAAAGACCCAGTTATACCGTCGCCCGAGCCTACATTACACAAATCCCCAAACCCATACAAACCCAGAATTCTACTTCCGGGTCAGCTTTTGGAGGATAAAGACCGTAGAATGATCCGGGACCTTCATGCAATGTTGGTTAAGACCAACGATGACCTATCTCCTCCCGATGTGTTGAAGAAGGTTCCGGCCTATGCCCGATTCTTCAAGGAAGTGGCCACGAGCAAGAAGAGGTTTGAGAATGGAGAGAAAGTGAATGTAGGTGAAGCGGCAAGTATCTTCCGGCATGACTTGCCGGAAAAGGAGAAGGATCCCGGAGGCTTCGTGATCACTATGGCCTTCGGGAATGGGGAAGAGACCATGGGCATGCTTGACTTAGGAGCGGGCATCAATCTCATGCCACTTACAGTTTATCAACGACTCGGGCTTGGTGACTTGAAGCCCACTAGGATGCGCTTACAGCTGGCTGATCGCTCATTCCGACAACCAGAGGGGATTGTAGAAGATGTACTCGTCCGAGTTGGAAAGCTGATTGTGCCAGTCGACTTCGTCGTGCTAGATGTGGGTGAAGTGCAAAAGAATGAGAAGAGTCACACCATTCTTCTTGGACGACCATTCATGGAGACCACGAATACGATGATCGATGTCAAGGGTGGGACGGTGAAAATGACGGTGTTGGGCGAGTCCATCGCCATTTCCGTTCGAGAGGGCCCGCCTGAGCCGCAGGTGAATGTGATGGAAGAGTGTGCATATATTCGGGCGATCGAGCAGCTGACTGAGGACGCGTGCATTCGAGAGCACGCGAAGAGATCACTTCAGGATCGTTTTCATGTCCCGAAGGAGCACCGTACAGACGGCCACATTAACCCCCCCTCCCCCCCAACCGAGTTCCCGAGCTTTGCCCCGATCCCTATGGGGCGAGAGATTTGAGCTGACAGAGGCCCGCCGTTGTTCGGGGCCTGACTTCCTCCATCCTTCACCTGCACCACCGGATTCATAGTGACTGGTCTAGTTATTGTGCCCTGTACATTTGTATCTTTTCCTTTCTCTTTATGTTCGTATTTGGTTTAGTGTCTTTGTTTTTCTTTATTGTTGGTTGATTATATGGGTAACTTTCCTTGCACTGATGATCGACAATGGGGACATTGTTCGGTTTTAAGTATGGGGAAGTTTTTGCATGATTATGTGTCTATATGGTTGACCAGGTCTAGGTCTTTTAGGATGTTTCATTTTCTATTTTCGTTGAGTGTCTTTTCTTGAGTCCGTTTGTGTGTTTCCCGAGTATGGATTATAGTGATTTTGAGATTTGTTGAGGATTGTTGATGATGTTGAGGAGATATGATGATGATCATGATTAGTATGCCTTGATGAACTTGATGTTGCATTTTGTTGGACATTTATTTACCCTATGAGAGGTTTGAGCCTTATTTTGTTTCTTGAGAGATATTGGTCGAATTCTTGTTGATCAGAACTTGCTTTTAGTTTATTTTGAAATGAATTGATTTCAAGTAGTGAATTGTGAAAATGATTGAGGCATTTCTTTGACATTGCTCGTTTGGCCTTTTTCTTTGACCCTTGATGTGAAATATTCATTAGTAGCCCGTTGAGCCTGAACCTATTTCTTGTCAACTGTATTGATTGAATTTCTTGGGACTTGACAGTTTAGTTATTTTGATGACGGAGCTTTTGTTTTGTGTTGGAGAAAGGGGATAAGTTATTTGAGTTGCATTTTGGGTACTTAAAAAAAAAAAGAAAAAAAATGATGAAAAACTATAAAAAAATGGGGACTCACAAGACGGACGGAAAGGATTCTACTCCGCTTACTCGTGGAATTTTTCACGAGTATGAGTATTGGGAAACCATTCTAGGAAACTTGGATGACCTCCAATGTTTAAACCTAGAGAATGTTGTCCTTACGTCTCGGTTTCGTTAGGAAAAAAGCAAACCCCCCTTAAAAAAAAAGAAAAAAAAAAAGAAGAGAAATAAAAAAAAAAAAGTTGAGTACTTGAAGTGCAATGCAGTAGAGCATATATGAATGTTGCATGGAGTTTTGATGGGAATGATTTATGTTGTGCTGATTTTGGATAGGTGGTGGGATATTCAAGTAGTTTATATACTCGAATATGTGATTGTTTATTTGAGCCATTCTATCCTTATATTTTTTTTTCCTTCCCTGATGCCTACACTGCAACTCGAAAGTCCTTTTGATTTACAATTCATTATTTTGATTGTTTTAGCGTATGAATAGACAATGAGCAAGCTTATGTTGATGCATGATGATCGACCAATTTGAGAGTTCCAGTTCTATATTCACGAAAGAAACTGAGTGAGGCATATACATTTTATATTCCCATGCTCGAGAGTTGTCTTTTCGAAATGTTGCATTCAAGTGTAGCTGAGGTATGCATGATTGGTCATTGGAATTCTCCTCGGCTAAGTTGATTAATTTGAGACTTGTCTTATCTGAAACCGTTATCCATGCTCATCTGCTTGTTTTTTGTGTCTTTTCTTTTTCTTTTTTGTTCGGGATGAACAAAGGTTTTAGTGTGGGGGAGTTGTTTGTCCAATTTTTGTCACGTTTTTCGTGATTATTTTTCTTTTCTTTTGCCCCCATTTTATGTTTTTGCTCTTAGTTTAGGTCCGTTTCGTTTCTTTTCATGTGTTTTCATTTGTTTAGAGTCTTTTGGTGTTTTTCTATTATTTTCTTCGTTTTCTCCGTTTTTGTGTTCGTCTTATGATGTGCAGGTTGAATCCTCGGTCGACTTCAATTAAAAAGGCAAAAGAATGATGTCGCGGGCATAGTTTCGTAGAACAATGTATTGGTGACAAGCGAGAAAAATCAAAACTCAGTTTTGAAGTCAGATGAGTTCTAACGGGTCCGAGACACAAAGTCGAACATGCTACCCAAGTAGTTTCCCGGACCGTTCCGACAGCCGTTGCACACTTCTCCACGTCGCACCCAACTTCACACCCGGAAAGAGTGCTGCCACCCATCTGCTACACCTCCTCTTCACGCCGTTTTACCACCCGCCACCACCGTGCAAAAACCACAAGCCGACGGACAGCAGCAGACGTCAGATGCAGCAGCACGAGGAGCCCGCAGCAGCACGAGGAGCCCGCAACAGCACTTTTTGCGATCTCATGTTCATCACCTCCGCCGCGCCGCAAAGAAGCTCCACGCCGCTGCAACCACTCCGCCATGGCAGACCTCCTTCACGGCGCTGCTCCCTTTCAAGCCGCGGCACCATCACCGTCACGCCGTGAATCATCGTCGCGCCGCGGAGAAGCCCCCTGTCATGCCGTGTCGCACTGTCACGCCGCGAAAAATGCCCTCATCGTGCCGCGGCAAGCCTGCCATGCCGCGGCACCCTGCGTTTTTCCCTCTCAGTCCAGTTTTCAAGGCTGCGGCCGCGAGTTTTCTTCACTGCGGCCGTGGCGACCAAAAGGGCCCCAAACTTCCCGTCTGCAGAGAACAATTTTCGCGGCCTCAGACGATCTCACGGCCGCGGATCCCTTCTTCACCGCGGCCCGTGAGATTTCCCGCGGCCGCGAGGTGCGCGATGACAGATTTTAAAAATCTGATTTCTGCGATCTTGTACAGATTATTCACGCTGAGGTTTAATTTTTTCACCTCTCTCGGTCCTTAGCTCTAAAAATCGGATCTTTCACTTTTCTTTTATAATTTCGGACGAAGAACACGTTTCGCTTTCGGATTTTGCTGTTTATTTTAGATTCAAGCTTGTTTATCGGATTCTACTCTCGACTTTCATCAATTGTAAGATTTTCTTTTTATTTAATTGATGAATATGGATTTTTCGATTGTGATGAATATGATTGTTGATTCGATTATGCGTAGCTAAATTCATATGCTAGGGAACAGGGGATTGATGTTTTAATTCGTTCGTGATTGTCGGGCTTGAGATTGTTCATATTGTACGAGTTCTCTTTTTCTAGGGTTTTCGATTATCAGGCTCGAGTTTTGCGAATTGTTGAAGGGTGACACTTCAACGTCCAATTATTTTAATTGGGTTCATGTAATTCATGCGTGATTTTTATAAAATTCTAAATGACTAGTCGATTAATCACTTTCTAGTCCTCTTAAATCGACTTTTTGAACCGAAAGGGATGAGTCGGTCGAACTAGGCTCGTATGAACTAGGCTTGTTCGTAGCTGTATTGCCTAGGCGTTAATTGAATTGTTAATTTGTCGTTTAAGCTTGTTCTCTTGTTACGAAAAGTTATTGAGAATGAAAACTTAAACGATAGGTTATTCAAATCACTTAACCGAACAATCTCTTGCCCATCAATTACATTCTCGAGTCAAAACGGATATCTCCGACTCCCTAGCTCGTTAAATCCTATTTGTTCTTCGTCTTGCTTACGACTTTTACTGTTTAATTTAATTATTTGCAGTAGTTGATAATTAAAACCAATCCAATTATTTGAACTGGAATGTTTAGGAATTTTATTTCTTTTATTTCTTTTTGTGTTCTTGAATAAACGTGCATTATATTCCGGCTAACCTTCCTCGTGAGACACGACCCGGTGTTCGAATCTTTCGATTCTGGTCCGGAAAATATTTACAACACCAATTAATGGGTTACGCTTAAAGTGCAAATAATTACGATAGTCCCAAAGGACAAAGACGTTTTTATTCTTTTATAAAGATTATTCTTTTAAAAAGTTAATTACGCTAGCCAAAAGTTGAAACCGACTATTATTTGAGTATTGTTGGGCAGTATGTCAAGCTAATGGGATTTATCCTTCCTCTTGCGAATGTTTGAACCGTAGACATGCACACTTCGTGGCCTGCAGGGATTCGGTGTTTTGAGGTGTTGGTGAATTTATTCAAATGTTGTTTAATGGGATCAATATTTGATGTATAAATTCAAAACTACTTGACTGAGTAAAGACTATGTTTGCATGATCCCAGGAATTCAAAATGTCTTTCAATCCGTTGTCCGTAATTCTCAAAGAAAACAAACTTGTTGGTCCCAATTATATTGACTGGAAAAGGAACTTGGATATAGTGTTAACTGCCGAAGGGTACAAATTTGCTACTGTTGAGGCTTGTCCGGCTGTTCCTGCTGACAATGCACCAGACCAAGAGAAAGAGGAGTATGCTCGGTGGAAAAAGGCTGACGAGATGGCGAAGTGTTACATCTTGGCATCCTTGTCAAATGTACTTCAACATCAACATCAGTCTATGAACACTACGGCGGATATGCTCCTCAATCTCAAGTAGTTATTTGGTCATCAGTCATGGGCTGCCCGACAAGAGGCCATGAGGGTTCTGATGAATATGACCATGCGCGAGGGCACTCCCGTAAGGGAACATGTTCTTGCTATGATGGCCCAGCTGAATGAGTTGGAGGTTCTTGGGGCTTTTATTGATGGGGAAACCCAGATCGATATAGTGCTCCAGTCTTTGCCGAAGAGCTTTGAGCAATTCCGGTTGAATTACAACATGAATAAGATGTTGATGACTCTTCCGGAACTTGTTGCTGAGCTTCAGGCGGCAGAGGGCCTGTTTCGTCAGAAGATCCAAGCTATGGTGGCCCAGCAGGGAGAAGCTTCCACTTCTAAGGCTCCTAAGGGCAAGAAGAGGAAGAAGTCCGCAGGAAAGGCCAAAGCGGTCATGACTGACGCGCAACCTCGACAAAAGGTAAGGAAGCCAAAAGGCTAGTGCTACAACTGTCAGCAGAAAGGACACTGGAAGGCAAACTGCCCTCTTCCCAAGAAACCCAAAAAAGGTACTCCTTTTGCTTTAGTCGCTGAAACATGTTTAGAGGTATTACCTACCAGTACCTGGTGTGTAGATACCGGGGCCACTGATCATGTCTGCAATTCATTGCAGGGGTTCCAGGAAACCAAGCGACTTAGGGAAGGAGAAGTTACCATCTACTTGGGCGATGCTAGTAGAGCGTCAGCAGTTGCAGTGAGAGACGTCTATTTAGATTTTGGCTTAGATAGGTTTTTAGTTTTGAAAGATTGTCTTTATGTTCCCAATTTTAGAAAGAATTTGATTTCAGTTTCTAAGTTGTTTATGAACGGTTTTTCCGCTACGTTTGATAATAAAGTTGTTATTCGTTTTGGCAAAAAGTTCATATGCTCTGGTTCATTAGTTGACAATCATACATTCTAGAATCTAAGTCATCTCCACTGCAACAGAAACAATTACTTAATTCATCATCTAATCTGAATAAGAGAAAGGAACCTTCTAAAATAAACGAAACATATCTTTGGCATCTAAGACTTAGTCATATTAACCTTAGGAGGATTCAAAGGTTGGTAGTAGACGGGCCCTTGGGGTCGTTAAAAGTCGAGGCTTTTCCAACTTGTGAGTCTTGCCTGGAAGGTAAAATGACTAAGAGGGCTTTCAGTTCAAAGGGGCATAGAGCCGAAGATGTGTTAGGGCTATTTCATTCCGATCTATTTGGTCCTATGAGTATTCAAGCGAGAGGTGGTTTCGAGTACTTCGTTACGTTTATCGATGATTACTCAAGATATGGGTGCATTTTCCTTCTGCACCGCAAGTCTGAATGCTTTGAGAAGTTCTTGGAGTATAAGGCAGTTGTGGAGAAGCAGTTAGGAATAAGCACAATAACCAAGTTTCATTCATTTATAATAAAAATCCAATTTAATATGACTTTTCAAAGATTCTGCAGAAATGAACATTTAATTATTTGCCCTAGCAATTCAACTCCAAAAATTATGAAAATTTAACACGAAGAAAATACATAACAATGGAGCAGCGAATCCAAAATTCAGCATTTTTGGACAACTACACGATTTATAATGCATTTAACAAATTTTAGAAACAATATCGACTTCAAAAATCCATATCTCGAAAAATACAAGTCCAAATTTCACAAGGCCAAAGCCATTGTGTTCAGGAAACAAAGATGTTGCATAATCCAAGAGTTATCCACGAGGTTGAAACAGATCTTAAAGGTTCACTACTAAACCTTATAGATCTAATATAATTAAAAACACTAACTATCATATATTAACATATAAATTCAATTAATTCAACAAAAACAGATATTCAGCAATTTAACATATAAACACATAATGATATAAAGGTGTATAGTAAAAATTTACCAAACACTAAAAAAGGGGAAAGAACGAGATGAGGTTGCGGCTCGGATCGCTCCTAAGGGCGGGGAAATCGTCTGCTTGGACTCGTACGTCGACGGTGAAGACCGGAGATCCTTGGTGGCTCGTAGCTGAGGAGAGTGGCGTCGAGCATTCCAGAAGGATGGGCGTTCTTGCGGTTGTGCCCAGGGCTCGGCGCTCGGGGCGCGGCGTGCGGTGCGCGCGGTGGCATCGGGGCGAGGCTCCGGGGGTATTTTTCTAGCAAGAAAGGGAGCAAAGGAGAGGAAAAACTTCTGAAATTTTGTATGAGGGCAGAGAGCAGGAGAGTGATGATGTGAGGGAGGATGTGAGGGAGAGAAAGAGTGTCTTCTCTTATTTTTTTTTAAAGTTAAGTCAAAATGTAACCCCCCACTACGTAATCATGCTCATAATGAGGAGTAAACATGGGAATAAAATATGATTTTTGGGTTTTGGTTAATGCTAAATGAATTCAAATTCAAACAATGAAGCCATGCATGCAAAAGAGATGGAGGGGCGACGGGTCGGGCAGTTTCCCCGCATGCGGGCGCGGGCTGGAGAGCGAGGCGCGCGACTTCGGGCCCGGCGCGAGGGCTTCTGCGAGTTATGCCCGGGTTGATGGCGTGCGCTCAGTTTCAAGCTTCCCAACTAATTCGTCTTTCGATTATCAGTTCAATTGATAAATAATTTCGGCTCGATTAAATATACGGGTAGATAATTTTTTCCAACCTGTACTATACGTGCTTTTGGGATTTTCAATCTAAAGTATTTTTTTTTGGTAAAATGCAACGTGAACTACATATATAAAATTATTTGCACGCTCGACTACTTTTTGACCGTTCGATCAACAGCAAAAAGGACACGTGTATGGTCAAGATGTGGTCGAGCATGCAAATAGTGATTGTATATATAGTTCAGGTTGCATTTTACAACAAATAATACTTTAGGTTGAAAATTCCAAAAGCACGTATAGTACAAGTTGGAAAATATTATTTACCCTAAATATACTACTAAAACAAATAGACAATTATTTTCACACAATCGAACAAAATACTAATCGAGCACGAAATAAATAATATCGGACAAAATAAAATAAATAATAATCTCAAAATAATCTGAAACAAATGGGGCGCTACAACTACTTAACTATTTAAAACAATTACACACATACAAACAAATATAATGAACCTACTCATGCATAATCTAACAGTTATAAAATAAGTTAACTAACTTATTCAATAATTCCAAAAACATCCAAAACGTTCAACATGAATCAACGGTTCATCAAACATAATCATAGCGTTCAAAGCGGAAGCATAATTATCCAAAAATAAAACAAGATGTTCCAACAATATAAAATAACAGACGGAAGCAAGGACACAAATAATGCATCATCTAATGACCACCACTCGATCGTCTTCTCGCCGCTGCCGCCAGCCAAGCTCAACCTAAATAAAGGAAGAGGAGACAAAGAGGAAAAACAATGGGAGTGAGCAAAACCATTATGCTCACCATTACCGCACAGTATATCTCGCATAAATATTCAAAACCATAAATAGAGTATGCATAGAATCCATGTCTAACTCCCTACACGGCCCTATCGCAAACCTCCTAAGTACATACAACAACCTTTCAATCAGACATTGACAAGGAAGTAACCGAAAACCTTTTTCTGTAGCTCGACATTGGCAAAGGGATCCTTTCCTAGAGACAGTGGAGCTGTTTTTCCCCTCTCGACTAGGCAAACTGTTCAAAGCGTCCACCTCCTGACTAGGCAAACAGGCAGGAGACCTCTCACTGTTTATGCAATCATCAAAGGCACTATCAAATGGACACCTAGACTAGGGTTCTCACGCATACAACAGCTATCGAAACGAACATTTATACGAAATAACGAGTGTGATAATTATAGATACAACAAACTGTACCCACCTGATTGCAGTGACAAATCACAAGTACGAGGCTTGAATAAGTGGTGAGGTCAACACCTCAAAACACCTACACGAAATTAAGATGGCCTCTCGATTATAATCCAATCCAACTAACACACAAACTTAATTGAAACTCGTCGACTAAGTGGCTCGTGGGAAAGTCTCGTGGAGTTATGGAACATTTGACTTGACTAGAAACCATGTATAAGAAAGTAACATAATATTGAAATAGGGGTTGACCAAGTCAAACAAAGGTCAAAGGGGTCAACTAGGGTCAACGGCTCGGGAAAAAGTCCGAAGACCGGGGTACTAATTCGGGCTATCTTAAAATCCACCAGAGGGTTCGACTCCAAATAACAAACACATATCAAACATCAATAGGGAGCAATATTCATGAAAAATCACATAGAAAATCATACTATACATTATGAACTAATCTTTACAAAATACGACAAGTAAATCACATTTTCAAGATGACTAGGCAATTGAACGAGTATTGATTTAAGATTAGAACACATAATAGACATTACTGAGAATATAAAAATCACCAAGTTTCAGCCCTATCACTTAAACATGTGATTTTATATAATTAAAATAAGATTTCAGCAAAAACGAGTACGAATTTAATGTCTGACCTAATGAATGATTTAAGACCTAAAATTTTTATGAAAACAACTTCAACATGCTGGGAACAACATATAAAATGTCCAGGTAAAACACTGAACACACGAATAATAAAAATTATTGCAAGATTCAGCAGATTTCAAGATCTCAACAAAAAACTTAACATAATGAATTCAATAAATCCTGGGATTTTTACATGACATAGAACATCATCAAATGAGCATATAAATCAAGTTTCATTCATTTTGATTAAGGAACCTATTTTACACAATTTTTACAAGTTTCTGTAGAATTAATCAAATAATCATTTACCCTAGCAAATTGATGGGTCTCCTCCTAGATCCGGAGTGAACCGGTGGAAATGGGCTCCGATCTGTTCGAACCGCCGTTAAATCACCCTCGAGTTGCAATGAACACCTACAAGAACTCAACACCGAAGATGTTTTCGGTGAAGAGCCTCCGGCGCTCAAGTCAGTATGAGAGTGATGAAGATGAGCTCTGCTCAGTAGGAGTAGTAGCTGAGAAATGAATGGAGAGAATGAGAGTTAGGGTTTGGAGTAACCTCAACTCTCTTATATAGAGGCAAAGCATTTACCTAAAGTCCCCAAAATGCCTTGGCCGACTTATACGAAATGTCCAAAATGCCCTTGTCGGTTCGCATTTCGTCCACCTCCTAGTCATCATCTAGATTCCTTCTTATCCTTGGCAGTTTTACTACGATATGTTGAAGTATATAGGAGTCGTCGGAGGTCTTGGTGCCTCGAGGCATAGAAGTCGACTTTGGGTATTGTCGAGTCGACTCAGGTCATTCTTGAACATCTGTAGATCATGTTGCGCCTATCCATCTTCTTAGGGAAGTCGACTTCTGGAGGTCGACTTCTAGAGGTCGACTGAGAGAATCACCTGGAACCTGTTATGCTAAAGACAGTTCTCAGGAGGCTCGAGGGAAGAATCGACTTTACGGAAGTCGATTCCACGATGTCGATTAGTTAAAGTCGACTCATATGGCTATCGTTCGACTAGGCAGTTAGTGTTTGACCCGCTATGCTATCATGTTGCTGTATCATCTAGTCCCCCCCAAAAATTACTCGAAGAGATTCTGAGCTTAAGAGTAAATTTGACGATTGAGTAGCTAGCCCGAGTCTTTCCACATGCTAAACTTTGTTATATGTCGTTGTCCTAGTTTAGGTCGTACTAGGGCGTCTTCCCCTCAACCGATTTCCTTGGTCCCAGTCGCATTCATCTGTATCTCAACTCGTGAACAGTTATACCATTTTTACTTGTATAGATATCCACATTGGTTAGATAAGTCTGAATTTTCTTTCAAATTTCAAAATTCAAAAAGGCATGACACTTGATAACACACTTTCTCTCTCCATCGCTTCGTATTTCGTGCATCATCTTGACCGTTGGATCTACCTATAATCCAAGGGCTGGGGCTTCGTAGTTTTGCTTATAAATATCATCCTTCTTTCCCTTCTCCCACTTTTGCACTCAAAATTCTCGAGCTCTCTCTTCTCCTGGCAATCACCGTTGATATGGGATATTATACCCACAGGGCTAAAACGGTCGAGGAGGTCGTACTATGAGGAAGCAAATGAAATCGAGCAGAATATCTAGTCGACCAGGCACAACTGTCGACCAAACTATCCTTCGACCAGATGAGTGATCGAGCGGTTTAGTCGGCCCCGAAAGGTCGACCACCTCGAGGACCTAACACCACGCTGATCGGCCTAGGCATAGGCACGTGGAAGAGCCTCTAACTGAACTCCAGGAGAATATTTACCCCATGTGCAGGGGGACACGTGTCGAGAAAGCAGTGGTTGATAGCGATAACCACCTCTGACAGCCTACCCCATGTGCAGAAGGACACGCGTCCAAAAGGGATTGGTGCAGGCGATAGTGGCGACGGCTACCTCTGACACACGTGTATGGTGTGTACGGACGGGCAGCTAGGGCAGACAGCTCATCAAATCCGGGGTGAGCCTTTCTTCTTCAATACGATCATTCTATTGCTTACTCTTGAGAATTGATTGAACATACACTGACTTAAGCTTCAGAGGCTCTTCACTAGAAAACCCCTCCGGTGTGAGAGTTCTTTGTAGGTGCACGACGTCCAACCGGCGAGAAGGAAGGCGATTATTCAAGTTCCAGCCGGTCGGGAAGTTTTGTGTTACCATTTGGCGCCGTCTGTGGGAACTTCATCTGAAAAGGTGTGCTTGAAGCTCAGCTATGGCGGACGGAATTCCCAAAAATTTACAGTCAACATTCGATGATGCTTGGATGAAGACCAGGCCGTTGGGACAAGGTCCTCCTCCGGGTTTTTCTGGCCCATCGCAGACGCCGATCACTTCTGCACCTGTTCTCCAAGGTGTGGGAGCGACGAAAGCGATTCCCGGCGGAGATCCCAGCTCCCATCGTGCCGAGGAGATGCGCGCAGCAGCTACGGCGGCGATGCCGCCGCCGTCGTCCCAAAACCCAACAGCGACACAACCAGAAGGAGCGGGAGCGCAACCGGGAGCGACGGTGGCGCAACCAGGAGGAGCGGGAGCGCAACCAGGAGTGACAGTGGCACAACCAGGAGGAGCGGTGGTGCAAGGAGGAGCACCGCCGCGAGCGGCGGTTCAGGTCCCCGATCAGCAGGTGGTAATGGCCAGGCAGGAGATGCAACAAATGGTGGCGGAGGCAGCTGCGCAGGCGGTGCAGCAAGCCACAAACAGTCTCTCTCGGGCCACCGCGATGCCGAACACTGTTGCAGGGTCACGCCAAAATGCGGAGGAGGATGAATCCAGCTATGGTGGAGGCGGGCCCCCACATGACCGGGAGATGGAAAGAATGGCGGAACAACTGCGTCAATTGCAGGCTAACGTGGATGGTCAAACGGAGAGACGTGCTCGAGGACACCCGTTCTCGACGGACATACTAGCAGCGCCCTTGCCAATTACTTACAAGGATACCAACTTGGTGTTCGATGGGACTTCTGACCCGTAGAGGCACGTGATAACGTTTGAGAATATGGTCGTATTGCACGGATATAATGATCCCGTTAGTTGCAGGGCATTTCTATCGACCCTTAGGGGAGGCGCCCTCGATTGGTTCCAGCGACTCCCCTCGGGTTCGATCAAAGACATTGAAGATTTCGCGGAGAAGTTGACGAATCAATACTCGAGTGCGGTGGCTCAAGAGACGACATACTTAACCCTGATGGCGATGAGACAAGGAGAGAAGGAGTCACTGCGCAAATACGTAGCCCGATACAATCAAGCTTTTTTAGAAATTCCGTCAGCGGTCGATGAGGTTAAGGCGGGAGGATTGATTAGGAGTTTGCGGGGAGGACCATGTCGGACCGCTCTGGCTAATCTGCCCATACGTATGATGAGGTGTTGAGGAGGTGTAGGAAATATATTAATCTCGAGGAGACTGAGGCGGAGTTTGCTGAACTAGAGGAGTTGGGTCGAGGGGAGTCGAAAAATGAGAAAGCAGTTTCGCCTAAGAGGAGGGCCTCGCCCAGGAAAGAAAGACGAGCTAAGTAGGATAGGGGACGAGAGGAGAGATGGAAGGACCGACCCATCTCTTGGAGGAAAAAATTCCATGATTATACCCCGTTAAATGCAAAGGTAGCCGAGGTCTTAATGGCAATGGAAAAAGGGATAGATGAGAAAGAGGTAATGTGGCCGAGGTCGAGGTTCGAAGGGCCAACTCGACCGAAGTCGAGGAGATATTGCTGCTTCCACAATGATATGGCCATACTACTGATGACTATCGACAACTCAAAGATGAAATCGAGCGCCTCATTCGAGCGGGGCATCTCAAGGAGTTTGTCTATCAAGACAAGGTGAGGGGAAGAGAGAGGAGGAGGTGTCGAGAGGAATCGGTGGAGAGGAGTGATGAAGATGATGAGGATCCACGAGGTGGTCGAGAAGGGCGAAGGAGAGATGAAGGGAAAAGGAGGCAAGGGAGTAGGGAGCGAGAGAGACAAGGGGATGGAGGCCAAGTAAAGAGGGGCACGATATATATGATTTCAGGAGGACCAACGGACGGAGACTCGAACAACGCGAGGAGGGGTCATGTTCGAGTAGTAAAGAGGAAAAGGGAGGAGGTGGGCATCACGGCCCAAGTACCGGAAATTAGTTTTCGAGCAGAGGACGCAGCAGGGGTGGTGATACCTCACAATGATGCCTTGGTGATTACGGTGGAGGTTGCGGGTTTTGATGTGAAAAGAGTGTTTATAGACACAGGAAGTTCGGTCGATGTCATGTTCCATGATTGCTTTGTGCAAATCAATCGGGAGTTGAATGTGGAGCTAAAACCGGTAGCTACGGCCCTGTATGGTTTTAACGGTGGGGAGGTGATGCCCATGGGAGAAGTGAGTTTATCTGTAGCATTGGGGAAATGAGCAACCCGGAAAGTTCGAATGGTGAGATTTGTGGTCGTAGGAGTCGAATCATCCTACAACATCATAATGCGAAGAACGAGGCTGAATGCGTTCCAGGCGGTCGTATCCACGTACCACATGACGATCAAGTATCCAGTGGGCGAAAACGTTGGTGAGATCGCCGGGGATCAGCTTACCTCAAGAAGCTGCTACCAGACCACTGTGAGCAATAATAAACAGTTAGCAAGGAGGCAGGTGCACTCTAAAGGGGAGGAAGTTAATCGACCAGGAGGATCGAGGTCGAAGGAGGAGAAACATAAGTTGGAGAAGGGGAATGAGAAAGTAGATATCCAACCAGGTGGAAGTGGAGGAAATACAGATGGTCGAGGGATGCGAAGAGAGGAAATTTCGGATCGGGAAGGAACTGGAAGAGCCAGTGAGATCGAGGCTGATTAGTATAATAAGGGAGTTTGCGGATGTGTTCGCATACTCGACGAAGTAGTTGACTGGCATCAAGGCTGAAGTTATTAAGCACCGGTTGAACATCGACCTCACTGTGAGACCGGTGAAACAAAAAAGGAGACATCACGGGGCAGAAATGGATAAAGTAATTGAGGCAGAGGTGGAAAAACTCTTGGTGGCAGGTCATATAAAGGAGATCCAATTCCCACAATGGCTATCGAACACAGTTATGGTCTCAAAGTCAGAGGGAAAATGGTGGATATGCATAGATTTTTGAGACTTAAACAAGGCATGCCCGAAGGATTTATATCCATTGCCCAGAATCGACCAGCTGGTCGACTCTACAGCCGGGTGTGAGCTGAATCCCGCTAAATGCTCATTCGGGGTCAAATCTGGGAAGTTTTTAGGCTACATGGTCACGAAGAGGGGAATTGAGGTCAACCCGGAGAAAGTAAGGGCACAGCCCCCCACGAAGGTAAAGGAAGTGCAGATCCTCACTGGTCGAATAGCAGGCCTGAGCCGCTTTATCTCTAAGGTGGCTGAGAAAAGCGGACCCCTGTTCAAGACACTCAGGAAAAGCTCGAAATTTCAATGGACATAAGAAGCACAGAAGGCATTCGAGGAGTTGTAGAAGGTGCTGGTCGGCCTGCCATTATTGGCAAAACCAGTGCAAGGGGAGGACTTGGTGTTATATGTGTCCATTGGTGAGACGGCAGTAAGCTCGGTGTTATTGCGGGAGGAAGGAACAGCCCAATTCCCTATCTATTACGTGAGTAAGGTGATGCAGGGGGCGGAGAGGAGGTATTCGGAGATCGAAAAAGGGGCCTTGGCAGTAGTCGTCACTGTCAGGAAACTGAGGCCATATTTCTTGGGACATAGAGTGAGGGTCCAGACGGGCATTCCATTGGGAGAAACGCTAGGTCGACCCTCCGTGTCGGGTCGATTGGTCAAGTGGTCAGTCGAGCTGAGTGAATACACGATTATCTATGAGACGAGGAGGGCAATTAAGGCTCAGGCACTGGCCGATTTTATACATGAGGGGACAAAGGAGAACGAGGAGTCTGAAGGGGTGTAGCAGGTGTTTGCAGATGGATCGGTGTCGAGGGTCAGGGGTGGACTAGGCATCGTACTTATGTCTAGAAGCGGTGACAGCCTCGAGTTTGCAATCAAAGTGGCCAACCAGATATCAAATAACGAAGCGAAATACGAAGCGGTCATTAAGGGACTCAAATTGGCCTTAGATGGTGGAGCTCGAAAAGTGCAGATACATTCGGATTCACAATTGGTGGTCGGTCAATTCCAGGAAGGGTTTGAGGTCCGCGAAGAAAGGATGGTGAAGTATGTGGAGGAGATAAAGAAACTGCGAGAGTAGTTTGATTCTTTCGAGTTAATTCAGATACCTCGAGGAGAAAATGGTCGAGCATATCTCTTAGCAAAAGTGGCACAAAGTCTGGTAGATTGCAAGAGCAGGAGTGAGACCTTGCTACACATGGAGAAGAGTGTGGTCGAGAAGGAGGTGGTTGAGATAGAAGAGGTCGAGGATTGGAGGGCACTGATAATCAAAGGAATTGAAGGAAGGAGCCGTTAAAGTAATATGGAGGTTTTCTGAGCATGGAGGGATTCTCTACAAAAGATCGCACGCGGGCCCCCACTTGCGATGTGTAACCAGAGAAGAAGGGCGATATGTGTCGAAGGAGATCCACGAGGGATGTTGCAGCGACCACAGCAAGGCGGGTTCCCTGGTGGCAAAGGCTTTAAGGGCAGGATATTTCTGGCCAACAATGAGGGAAGATGCAGGAGCGCTGGTGCGGAATGTTTCCAATGCCAGAAGCACGGCCCACTTATTCACCAACCGGCAAAAGCTATGACAACGATGAGTTCTCCTATCCCGTTTGCCCAGTGGGGGATCGACTTGGTGGGACCCATGCCCCAAGAGACTGGACAGAGAAAGTTTTTGATTGTCGCGGTCGACTACTTTACGAGTGGGTGGAGGCTGAACCTCTGGCAAAGATCACGGAGGAGAAAGTGATACATTTTCTATATAACAACATATGCTGCAGGTTTGGAGTTCCTAAAGTACTGGTGTCGGACAACGGGACCCAATTCAATGGCAAGCGGATTCCGACATGGTGCGAGGACATGAAAATCGAGCAACACTTTGCTTCAGTCGCACATCTGCAAGCCAACGGGCAGGTCGAAGTGACCAATAGTATCATACTGAATGGGCTAAAAACAAAGTTTGAGAAGGCATCAGGAGCGTGGGTGGATGAACTTACTTCGGTACTATGGGCATACAGAACAACGCCCCGATCGACCACGGGGGAAACACCGTTCAGTATGGTGTATGTCATGGAAGATTTGTTGCCGGTGGAAGTTGAAGTTCAGTCCCAAAGATCGAGCACGTATTATCGAGAACAGAATGAATATTTGATGATGGCAGCGCTCGACACGATCGAAGAGCTTCGAGAAAGAGCCTCTGTCAGAGTCGAGGCATACAAGCAGAGGATGCAGGCAGCGCATGATAGAAAGGTGAAGGTACGAAGATTCCAAGTGGGTGACTTGGTGTGGAAAAGACTCGATGTATTGAAGCATATCGGGAAATTAGAAATAAACTGGGAAGGACCATATTTGGTCGAAAAGGTTCATGCCGGAGGGGCATACTCTTTAAAAGACGCTGAAGGAAGATCTCTAGCCAGGTCATGGAATGTGGCTAACTTGAAGAAATATTATGCTTGAAATTTTTCTTTTTACTAACTACCACCAATGTAATGAAATGCTTTTCTCAATAATGAATGAAATGGCGTACTGAAGTTCCTATGATTTACTGTTTACCGGATTAGCTTTATATAGCTGGAATCCTTGGATTAACCTTGATGACAGGTTGTATGTGACAAATCCATCATGATTAAGGCCATGAGGCTGAATGGTTGTATGTTACGACCACCCCTTTGAGGGTGGGCATGCGCTCAAAGAAAAAATTCATCATGATTAAGGCCATGAGGCTGGATGGTCATATGTAACGACCACCCCTTTGAGGGTGGGCATGCGTTCGAAGAAAAAACCCATCATGATTAAAGCCATGAGGCTGGATGGTCGTATGTAACAACCACCCCTTTGAGGGTGGGCATGCGTTTGAAGAAAAAATCCATCATGATTAAGGCCATGAGGCTGGATGGTCGTATGTAACGGCCACCCCTTTGACGGTGGGCATGCGTTCGAAGAAAAAATCCATCACTGGATGGTCGTATGAAACGACCACCCCTTTGAGGGTGGGCATGCGTTCGAAGAAAAAATCCATCATGATTAAGGCCATGAGGCTGGATGGTCG